>JASPKZ010005758.1:0-49124 GCA_030220185.1 Diploptera punctata
AAATTTCCGTAAAATATTTATTTTATTTTCCAACTATTAGAAAGTCAAAACAATAATTATTTTGTGGGAAGTTGTGTCATCGTAAGTTAACACGAAAACAAATAAGAGACCGTTGCGCAACTAAACCAAGTGAGGTGAAAAGCTTAAATCCCCATCTACTGCCGTGACGTAGGACTAATGGAACATTTTCTACGTGGGCAGTGTAGAACATTCATTACTTGGCTTTTCCATGTTGTTCCATGTTGTAGAATTTTCGTAAAATATTCAGCAAGGCCATCATTCACTACAAGCATATTACATCATTTATGACAGCATCAACATCATGGAGGGAGACATAACGTCGCCGCTCAGTAGCAAATTGTGTCACAGATAAACATCCATGGAATAAGAGGAGTCCAGAAGTAGGTAAATCGTTATAATTGAATTTTAATCATTCCAAATACCGGAATTACCTCTTGTATCTGTCAATATGAGCATTTTTCTCTCGTTAAAATAATAATAATATAATAATAATAATAATAATAATTAATAATAACAATGTTTTATTTAAGCCGACAGAGTTAAAACCATTAGTGTTTCCACTTAACCAGCGAATAATAAAATAATCAGAATTTAATTATCGCTAAACCAAATAAACCATTTTGAATTTACGTCCTGCTTACATTCCTATCGCGTGTGTTCAGATTTGTTCTATCTTTAGGAATTATTTGTTCAGTGCTGACCACACCCACACCAAGACAGGAATCCCTCCACGTCGTTGTCTAAACACATGTGGTTATGGATGATTTCCTTCTTCAAGGGCACTAGTTTGGAAGTCGTATAACAGGCGGAGTAAAATTTTTAGAAGTTGCTCCAATCAAAAACATTGGGAGCCTGTGCAAAATTTCATGTGTAGGTTTATCTAAGTACTGGAATTTTATCAGTTATCAAAGTTATCATTGCGCGTTAAGCTACCATACTTTTGAAAATTGGATACGCCCATTTATGTTTTTTTAATTGATTTATTTATGTTTATTCTGTATACAAATATATGTCAATAGAAAGCAAAACTCGCATATACAAAACGCTAGTTCGGCCAGTTATCGTATATGGAGCAGAATCTAGGGCTGATGCAACAAAAACTAAACAAATAATAAGCACATGTGAAATGAAAATCTTAAGAAGTATTTAGGGGAAAACATTATTTGATAAAATACACAACACAGAAATTACGGACAAATGTCATATTCAAGACATAACCAAATTTATTATAGATAGACGAAAATATTGGAAGGGTCATATAGAAAGAATGGAAGAAAACCGACTTGCAAAAAGAGCTAAAGAAGACAGACCAATGGACGGGAAAAGAACAAGAGGAAGACCAGCCAAGAGATGGATAGACAGTTCATGCACATCCAATACGTTTTCCTTCGAGGAGTGATTTTGGAAGTAAACAGTATGAAAATCCTACAAATTATGTTTAAGAAGAAAAGAAGAAGAAGAATTTAATTTATATATTTCAAAAACAATATTTTACTTTCTCTCCATGAGAGATGCCCATAAAGTATTTTTGGTTACGGGTTGTATCATTTCGTCCTTTCGAAACTAACTCACTGGCACTATCGAAACCGGAGATTCATGGCTGCCCTGACATAACATCTCTATACATCCATACTTAGGTACTTTTCCATTTTTTTTGTGGTTTCTTGGAGGGAAAGGTGGGGGTGGAGTTGATGGTTGGCGTGTGTTAGGTGTGGGGTTGTTGAGGGAGGATTCCTGCATAATCAGCCCCCCAAATCATTGTTAATGTTATTTTCCCATCTCATTCTTGACCTAACTATTGGTCGTTTTCCCCTTAATTATCCCACCAGAAGTTTCCATTCGCCTCTTTAAATTCAAATATTGATTATACTTTGTAGTAACATAAAAATAAAAGCTCAAATATAAAGTCACATAATTAATTGTGAAGTTGAATAAGAAGAAAAAGTGAAGCGGATGTTATATGAAGAATAGGCAGACTGGAACTCCTGTTACAGAAAACCTTTGTTTTCTGGAATATATTACTGAACAATTTAAAATCACTGACAGAGGAAAACAAGAGTTGTGTAACAGTTCTTCATTCCTCACCATCTGCATTGTTTTATATATGCAATTGTTAATTTGTTCCTTGTAAATTATGGAATGTGATATTCAATATTGTTGTATCCTAAAAAAGTGTCATACAAACATAAAACATTCAAATATATTATAAATAATGACAAATACAGTTCAAACTGATAGTTATATTTACAGCGAATGTAACTAATATATGGAATTTCCATTGCAATAATGCAGGTCTGCGCCATAGCACTTGGTAAGAGCAGAACTGAAGACCTAAAAAGCGATTACGAGAGCATGTTATAAATTTTGGAAACTGAACGGAATAAATGGTTCAATCCATAAAGCCTAGAATGATGAACATTCAAACTAGTAAATCCATTCATCCATAGTAATTCTGCCCGAGGGCAAGTCTTTCACTTCAATCATAGCATTTTCATGCCATGCTTTGCAGCTTTACTCGGGAATTATAGGTGTAGTAGCTTCTCGTTGCTTTCCCACACTGGTGAAGGATGATGATGATAATGATGATGATAGCCGGATGATTTTCGGGGACCGTTGGACACTACGCTTCCTAACATTTGCCTTAGCCTACAGGTGAGGAAAAAAAAAACAAAAAAAAAAATCACATAGGAGCCTGTCCCGAACAAGAATCGAACCCGGGCCCGCTGCATAACAAGGCAGCACGCTACCTCGAGACCACAGCGGTAAACTAGTAAAAAGTAATAAAATTATAAGTTTTTACCGTTAACTTTTTTCATTTAAAATTATATAGGCCTATTGAAATTTGAAACTTTTATATTTTATATGATTTTGTATGTAAAGTATTAACGCCAGTAAAAATATGAATGTTTTCTCACTACAAAATAACATACAATTAAAATACAGAGAGAGAGAGAGAGTTGGCTCAAGTGGTAACGACTTAAAATATTTGGGAGGTCCCGGGTTGAAAACTCCGTTACTACCTACATAACTTATTACTTCACGGTTTCCCCCTGTTGTCAAAGCAAATTCTTGGTTGGTATATGTCATTAGCAAGACCAATTTAATCGTATTCACCATTTCGTGGTATTGTTAAAAAGTAAACAAATAGGAAAGGGTTACCAGTAAATAAAAACGATCAACATAAAGAGTTTTTATTCAACGATCAAATAACAACACGGTGTATAATAGAATTATTAATCATATAAATTAAATTTAAAATAATTTCATATGACGTAATAATGATCTTAATTTTATATCAACAACATCTTATTCAATTTTATAATAGGATAAATTTATTCATTCTGTATAAAACATTCGTTCTAGAAGAAGCAACCAGCTTTTCAGATAAAATGTAATATTCTGTCCAATAGTAGGATAGAGAAAAGTAAAAATTGTATACTATAAAAGGAAAATAATGAACATAGCGATAAGAAGAATTGATTTTAAATAGACACGTGAAGAATGATTCCACCTGAATTTTACTTGCTCTGCTGGGAACTCAAGACTTGGAATAAATCCTCATAATTTATACAAGAAACAATTTATTTCATGAAGCGTCACCTATGTACCAAAGTCCAACCCCTGAGAATAGAATCCAACTCTTACCGCAATGAACCTAAATTAATCTCACCCAAACCCACACAAAATCTTCCTTCAAAATTTCACCATAATGTGGGGCTTTATGAAGCGTCCTCCTCCGTCACGCATCATTGGAAGGAGAGGTTATATCTATAGTTATGATACATCCTCTCTCTTTACCTTTCACCTGGCCCCTCATCACCTGGCCTTAAGTGTAGAACCTGTCGGGAATGGATTTGAAACTCTGGATCACACACGTACTAATATTGACCACACGAGGACATGGAGCGTCTCCCAGGATGAGTGATCAACGTACTATCATGCCATACCTAGTTATGATGTACTAATACAATCTGTTGTGTATTACTTTCTTCTTAATTATATTTATTCAACTAAGAAAATTATTTTCTGATTATTGTACATATTTTTTAATACATTATTTTGAAATTAATTACTTCTATTTCAATTCCAATTACCAAAAAGGTATAAAAGCATTAAGAATTGAATATTAAAATATAAAAAGTAAAGTGATCCCACAACAGGCCTCAGGAGGTCCTTGGGGTAGTAGGAGGTTAAGGCTCCCACATTTTCTAGACAATCGGCACTTTATGTCAGCCCTGCGTGACGGCCGCCTTTACCCCAGAACAAACGTCTGGTACTCATTTCCGTAGAGGCTGAGCCGAACCCAGGGCCATAGTACCGCCAGAGGGTTTTGGTCAGTTTTTAAAAATCCTGACCCCAACGGGACTTGAACCCTCGACCCTCCGGCTTGTAGCTCAGTTGCCTTAACCACTACGCTACGGCGTGCCCATTAAAATATAGAATTATGAAATATTTGCCTAAAAGGTCCATCTCCTCAACTTAAAGATTATTTATCTGTAGCGCTTCGGGACTAGTCCCCGAAGGTCCGTCTCCTCAACTTGAAGATTATTTATCTGTAGCGCTTTCGGGACTAGTCCCCCGAAGGTCCGTCTCCTCAACTTGAAGATTATTTATCTGTAGCGCTTTCGGGACTAGTCCCCAGAAGGTCCGTCTCCTCAACTTGAAGATTATTTATCTGTAGCGCTTTAGGGACTAGTCCCCCGAAGGTCCGTCTCCTCAACTTGAAGATTATTTATCTGTAGCGCTTTCGGGACTAGTCTCCAGAAGGTCCGTCTCCTCAACTTGAAGATTATTTATCTGTAGCGCTTTCGGGACTAGTCCCCCGAAGGTCCGTCTCCTCAACTTGAAGATTATTTTCTGTAGCGCTTTCGGGACTAGTCCCCAGAAGGTCCGTCTCCTCAACTTGAAGATTATTTATCTGTAGCGCTTTAGGGACTAGTCCCCCGAAGGTCCGTCTCCTCAACTTGAAGATTATTTATCTGTAGCGCTTTCGGGACTAGTCCCCAGAAGGTCCGTCTCCTCAATTTGAAGATTATTTATCTTGTAGCGCTTTCGGGACTAGTCCCCGAAGGTCCGTCTCCTCAACTTGAAGATTATTTATCTGTAGCGCTTTAGGGACTAGTCCCCCGAAGGTCCGTCTCCTCAACTTGAAAATTATTTATCTGTAGCGCTTTCGGGGGACTTTACCTTTTAGGTAAATATTTCATAAATTTATATTTTATTTTGAATGTTACCTCAACGGAACTTCATCATGAATCTTATTAATGTTTGACTAGAATATTCATGAGAATAAATTAAATTTGCAAGGAATTGTGTATTATGAGACTATTTTAGATACGAATGTGATATTTTATTGATATTGGAGTTGTAGAAGACGGTCCAATGTGAAATTAAGATTGTTTTATAAGGATGTTGTATGTGTTATCATAAAAATTTACAAGACTGAAATGGATATGTCACTTAAGTACAATGGGGAGAAAAGAGTGGCTCATCAAAATCTTTAAAAATCAGCCACAGGCAGTCGATGGGGAGGCAGGCCCAAATCCAGTTCGTGGGATTGTGTGTTTAATGACATGGAGAGATGCAAGATCACGATGTAGAAGATAAGGTCCAAGGACACAAATGAACGGAAAAGGTCAGTCGAGGAAGTGAAGGTAGGCCTACACATTGGACAGTAGAGCCTTTTAAATAGAAGGAGAATGAATAGTTTATACAAATAATAACAATAATAACATTTTAAAATTAAAATAAAAGATGCAAGTATAATGTGCTGATATTTTAAACATAGTTATCAGGTAAACTCCTGGAAAATTACTACTTTATGAAATAGGAAATACTGTAGTGACATTTTTAAAACGTTATTCAATATCATGAATAAAATAAAACTACATTACAGCAGTACACGTGAGATAATTTCACATTAGAGTTGTTATAATTTGCATGTCTCTATTGTGCATAACTTTTTACAATGACAAAATACTTCGTTGCAAGGTCTTTGTAACATACCGTTCATGGAAGACCTTCGACTGGTCGACAGTTATAAATAATATCAAAACATTGTATCTCATCACATACTGCAAACCCATTTATTAATGGCAATTGTTCACTTTAAAACAAATGAAGTTGGAAGGCCACTTTCATGAACTGTATTTATTACTTCAACTTATAATCAGGCAAAGTAATAATACTTACAAATTTAACAGAAAATTAAAACCGGTCTGATAACGTGCTCACCAACAAACTGGAAGATAACGATAAATTTCTTGCTCAAGTCAGATTTTTTCAATTGCTATCTCTTTCAAATGTTGTTTTCATTTATGATGTATATACTATTCAACTTTATTTTTTAGTTCAAAGTAGTTAGTTTATTTATTACACATGGTTTTTATTCTAATGGCATTTCCCAAACATACGTTTAACTTTTGCAGTTATTCTATAATTTTATTGTGGGGCAACGAAAATTAATCCAAAAAACTTTTTATTCTACGGAAAAGAGCTATTAGAATAATTAGTGGAAAAAAATAATAGAACTCATTTTAAACCGTATTTTATGAAATTAGGAATTCTTACTCTGACATCAATGTACATTCTTAGTTGCTTAATTTATATAAAAAAGAATTTACACAAATATACATGCTGTATATCTCTTCATAGCTATCATACGAGGAATAATAACAATAGACATATATTTAAATAAATGTAAGTTTAGCAAAACTCAAAATAGTTATGAGGTCGTATCGGTAAATATGTTTATTCTCTTCCAGATGATACAAAGAATCTTCCCGTTTCAATATTTAAAAGAATAATAAATCAGTATTGACTTTGAAATCCTCTCTATAGTGTTCATGAATATTTAGCATTGACTGGTCGAGACACCAACAAAAATTAACATTACCTACTAATTGACGTCATACATTGTACCATGTTTTGACAATAAAACCATATATATATCGGCCGCGGTGGACTAGTGGTTATGCTCCTTGCCTCTGGTCCCGAGGATCGCGGGTTCGAACTCGGCCGGGGTCGATGGATTTTTTTAGGATGGAAAAATCCAAGGAGCAAGTCCTCCTTAGTGCTACGGCGCGGCTATCCCAGAGGCACTGGAAGCATCAGAACTTGGTATAGCCCTGTTGTAGCCGAAGTAGTATGCCTATGATTTTCAGATCCCCAGAAATTTGCCATTTAAACTTGTCATAGTTCAATCGCAATAACAATTGTTTCATGTTAATATATGTTGCTTTCATGTAAGGCACATACCCAATCGGAATCGATGGTAACATGTTGCCAATATGCAGTAGGACACACTTGAGATTTATTTTGGAGGAGTTGATGAACAACCTCCACTCAACACTTTTATAGTTAATGTTCATAGGTGTCATTAGTTCCAAAGAGTAATGTTTAAAAAATCTAGTGAAGCTTTTTACTTTTTTTAAAGCATGGATGCATTATAAAACACGTTGCGTATAGACGCTCTTCTGCGTCGAGATATAAGGGGTAATGACGGCATCACTTTGGCCTTACTTTTGCACATCGAATAGTGAAATTTTGCACACACATTGAGTGCACCTCTTAGTATATTTCAGTTGATTTTGACATCTGTGCATTAACACAGGGGGGTGCAGAGGACCCGAACTTAGAAACAAGAGATTTTTAAAAAATCCCTATTTTCCTCAATTTTTCCCGCCTCGGGTACATGATAGGGGCATTTGCATGGTACCGTTTAAAGACTTTGTTCTTTTCTGAATATAATGAGGTTCGAAGCATAATCCTAAGATGAATAGTGATGTTGCTGCAGCTGCTTGCCTGTAAACAAAATCATAATTTTTAAGTGTTTAATGAACCCACTTTAACTTGGAAATAAGAGCTAATGCGAGCTTTTCATTGTATTTTCGTTATCAGTGTGATCGATACACTTACGAAACATTTACTTCATTCCAGTTACATTTTCACTGTTGGCTAGTGTAATTTATTCTGCAGATCTAAATGACAAAATAATATTGGCAGAAGATATTTGAGTCCCAGAAAAGTGGATTTTATTTGTGTGGGTCTTCATATCTTATGAGGAATCTACAGCCACAGATACTAAAAAAAATAAGTAACCAGCAAGAATTTTGTCTATGAAATAAATAACAAACACTAGCAATTACTAACATATTTACGAAACAGTAAAGATTGGATGATGCATACAGGTCACCAATTTGTGACCTCTGGTCGTGCCGCGAGTTATTGTTGCCACACCTTTCGGTATCACAACAACAAATACCAATCAAAGCAAAATGTCAATTATTAGAAAAATGTGGAGCACTATAAGCACGGTATGAAATAAAACTCGCTGGAAATCATGGAAGTCTATAATTTTCCAAATTACATGCATGCGGTACCAGTTTATGAATAAATGGAACATGATACAGGAGGTAACATTATTTCATAAATACTCGTATTCTAAGTGATAAATGATATCAGAAAGAAACATTCAAAATTTAAAATAAGGGGGGGGCAAAAACAGAATGTTCAGAATTCTGTATTAGATCCTGCTAAATTGGACAGTTGACCCAGTTGGGTTGTTAACTATAATTTTAAACTGCAAGGGGCTTTTAGGAATGCTTCTTGTAATGTTATTGTAGAGGGGGTTGTGGTGGTTGGGTATGTTTTCGCTTAACATTCTTCTGTTTTCCGGTTTTTTAATTCCAATTTCTTCCATAATGTTGTTGTTATTGTAAGCTTATTTTAATGTACATTCGAAATATGTTATAATTGTACATATTTTATGACCTGCTTTCTAATGTTTGTTTTGCACAGCTAGATTTTCTTTCCGCCGTATTTGAAATCTTTAAAATGTTCATTGTATTTTAAGTAAAATTATAATGGTTCTTCCAATGTATAATTTATTACATCTATTGCAGGTTAATTTAATCTCCTTTATTTCTATATTTTCTATTTAATTTGCTATTTATTTTGTTGGTAGTTTTAAGCAATCATGCTGTTTTGATTTTTTCCTACTTTTTTGGTGGTTTTGCTAATTTTATTATTTCATGAATGAAAGAAAAGCTAACTCTTAAAGGTCATTAATGAAAATTTTGATTTTAATTGTTTTATTCGTTATTTCATTATGCAAATACGATATTATTTTCTTGCAAAATATAATTTATTTTATTTTTTTCAAAACTTTTTTATTTAAATAATATTACTTACTTTTAAGATAAATCGCTATGTGCAATATTAGCATAAGGATTTATTAAATAACCTCTGCCAATTTTAAATAAATCCATTGAATAGATTGTGAGAAAATAATAATGGACTATTAAAACAGCCATTTAACACATGCCATTAGAGTCGCAAATAAAATATGGACGTAAATGTACCGACAATTTAATGGACGATGTTTAAAAATAGAGATCCAAGCACCAAAATAACGAACTGAGATCATGGATTATTTGTGAGCCTGTTCATCATGAATATAGGGAGATGCCTTTTAGTTTAACTAGCATCGTGAGACATTTAGGTAGCTACAATGAGTAGCGGCTCAAGGATGAGAAAACTAGGTACAAGGACTGGGAAACCCGACATGCTGATCACATGCCACCCTTACATTAGCTGGATGATCGTCTACCTATATGATTAACACATGTGAATGTGAGGCCAACACCGGGTAATAGGCCAAGGGCCTAATAGGCCTGTCGCGCCGTGAAAAAAAAATGGTAGCAGCAGATTGCAGCTATTGACTTTGATTTTTTTCTTCTAAATTCAAATAGTCCTGTATGAAAGCTCTGAAAAATATCGATAATTTTGGCGCTTGGGTCACTATTGTTAAACACCTTTCAATTTTTGTTAAGAAGTATCTTATTTCAAGTTTGCGATCCTTTAGTACAATGCTGTAAATCTACAACACATGACTCACTACACTCAGGTATTTTACCATCGTTAAAATCCATGAGGTGTGAACCCGCGAACTTCAAACCCAGAACATATTACCCACTAGTTCTTCAGAAGCGACATTTTATTTACCAACATTATCATGAACACATTAAGTATAGGTTCTTCCCCTGAACCTCTTCTTAAGTCTCAAGATGCCCTTGCTAGTCTACCGTTGTTTTGGACTTCCTCTTCTTCTGCATCCTTTAGGTTGATGAAATAAAGTTTTTTTTCTTAATAGTCGATTTGGGTTCATTCACTACAAATTATCTTGCCAATTATTGTGACTTCGGTAATGTCTATGACACTTACTGTTGCGCTTATATATTTTTATTCATTAATTTACTTATTTATTTGGTCTGGTAGAATTAAGAGCATTTGGCATCCTCCTCCACTCATCCAGGACAAAAATAAATGTTATATTATAAATATAATATCCTCAACTCGAGTCCAACTCAGAGTCGGGTCGAGGAATGAGATGAACGAAGTCCGCTTATATAGAGGTCTGTGAATTACAAGGGTGCGAGCCGACCACGCCTGACGCACCATCACAGGGTCAAATGAACGAAATGGATTAAGTGAGTATGGAGAAATGATGTGGGAAAAAAACGGGAGAAACCGCTGAGAAAAAACTGCCCAAGCCCCATTTCGTCCACCACGAAACCCACATGGAGTGACCGAGACTCGATCTCGGAACCGCAAATGTTATATTAAAATTAAAAAATAACAATAATTATAACAGTTACTGAATGAAAATTTGATCAAACTGACAGTATTGAGAGTGGTTGTCATAACAATGTTAAAAATAATTAAAACAAATTAAAATAATAAATAAGCCAAGATACAGTAGACAGTTCCTATCTAATATGTCTATCTAATCGTGTCTACTCGAGAAATAATATTACAAGGAAAACTGAAGAAATGGCGTACACTGCTAATCTATTAGGTATATATTTTTAGGGATTATGCCCAATTAATAATAAGATATCCTTTAAATGGCGAGATAGCAAATAATTGTATTTGTAAAAATGGTAAAAGTAAATTCCCTTTCAGTAACTTTTGATGCGGATCTATTGAAACATGTGGCAAAGCACGAGTACGGTTTGTCTCCTCTTGTTTCTGAAAGTGACAGTTCATGGTCGGATTCACAGACTCACTTCCTGCAGACACTGAACCAAATCGTGTTCAATGAAATACCATTCCCAGACACTCGTTGTCTTTTTACACGCTTTATTACTCTCCTATTTGAAATTTGCAATGTCCATTTATAATTTAACCAATATATTACTTTTTTTCTGCATTAGTTTTATTTGTCAAGTTTTAGGTCGTCAGATATTCTTCTCTCTCTCTAAAACAGAAACACTTCCTCAACTTAAGTTTACAATTGGAGATGAATTAATACCATGTTCAGGTTGAATCACACAATGTTATGTTCCTCTTCTATCCTCTATTATATGCAAGAGGCTTAATTCTCTTTCGCTCTGTAAAAACCTTAAGGGAACCAAGTGGTGAATTTCAAGTTTTTTTTGTTTTGTTTTCATCAGATTTTTTTTTTCGTTTATACTGTTTTTCCTTTTTGTTTTACATTTTTCTTTTTTTTTACCTGTTTTGTTAACTTTCTTTTACCCTCACATAGACACAAGGACAGGACACACACACACACACCCAGTCCCAGGGTGGAGATTTTAAATCCCCTACCCGCCAGGAATCGAACCCGGGTCGCCGGAGTGGAAGGTAGGGACTACGCCACGGCGACGGACATTATCTCAGTTCTGAGTGACTTCGGAGCCAGTTATTTTTTGTTTTTGTGTTTTTCCTTTTTGTTCTACTGTTTTGTTAGCTTTCTTTTATCCTCACATAGACACAAGGGCAGGACACACACACACACCCAGACCCAGGGTGGAGATTTAAAATCCCCCTACCCGCCAGGAATCGAACCCGGGTCGCCGGAGTGGAAGGTAGGGACTCTACCGACTACGCCACGGCGACGGACATTATCTCAGTTCTGAGTGACTTTCGGAGCCAGTTATTTTTGTTTTTGTGTTTTTCCTTTTTGTTCTACCTGTTTTGTTAGCTTTCTTTTATCCTCACATAGACACAAGGGCAGGACACACACACACCCAGACCCAGGGTGGAGATTTAAAATCCCCCTACCCCGCCAGGAATCGAACCCGGGTCGCCGGAGTGGAAGGTAGGGACTCTACCGACTACGCCACGGCGACGGACATTATCTCAGTTCTGAGTGACTTTCGGAGCCAGTTATTTTTTGTTTTTGTGTTTTTCCTTTTTGTTCTACCTGTTTTGTTAGCTTTCTTTTATCCTCACATAGACACAAGGGCAGGACACACACACACCCAGACCCAGGGTGGAGATTTAAAATCCCCCTACCCCGCCAGGAATCGAACCCGGGTCGCCGGAGTGGAATGTAGGGACTCTACCAACTACGTCACGGCGACGGACTTTTGAAATTATCACATACACCATGTGCTTTTAGAAGTGTTTCTGTGAAGTTTCGTGTTTATAAGTACAATAGTTTTTAAATATATATTTTTAATATTTTCTAAAAAATGCTACTTACGATGTATTTTTAAATATTCTCTCGTTAAATTTGAGATTCAGGGTCTTTACGATTCAACTAAACACATTTGCTATGCAAAAAATCATAAAGGGAAGATACTACTTATTTTCCATTTTCTTTAAATATGTTTTTAACCCACTCTCATGCATTTCATCTCAATTTAAAGAACACATTGTCTTATACTAGTAACTGCATAGAACATTTAAATTAGCATATATTGGGGGTCTAACCACAAAATTTCACTTTGATAGCATAAGAAATGGCATCGTAACGAGCATTTTAAGTTTTGGAAAAGTCAAAAAATGGAGAGGAAAAAAACGCATATTAATGTATAATTGTAATGCTGACCACATGTGCAAGGTATATATAAATTCTTACACCACGAACTCAATTTTGCTCCTACAATAAAAATTGTTACATGAAAATGATCGTAAAGAATCAGGTTTATTAAAAAGAAAATAAAAAATGCATTTTTTTTGCCATTTTTTCAACATTTTCACTATTCGGTGCTCTTAAGATTGCGTTTATCTCGATGTTGTGCTTTATGCTCATATTTTGATTTTATTTCTAATTGATAAGGTTAGATAGTAGCACTGTACTAAATAAAAAAAATAATAATCTGCATCATAAATGATAAACACTCTCAACCTTAAAAATTTTATACTTTTTTTGTAAAAATATAAACTATTTTGCTACTTTAAACTCATATTATAACATATAAATGAAATCATAACCCACCAAATCAGGTTTGGGCTTACATAAAGACTCCGAAATTTGGAGCCCAATAAGATAAATTTTGGTATTCAACATCAAATTTACTTTTTACACAAAGAGTCCACTAAACACAAACATACATCTTCTTCTTCTTGACTTCCTGGTTTAGGCAAGAGTTGCCTGTTCCGTCTTCACTAATAGATCTAAGACCATCTCTTCCGAGGACGTCCGACATCTCTTCTTCCTCTTGGAAAATAATGGAAGATTTTATTTGGTAATCTTCTTTCTTCCATTCTTTCTACATGTTCTTTCCACTGTATCTTGTTGTTAAATATCTTTTCTTTTATGGAGTAGATCTGCAGTTCTTCACGGATATCCTCGTTTCTTATCTGGTCCATTCTAGTGCAGCCTTTTACTCTTCTTAAAAATTTCATCTCGGCTGCTTGGATTTTACTTTCTAGTTTGGTAGTGGTAATCCAAGATTCACTCCCATACAAAAGGCCAGGGGCAGCCATTGTTTTATAAAATTTTAATTTTGTTCGTTTGTGGGCTTTATTATTCAATGTTTCTATTTATTGTACCACAAATAGCTTGAAACTGATGTGTTTTGTGTTCAATATCTTTATCATACCCATAGCTGACGTCACATTCTAAATATTTAAAGTGGGATACTTGTTCAATAATTTCGTCTCTAATTACTATTTTTGCACGCAGAGTATTTCTTCCACAAAATGCCATTACTTTTGTTTTACTTATTGAAATTTTAAAATTATAATCGCTACATATTGCATTTAGTTTGTAAGCAGCCAATTGTAACAAACATACATTTCTACCGTAATTACAAAGAGGATATATTTTCCAGAGAAAATTCAAAAAGTTTATGAAAGAAGTTCATTCAGAATTTCGATTATTTTTATTTCCAAATTAATTAATTATGTATACTAACTACGGTATTGTCCTTTTCAGACGCAAACAGGATAGGCCTATGGATAATAAATTGTGATCATATAAAAATATTTGAAGACAATTATACTCTACTTGTGCAATCATTTTATTACAGTTCAGATTAGGAACTTCTTCGAAACTTAAACCGAAAGTCTAATGAGCCACATCATTTTTTTTGCAATAATAATTCTGTGACCACATTAAATATTACTGGCCGATAGCGAGGAGATACTAAAGGCCAACACGCACACACTATTGAGTAACACTAAGAAATTAGGACTGGAAGTAAATATCAGTAAAACTAAACATATGGTCACACGTAGAAATTCAGTATATAATGGAAATGGACAGCTAAGGACAAATGAGGGAAATTTTGAGGAAGTGGCTGAATTCAAATACCTAGGAACAATAATCACAAACAGGAATGAGATGCACAAAGAAATTAAACACAGGCTCAATTCTGGAAATACATGCTATTATGCATTGCAGAGACTCTTGATGTCCCAACTCCTTCAAAAAACGTTAAGCTGAAAATATATAAAACTATTATTCTACCAGTTATATTATATGGATGCGAAACATGGACTCTTACTTTAAGAGGGGAAAGGAGATTACGAGTATTTGAGAATAAAGTTCTTAGGAAAATGTTTGGACCAAAGAGAGATGAACAGACAGGTGAATGGAGAAGACTACATAACAATGAATTAATGGTCTTTATAGGAAGCCAGATATAATAAGAACAGTTAAGTCTCGTAGTCTGCGATGGGCAGGACATGTTGCGCGTATGGGGAATGAAAGACGTGCATGGAAACTTCTTGTAGGAAAGCCAGAAGGAAAACGCCTTGTTGGTAGACCAAGAATGAGGTGGGAGAACAACATTAACTATGATTTGAGGGAAGTAGATTATACAGGGAATGATTGGAAAGCATTGGCTCAGGATAGGGATGTATGGAGAGCTTATGTCCGCGCGGCCATGAACCTACGTTTTCGATAGTGCCAGTGAGTAAGTAAGTATATTATATATTTCGTACAATTATTTTTACTAATATTTTCGCCCCGATAGCCCATATGGTAACGAATAACTTTTGTAATTTGCAACATGGAAGTTTTAAAGCAGCTAAGTGCCAAAATTATGCATGTACATTAATCGAAACGATTTTGTATGCAGAAAATATAGGGCAATTTTGGACAGAATATGAACTACATACTGTATTGGAGACCTAGTGCAATTTTGGACAGAATATGAACTACATACTGTATTGGAGACCTAGTGCTTAGCCGGTATTTGGGTACCTTTTTCTTGGTACTTATAAGGGAATTATCAACATTGGATGCGGAAATCTTGCTTAAATTTTCTTTCAGAGGAGCGTTGTAATGTATCAAGACCGTGTCCAAAAAATTATCTGCCGTTTTTAACTACAAGGCACAGAAATCGAAGTTAGAATCAAGTAAAGCAACTCTCTATACAGAGCATATGGACTCTCTCCTTGTGTAAGAGCGAAGTGGAGTGAGGCGAGACGCGCCGCGGACGGCAGGTAGTGAGGGTTATCCAATCTACTAATTCGGGAGTTGTATTACTTTCCTATGCTTTAAATGAGAGATTTGGCGCTGGAGTTTAGTACATTGCAATTAAATAGGGTATTTTAATTACACGGCTTTGGCACATCACAACGCTACTCTGGAAGAAATTTTAAGCTAGGTTTCGGCATGCAATGGTTCACAGTTTCGTTATTAGATTACTTTGAAGTACAAAACAAAAATTTGATGAAAATAGCACGTAGCTTGTTTGGAATTTTCATGCTACATTTAATTTTTTTAAGTAGGCCTGTCATGCTGCCTCTTGAATTGTTCCATGTACGTATGCTGTTCTTCAGCTATTGTTTGATGCGCAAGTCGCCACTGGTACTATGCTATAGGAGAGTTTCTTTTTGTACAGATTCTAGTTATTAAAATGACGTCATTTCCAGCCATCAAAACAAAGTGCAATGCTTATTCTACGGTCTGTTTATAATCGTTGTGCCCTACTAATCGTTTTGTTTGTTTCTGTTAATAACAAAATTGGTATAACTCTTTTCATTAACATGGGTCACTATAAAGGACTCTCACATGATAACCTACATTTCCAATGTTACATATAATCAATTTCGAAATTCATATTGTAAATCCAGGACAGATATTAAAATGAGATTTGTGTGAAATAGTGTGACGGATGTTGGAGATAGCGTAACCTCCAACATGAGTAAATTCCTGTCATGATCATGCTGACCTTGGGTGGAAAAAGGTCCACGACCGTTGTATTATTGCAAGCTCTTGTTTGACATACCGGTAGTAATTATTACGAATGTTCTCCTTTCAGTTAAACCGAAAGTAAAAAAAATATTATTCACATTGTTTTAAAAAACTTCAAACAGATTTAGACATTGCAATTTTAATATTATAAACATTAGTTTATACAATTTATAATTATTAATTCACTCACTGATAGGCTTATGTAAAAAAGTAAAAGCCAAATTATCCACAAAAAAGTGCAATTTAGGTTAACCACAATTGAAATAGGCCTAACTGCAAATATAATATTTTAATCTTATAGGGCCTATCCCATAATCGCATCCAATTTTTGTTTAAAAATTGTTTTGTTTTTTAAAATTAGTTTTTTTCCTACTTTTAAGTATAATGTAGACCTACACAACATAAATACCATATTAATAATATCCATCCATCCATCCATAGTAATTCTGCCCGAAGGCAGGTCCTTCACTGCAATCATAGCATTTTCATGCTATGCTTGCAGCTTTACAAGGGAATTGTAGGTGTGGTAGCTTCCCACACCGGTGAAGGATGATGATGATGGCCATATTATTTCGGGGACCGTTTGGGCCTTAAAGTTTTCCTGACAAGTGAGGAAAACCCCGATAAAACCCTCACCCAGAAAAACTGCACCGACCGGGGATCGAACCCGGGCCCGCTGCGTGACAAGGCAGCACGCTACCTCGAGACCACAGCGGTGGACATTAATAATATGGATGTTAATAATTGTAAATGTTTGTATTTCAAATTGTATCGCGTCTTCATTGTGTTTGGACTGTGGCCGAGCACGAAATACTGCTCATTCGAGGTGTATTGTAAATGTAGGCCTATGTATGTATGTACTCTATGTGTAAATAAATTAATTAAAATATATAGTAGATAGCGATCAACGCAAGACGAAAACTATATAGGCCTACAGTTGTTCCTAATAATAAGACTCGTAGATGGCGATGAGGAATGAAAGAAGGGCACGGATATTTCTTGACAGGAAACTAGAAGGAAAGTGTCAATAATGAGTTGGAAAGATAACAATAACCGTGATTTGAGAGAGGTGCACCGTCGCTGTAGCGTAGTCGGTAGAGTTCCTACCTTCTACTCCAGCGACCCGGATTCGATTCCCGGCAGTGTAAGAGATTTTTAAAAAATCTCAGCTGGGTGTGTGTCGTTCCTAGTAGTACCCAATGGGTTTAATTCCTCTAAAAAGAATAAGTAAATTGCCACTACTACTATTACAACTTATTATTTATTGCATAACTTATACTAATATTTCCTTCCTATTTATTTTATTGGCATACAATGTGGTTTCGGATAAAGTCATGTTTTGAACGCAGAGACCCTGTGTTCAATCCCCGGGATAAGTTTCCTGGATGATGTTTCTTGCGAGTTTTCCTTACCTGAAAACAAATATCAGGAAACGTTACACCCAAAGTAGTCCCCGAACATCATCCGGCAATCATTATCACCATATACTATTTGCCTTGTTTAGTGTGGATGTAGGGCGAATGATTTCTTGTCTTAAATGTTTACGTTTGTCTCGGAGATGGGCCTGAAATTGAGCTGATCATTTACCCGGGAAGCCTCACTATATTCGTGTCTGGTCAAAAAAATAAATATGTTATCTCATCGTCATCATCATCATTATCATCATCATATTTGGTGGTACAGCTTATTACAGGCCTTGACCGTCCTATCTGTGCGCCTCCATCTATTTCTATCTTCTGTCTTCCTTCTCCATCCCTGGACTCCAATGTCCTTCAGGTCCTGTTCCACACTGTCAAGCCATCTGGTAAGATGTCTTCCAACTTTTCTTTCTCCTATTTTAGAGAGATGCCTTATGGGCAATGTCTGTTTCTTCCAGTCGATGTAGATGGCCCAGCCATCTCAGCCTTGAAGATTTTATTATTCTGGCTATGTCAGCATCACTACATAAGTCGTATAATTTACTAATGATTGAATCTATTGTGCCATTTGCCATTTTCATTTATCGGTCCATAGATTTTCTTTAGAACATTTCTTTGAAAGACTTAATTTATTTTCATCATTTTTTAATTGACGGCCAAGTTTCACTTCCATACAGAATGACAGGTCTCAGGAGATTAGTTTGAAGGCTAATATATGCTATCTAGAATTCAAACATACTTTCCTCTCAGAAAGTGTCCCAGTAAGGTATGTGAAACTACCTTCAGATGCAGAGATTAAACTAAAGAAAAGAAATAAATAAGAGTATTTTTACTAGCTAATAACTATAGTATTCTTTGCGTCATAAACAAAACTATGAATGGTGCTGGCTAGACATCGACATCAAGATAACGATTGGTGTAGCGTGAATTTTCGAAACACTAACATATGACAGATTCCCTGTAATTGTTTTACAACCCTTTCATTTTTTACTACAGGACGACCAGTTCAGGTAACACTTCTGAAAATTTTACGTTTACCATTCCTGCAAACAACTCCATGTAAGTTATTCCATGGTATATGTGCTGTTTTAGAAATTTCCACTGAATGATTTGCACTGATTGATCAGGCAACATTCAATTTTATTTTCACAATATTGTTTCACAAGTATTTAGATCCAGTTTGTTTTTATTAGGTTATTTTATTTACTCGTTTGTTTAGAGACACATGTAAAGATAAAGAGAATCTCTCCCATCTTTCGAAGACAATCAGTACGAGTGTCAGCCAAGTTATCAGCCTTTCCTGTTGGCTACCTTTACTCCCAGAATATAGTCTGGTACTAATTTTAGTTAGAGACCGAGTCTCCCCCAAGACCGTGGTGTCACCAGAAGATGTAGGCCAGTTTAAAAAATCCCGAACCAATCGGGACTCGAAGCCGCGACCTCCCGGGTTGTTCCTTTAATCAATTTGATTCCCTCCCTCAAGCATCGTCGATGCAAGTGTGGAGTATATTATACTTTTTTTAAATTATTTTTCACTGAGAGTAATTAATATTATAATTACAAAGAAATACACGTTATCTCAGTCAAAGCATAAATGTATTACGTCGACGTTTCAATCTCCTTATGTGAGATCATTTTCAAAGCATGGTTGTTAATAAGTGTGGAGTATTAACGATTTATTTCACCGCTAATTATTTCACAATATTGACATTTAGTAGCTCTTTTGTTTTTTATTGCATGAAAAATGGACATTTTGCTCAATTTTAATGAGTATGTAACTTTCAAGCGGATCCGTCACGCAAATGGTTAGATACTCGCTCTCCGTCTCTTGGTCACTTCATGTGGGATTTGTGGTTTACTATTTTTAACTTCTCCTTCGAAAGAATTCGTATCCTCAAATTTTATTCACTCCAAGAGTTCAATTAATGTAGAAGGGATGAAACCCACATCTTGAATATCGAAACGAAAGTGCTTTTCGAGACTACCTAGGCCAATACTACTACTAACACTGTTATTGTTATTATTATTATTATTATTATTATTATTATTATTATTATTATTATTATTACTCCCACCATACTACTAACACTGCTACTACTACTACTACTACAAATAATAATGATAATAATAATAACTTTTTTTTTTTTCATTTTGAGAATTTTCTTCATCTTTGAGGGTTTTCTCCAACCAATCTTAGTAATTAGCATGAATTAAAAATAAATAAATTAATTAATTAATTAAAATGACTACGAACTTATAGACTATAAGTTTGCAACGAACATTCACAAATTTCCCTTAATTAAAGTTTCTCCGTCGTTCTCTGTCCTCTGTGTATTCATCTGTTATACCAAATTTCCTCATTGCATTTTGAATGTTGTTCTTCCAGGTTGTTCTTGGTCTTCCCTTTCTGTTCCTTCTTTCAATTTTCCATGCATAGACGGCCTTTGGTAGTCTTCCTTCCTGCATTCTTCTTACGTGTCCGTACCATTTTAGCCTCCTGTGTTCAATCTCATCCATCATATTTCTTTCTGCATTCATCCATTTTCTAATTTCTGTATTTCTAATTTTTCCCAGTCGAGATTTTCTGGCAGCTATTCTCCAAAAATCCATTTTTTAACTGAAGTTATTCTGTTGACATGTTGTGTCATTGATCCATGTAACATTATACTTTCTAGTACGGATTTATGAATTAGTTGTTTTTACTCCATAGTACCGAGCTTAATATTCCTATGGTTTTTCTTCCATTTCTAATCCTTTTTGCTATTTGTTTAATGTTCCATCTTTCTCTACAATTGATCCTAAATAACAGAAACTATCGCTCTTCTTTATCTTTACCCCATCAATATATAATTCATCTGGGTCATTTGTTAAATACTCAGTTTTGTTTTTGTTGATTTTCAAACCCCATTTCTGATATGTTGTAGACAACTGATTACACATGTAATTTGCATCTTCTCCATCCTAGGTTATAATAGTAATAATAATAATAATAATAATAATAATCCATCCATCCATAGTAATTCTGCCCGAAGGCAGGTCCTTCACTGCAATCATAGCATTTTCATGCTATGCTTGCAGCTTTACTAGCGAATTGCAGGTGTGGTAGCTTCCCGTTGCTTTCCACACCGGTGAAGGATGATGATGATGATGATGATGATGGCCATATGATTTCGGAGACCGTTTGGGCCTTAAAGTTTTCCTGACATTCGTCTTACAGGTTAGGAAAAACCCCGATAAAAACCTCACCCAGAAAAACTGCCCCGACCGAGGATCGAACCCGGGCCCGCTGCGTGACAAGGCAGCACGCTACCTCGAGACCACAGCGATGGACATAATAATAATAATAATAATAATAATAATAATAATAATAACAAAGCTTGTAACAACAAAAATATAATCGATATGGATACCAATTTTAAAATAGGATTTTTTTTATTTTAATGCACTTAGATGATACTGATAAGGGAACTGTCAACCTATCTTGAATTTTCTTTCAGATATGCGTTGTGAAAACCAAGGCTGTGTCCAAAATAAATCTGCCTTTTTAACTGCAAGGCACTAAAATTCAGCGCCAGATCTGTTATTTAAACTATAGGGAAGTAATACAACTGCTGAATTGGTAGACTGGATAACCATCCCTACCTGCAATCCGTGCCGCGTCTCACTTCGCTCCACTCCGCTCAAAGTCAAGGAGGGACGTAGACTACGTCTGCTCCGTGGACTGAGTTGCTATTGCCGGATTCTGGCTTCGATTTCTTTTCCTTGCAGTTAAAAACGGCAGATATTTTTTTGAACACGACCATGGTATATCATAACGCTTCTCTAAGAGAAATTCCAAGGTAGGTTTCGGCATGCAGCTCTTACTTGTAAGAGTAATAATCACCCTCCACATACTGATTATTATTAAATATTCATTTTTTATGTTAATGGCAAGTTTAATGCACTGTGACGTCTGATCCAGTTAGTGGAATAGACTCGACGCGTGACGGTACATTACAATACACATCCGGTCAGTCGACAAACAAATTACAATTTTTTTTATAAAAGTATGGCCCTGGAATTGTGGAAATCATAAGTAAATTGGTTGGTATCAAATTTTCCATAAATGACGGCTGTTATGATTTTGTGTAATGACATTTCGTGCATTCAAACACTGTTCTAAATATTTAACTTTCTCTCGAAATTGATATCGATATAGGTTGTGTAATTTGATAAGACAAAGTAACTGCAAGGTTAAAAACAAAATTACTACTTACAATTTAGCCTAGTAAAAATGATATTTTTTTACCTCTGAAAATTATATAATTCACAATAGGTTTTAAATAGACGGATAAAAATAAGAGTGGTGTAAGCCATGTTTTTCTAAAAGAATACTGTAATATATTCGGGAACAAATATGTTACAATGTCAGAAAGATTTCTAAATTCAAATCGTGTAAGATTGGCATGCTACGAATTATTGGTAAGCTCAGAAAATTGGATAAACTTGGGTAGAT
The DNA here is from genome assembly GCA_030220185.1 of Diploptera punctata. Classification (NCBI taxonomy): domain Eukaryota; kingdom Metazoa; phylum Arthropoda; class Insecta; order Blattodea; family Blaberidae; genus Diploptera; species Diploptera punctata. The sequence continues at coordinate 22,373 of JASPKZ010005758.1, forward strand.
TTCTGGACAAAACGCGGTAAATAAGAACAACACTCACTCATGAATAAATAAATATGTTAACAAAATTCAATACCATTACTTTCTTAAAAATTCTAATTAACTAAGTTAATGTATAATGTAATTGTATTGTTATCTAATTGTAATATTATTGTGTTTTTCTTTTTGTTTTAAGTATATTATTACCAAACATCAACTTATTGTAACGGACTGTCAACAGCACGTACGGCTTACTGCCCGTGCGACCCATATTTGTAAATAACATTGTATGTATCTTCATTTTAGTCTAATAAAGTCCTTATGTACAATGTTACTGTTTTTGGAGTAGATCTATCACCTGGATCTAAATTTAACTTTAACTGAATTGAATTTGTACAATGTAGGCCAATTGTAATGGTTACAATTTTACTGGTGTCGAAAATAATATCACCATAACTTTAACCTGTCCCAGTCATCTAATATATAAAAATGAATGTTTGTTTGTATGGTTGTTTGTTTGTTTGTTCGTACTTATGCGCGGCCATACCGTTGATCCGATTGTGATGGGGCTTTTTGCAAAATGTTCCCGGGATGAACATAGGCCATAAGACAGTTGTAATACTCAACCCCGTCACCCTTAAAAATCACCCGTTGTAGTGAAAAATGTGAAGTAAAGTCTCTCTTTTGACGCTTAAATGGCTTACGCTGCCTAAACCATAACAAATACACCAAATTAATGTACACAGAATTTAATATCTCAAAAAACCCTACAAAAATGTCCGCTACAGCATATGTTTGTCTTTTACGGATAACTCACAATAACCATTTTTGTCATTCATCGATGCCAAGAAGATAGGGATAGGCTAAATAGATTCCCGGGCAAGCGTAGCGTAGTATTCTTTTATAACGAATGTTGTGTTTCAGCTCATTTATGCCAAGAACATCGGGATCCGTAGATTCCCGGGCAACGCCGGGTAATCAGCACGTTGTATCTAAAAATAATTACGATATGGCTCTTCTTATAGTGATTGCTTGAATATTAAATTTCGAAAGATGAAATTTTATTTACTATTTGGATTGTATGAAAGGTAATTTGGAAATATAATTAGTTTATTGTTGTTTTAGCTGCAATAATGAAGAGAGCAAATTTATAATTAATTTCCTTTTACTTATTCAACTATACCTAAAAGCATATTATCATTTATTTATGCGTAGCAGCGCACGCCGAGTATTTGCTAGTATTAATAAAATATTGAAACGCATAGAGGCCAAGGTGAATAAATTGATCCTGAGAAGACGTTCATTTTCGAGCCGACTATTCCATATTATTTTTTTAAATCAATGCTATCAAGTTGTCATGACGATACATCTGGTATTCTCCTGGCATGGCGTACTTGTATTCAACTTCTGAAGTTGGGGCGCCTGGAAGGCGGGGTTAAGCTCCCCGATGACATGAAAGGTGATGATGAAAGTAATGACGGGCCAGGAGAGGTCTTAAACTAAATATAACGAGGAGAATATTATAATGTTGGCCTCATGGTGTTCAGGGATGTTTGGGCCTTGACGTTTCCTGACATTTATCTTACAGCCGAGATAAAACCCGGAAAAACCTCACCAAGGAAACTTGTCCCGACGGGGATCGAACCTGGGCCCGCTGTGTGACAAGGCAGCACACTACCACGAGACCACAGCGGTGGATATATCCCATATTATAAGCAATCTATAAGTCATCGGTTTGACGGTCGGTACACTGGACACAAAAACAAAAAGTGTTGCCTCATTCTGTAAAACATTTAAAATACAGTCAATCATTATCAAAACATTGAGAGGGTTGTTGAACATTTTTCGACACCATCTTTATTCCAAAATTAATAAAAATAAACCTTGGCATTCTCTCAGTTTTAGACATTTAGATATAGAAATATATATGGTTTGTATTTTTATTTTGTTTCTAATCTTGTTTGTTGTACACGATTAATTGTATATATCCTCTACATCGAAACACACACTCCAATTGGAATAATATTTGGGTTACTCTGGATCGTAAACTTAAAACAATGATTTTTTTACAGTCTGCAGATTTCCTCAGTATTATTTTTTTTTCCTAAATCTATTCTTACATTTAATCAGTTTTAAATGTTAATAACAGATTTCTAACTAACTCATTATCACTACTGACCTCTGATGTAGGCCTGTATGGCCTCGCGGACATTTAAGTTCTCCACACATCTCTATTCTAAATTAATATTTTCCAATCATTTCCTGTACAATTTACCATCCTCAAATCATGGTTAACTTTGTTGTCCCATCTCATTCTTGATCTAACTACTGGGCGCTTCCCCCTGGTTTTCCTACAAAAAGTTTCCATTCCCTTCGTTTATTCCTCATTCGGCTACTTGTCTTGCCCATCGCAGTCTGAGACTTAATTGTTCTTAATATTTATGTTTTTTTTATAGACATCACGTAACTCGTTATGTTGTATCTGTTTGTTCATATCTCTTCGGTCAAAAAATTCCTAAGCTTTTTTATATTCAAATACTCTTTTTTTCCCTCTTTTAAAGCAAGAGACCTTGTTCCCAATCGATATTGTGTAACCGGAGGATTCACCGTTTTATATATTTAATTTAACATAAATGAGGGTAGTTGGAATGACACGAGTTCATGAAATACGTAACTTAAAAAAAAATCTTACTCGAAAGTATGTATTAAAACAGTTATGCTACACGGATGCAAAAGTAAATATACAAATATTTTTAAGTTCTAATTAAGCTATTTATAGTTTAACGATTCATTTAAGAACCTAAGCAACTAAATATGTTACAGTATAAATAATATTTAAGTAATATCCTTAGGCCTATGATATATTTTTTCTGTCCTCTTGGGTACTTAATTATAGCATCCAATGAGACTTTTTCAGGCACTTTTTTCAAAATTAGCGGGGCTAAAAGGCTTTGCCTTGGATTCCGTGGATGGGTGCATCAAAATAATCACAAAAAAAGGACATTTTAGCCGCCCAACTAAAGGCCGTATTCGGCACCTATAGAGATATTTTGTGCCCGAGATTATTCTGAAGTTTGGTTTAAAATTGTATCCTCAAAATGATATAATAAAAATGTTGTAACTCTACGCTAAAGTAATATTTATACCACAATTTTTTTATAAATTACATAATATTTCGATTATATTAGTATTTTATTTAACCACGCTCTTAAGCATCTCAGGTCATTAATGTCGCTGAGAACGAAATGGTCGACACATTTTGTTCAGAGCATCTTATTTGAAACTTGAGGCTCTTTTAACGTGCTGTAAATCAACGATACGTAACCCACAGCTTTAGTTCCTATCCGAAGAAAGCCATACTCAGGAATTTTACTCTCCGAAAAAATACATTGACCTCGATCAAGGTTAGAACGCGAGAAATTGAGAACCTGAGGCGAGCATTGTGCTCTACGGGAACTGATAGAAACATATATCAGCCTCAAGAATTTTGTCACAGGGTGAACAGACGGGAGCAGTCCATATTGAAGGACATTTATGTGTAGTTAGAAGAACAAAAGTCCCGCGACGTAGCCGAGTGATTATGACAAGATGCCAGGCGCAGAACTATGGAACTTGCGCTGGTCTCCATGGGAAAGACATTTTCTCATATAATTTCGGTCAGTATGGGACCGGTGCTCATAGCCTGGATGCCCTCCCAATATAGAGTCATTCAAAAGCCAAACTTGGCAAGATCCCGCGTGATCGACTATTCCGATTGAAGGGAGAGGAGAGAAGCTGTAAGAGAATGGCCTGTATTACCTAAAAGAGTCAATAATAAATGTTCCCTCAATCCAAAGAGCAAATGCTGGAATAGAAAGGTCCGCTTCCGACTTCACTCTGCTAATTAACTTCAAAATTGAATTCAAAATTTTAAACCGGGGCTAATGTATTTTACAGGAACCCGGGGTTCTACCTATTAAGGGGGACCAAAATGGATCGCTCTCACCGCCAACACTTAAGTGATGGCCGCAGAGCTTTCCATCTATCTATCTATCCACCATCGTGAGAAATTTTGTATAGCTACAATAGGTAGCGGCTCCAGGTTGAGAAAACCAGCTACAACGGCTGCGAACCCGACATGCATGCCATCCCTGCACTGCTGGATGATCGTCTATCTCTGTGATTAATACATGTAGATGTAAGGCCAGCAGCCGATTGGTAGACCAAGGGCCTTCTAGGCCTTGTGTCGTGAAATTTAGAAGAACAAAAGTCATCATCATCAACAATCACGGATTAAGCCCATGTGGCCTGTTCCGGTCTCATAGATTCTCATTCAAAAGTTGGATCCATCTCTTCTTCGGTTTACCACCATTCCTGCGTCCATCTGGTTTGTATTTAAGTATAGTTTTGGGAATGCGATCATCTTCCATTCTTTGAACATGTTCTTTCCATTTTTTTCTAGATTCTGTTATTCTATTAAAGAGTTTAAAGATTTCTAATATCTTCACTTCTTCTCTTATCTAGAAGTTTGCAACCAGCCACACTTCGCAGAAATCTCATTTCAGCTGCTTCTATGATCTTCTCTTCTCTTTTAGTTAAAACCCAAAATTCACTATCATACAATAGTAAGGTGATTGCCACTACTTTATAAAAAATCTAGTGTTTGTTTCTTTTCTTGTGCTTTTAAATATCCTTTTGATTGTTCCACATATATAATTAAATTTATTAAGTTTATTAAATAGATCTTCATTTTTTAAATAGAAGATTTCATAACCCAGGTATTTAAAATGGTTCACTTGTTCAATGGGTTTCCCCTCCAGAATTATTTTAGCTCTTACGGTATCTGATCCCTTAAAAGCTAGGATTTTCGTTTTATTTGTTGGTATTTTGAAATTATATTTCTGTATAATGTTATTTAACTGAAAGAGCGATTTCTGTAGACCATCTTCTGAACTAGATATTAGAACTTGGTCGTCTGCAAAAAGTAAGGTATCTAACATATTATTTTGAAATGTGAGTACACATTTATCTGCCAGTTATATATGATATCGTGAATATAAATATTAAAAAGGGAGGATGAAAGTGGACATCCCTGTCTTACACCTCTATTTATTGTTGCCTCCAGTTTCTATTGTTATTTTATTTTCTACATATAGACTTTTTATTGTAGTTATTAGGTGCTGAGGTACTCCTTTCTCTTTCATTATATTCCACAATTTATTTCTGTTAACTTTGTCAAATGCCTTTTCAAGATCTACAAATGCCATAAAAGTTGGTAGATTATATTCTCTGTGTTTCTCAATTATTTGATTGATAGTGAAAATGCAATCTGAACAAGATCTGCCTTTCCTGAATCCATTCTGGGCTTCTAGAATAATACTTTCCATAATTACATTTAAACGAACAAAAGTTCGAGAAACAAAATATACGTCGCACACTGAGCTATGACAGATGGTCGCTGCTTGTGAGGTTATGTATGTCTATAACCGAGGTAGGGGCGATGCTCTTATCGGTGGTATTCTAGACCTGTAGCACTTGGTATTATCAACAATCTGAAGACCTACTTCCGATTAAGTGCACAGAAGCTTGGAACTCACCAGACGATTTTACATTTCTGCATCAATCAAACATATTATTTCAAAATGTATTTAATAACTTTTCTATTTGACCTAATTTCGTTAATATTTGTAGGGTTTATGAGCTTGATCCCACTCAGGACTGAAGTGATATTATTGCAAATAAAATGTTATTATCGTCTTTAATGCGTATCAGTCCATCGCTGTGGTCTTGGGTAACGAGGTACCGCTGCTTCGTAATATAATACAGTAAAAGCCCCTTACTTGCTGGGGATATGTTCCGCAAACATGCCGCGAATACAGAAACCGCGAAATTGGAATAGTAATTTCTATGGTATATAGGGGATACGTTCCAAGATTCCAAAATAAAATAATCAAATAAAATTAATTTAATGAGAGATTTTGAACAATTTATATTAATTATTACTGTAAGGCTTAGGCAAGGACTTAAAGAAGTTAGTAGATTTTCCCTGTTTTGCCGCTTTTAAAAGGTATTTGATTCAGATTGATATTCAGCTGTTAATTCTGCGATAGAATTCCTTATTTTGTCTTCGGATTTCTTAATTCATTAACATTGAAACAACGTGATATAGACGCAAACGACTCGCCAACGCGTGTAAACGGTCAATCATTTCTATTTTTACTTTAAGCGGCAACTCTATTTTTTTTCTCTTCGGTACTAATTTTTCTTTCCTCTTACTCGACATTATAAACTGGGTACAAAGCACAAGAAAAACGTGTTATTCAATCAAAATTATTGCAATGAATGACAAGTTGGAGCAATAATATACCGATTGTGGCGATGGAGGCATTTATCAAAGTACATATCGACACGTGAAATACAACTACAGCTTTAACAATGAACTTTAGTGACAATAAGGCTTGTTTTCTTTCGCTTGAATCGCTCTTTGTAAAAGTCGCCTTGGCACGTGCCTGCAGTAAAAAAAAAAAGTTTCCGATGCGTTAATAAAGTATAGTAATCATTTCAACATACCGTCTGGATCCGAGAATAAAATAATTCTTAGCCGCGAATACAGGAACTGTGTCGTAATTTTTAACCCGCGAATAATGAAAACAGGTATAAGGGAACCGCGAATAAGGATATTTTACTGTAATAAATAATAATAACCCCCCCCAGGAGCTATCACCTTGACGTGGTGGGGGGGCTTAGTACCCGATGAACCAGACGACTCTACTGGGGAAGATTGACTTAGGTTAATCTTGCTGGTGGGTAAGAGGCGAGGGGAACTAAGTATAGCTCACAACGAAGGAATGGCGTCTGTATCCATATTGGGCGGCCACATCTTCGTCAAGTCAAGTCTTCAACGGTCAACAGGGCGACAAGGAATAGCACAGCTAAACTTGTAGGGCTTGAAGAGCGGAAGAAGCAGCCCTCTCTTGGGGGGTGGATACCCAGAGGAGCATGTTTGGAGGCTCAGAGGAAGCAGCCCTTCCACCATCCTTGTCCTGCGAAGCGCTCGTAACGCTTCCAGGAGACATTTATCTTACTGAGAAGCTTCATGGAAATCAGCCGGATTGTCATAAAAGGAACCGACCCAAGCAAGATAAAAGGATACGATTTGGAATAAAGGACATTTTGAAATTAGGAAATTGGAACGTAAGGGGAATAAATACAAAAGAAGAAGAATTAGAAAGAGAATTAAAGAAAAAAAGAAATAAATATAGCAACAATAACAGAAACAAAAAAGAAACTAAAAGGAACAAAGGACTTACAACACTATACTATGTTGTATAGCGGAGTAGAACAGACAACAAGAGCGCAGTGTGGAGTAGCAATTTTAATAGATGAAAAATGGAAGAACAAATTGAATAGCTATGAGTTTATAAATGAAAGAATCCTGATAGCCAGATTTAAAATTGAAAGAGGATATATGATGATAATTGCTGTGTATGCCCCAGAGGAAGGCAAGAAAGAAGAAAACAAAAAAATTTTATAAAACATTACAAACATTAGTTGATAAATATACAAAAGATCATCATTTAATAATAAGTGGAGACTTAAATGCCAGAGTAGGCAATGTCCCTATACCTAATGTAATAGGAAATAATGGAGAAATAACAATAAATGATAATGGACAGGATTTGAGACAGTTTTCAGCCTATAATCAATTAAAAATAATGAATACCTATTTCCGAAAAAAGGACATACATAAATATACAAGAAGTGGATATAACTCAAGATCAATAATTGACTATTTAATCGTAAACAACAAGCTAGGAGCCTTGGTAAAAGATGTGAGAGTACATAGAGGCAGCGATATATACTCTGATCACTATCTCGTGATAAGCAAAATAAACATAATAGCTAAATGGCGGAAAAAATAACATAAAGAACAAAAGAAACCAAGAAGAAGTATATAAAATATATTTATTACAAGATCAAAGTATTAGACAACATTATGAAAGCAGAATGAATAAATATATATCAGAGATAGCGACGTCAGAAGATATAAATATTGAATGGGAAAATATATCAAATGTAATACATAAAACAGCAAATGAGATATTAGGAAAGAAAAATAGAATAAGGAATAGGAAGGGCTTGAGAACTTGGAATGCGAATATACAAAATGCAGTGAATGAAAAACAAAAAGCATATCATACATACTTACGACTGAAAACAGAAGAATCTTATGAAGAATATAAAATGAAAAGGAGAATTGCTAAAAGCATTATAAGAAAATCCCATCAGGAGTCATGGGATAAATTTATAAGCTCAGTAGAACATGATATGTATGGAAGACAAGAAATAGGTTATAAATTAGTGAAACATCTAAATCAGACTGAGAAAGATTCTGCCAGATTGAATATAATCCCAGAACAAGAATGGATCCAGCATTATGAAAAACTTTGGAAAAAGGAGGAAATTGAAGGAAAAGAGAACAATGAGGAAGAAATAAAAGTGGAAAATATTGATGTAATAGACATAAATGAATTAGAAATGGCTTTGAAAACCACTAAGAATAGGAAAGCAACAGGATTAGATAATATAAATATGGAATTAATCAAATATAGTGGAATATTGTGTAAACTACGAATACTTCATCTAATTAATATATGTTGGCAGACCTATGGGATTCCAACCACTTGGAAAACAGCAATTGTCAAGAATATATTCAAAAGAGGAGACCGGAGAAATTGCGAGAATTACAGAGGGATTAGCTTAATGAATACTGGCTACAAAATATATACGAAAATAATAAATAATAGATTGAGAAACATAACAGAAGTAATAATAAGTGAAAATCAAAGTGGATTCAGAAAGGGAAGGTCATGTATAGACAATGTCTTTACACTGAAACAACTCATAGAAAAGAGAAGAGAACATAACTTAGAAACTCACATAGGATTTATAGATTTGGATAAGGCCTTCGATCGAGTAAACAGACAAAAATTATGGGAAATATTACGAATGAAAGGATACCCGCTGTGCCTTGTTGAAACAATAAAGACATTATATGAAGACACAAATATAATTATAGATACCGGATTCAAAAGAACAGATGCAATCAAAACAAATACTGGATTACGACAAGGATGTAGTTTATCACCCACTTTGTTTAATATATATATAGACGATATTTTTAATAAATGGAAAGTTTTAGTAAATCCAGGAATAAGAATGGATAATAAAATGTGCATAAATAATCTTTTATTTGCTGACGATGTAATCATAATACAGAAAAATGAAGACGACTTACAGAAATCAATGCATGCATTAAATGAAATATGTAAATTATACGATCTAAAAATTTCTGTAAGGAAAACGAAGACCATGGCTTTTAGAGGAAGAGATCCAGTGAGAACCAAAATTATTTTAGAAAATCAAAGTATAGAACAGGTGTCTAGTTTCAAATATTTGGGCTGTGATGTTGGCTACAATGTGGAAAGAGATATTGACTCCAAAATAAATAAATTTCAGACGGTGTGTGGAACAATACAGAGAACATTCAAAAATAAAATTAGAAAAGAAACCAAGATAAAAATGTATAATGTTATGGCGGTTCCCACAATATTGTATGGATGTGAAACTTGGGCTCCAGTGAAAAGACAGAAGGATAGAATACAGACGGCAGAGATGCGGTTCCTAAGACAAGTAAAAGGATGTACAAGACTTGATAGAATAAGAAATGAGGATATAAGAGAAGAATTGAAAGTACAGCCTTTATTGGATAAAGTCACGAATTACAGACAGAAATGGATTGATCACATGGATGGAATGAGCAAGGAGAGATATCCATTGTTAGCCAGAAATTATCAAGCAAGAGGAAGGCGTGATGTTGGAAGACCTAGAAGACGTTGGGCTGATGCAATATGAAGTCGGAACGGGCAATTGCCTAATCCTTGGAGTGATGATGATGATGATAATAATAAAATAATAATAAAAATAGTTTTATTTATTGTGGCATAGTTAAGACCCATAAAACCTTCTCTTTCACTCAATTAGCACAAATTACAAATACGGATTTAACAGTAGCCTATATATAGATGATCTTGAAGATTTCCGGGCTGTAGGCCGTGGTCTCGAGGCTTGAAGTTCCCCGACGTTTTCGCCAGAGACCACGGCCTACAGCCCGGAAATCTTCTTCAAGATCATCATAGCAACTTCGCGCCGTGAAAGCCTAAGTCAATACAGTAGGCCTATATATATAGAATTTAATATATACACAATACTAATTATAAAGAGTTAAAAAGATATTAAATGTTGCAATGTAAATTTCATGTACAGACAACGTTTTATACGATGATAATAATAACAATAATAATATTGATGATGATGATAATAATAATAATAATAATAATAATGAAATATGTATAAATATGATAAATTATACGAGATACACAAATTAATATAGGCCTATGTACCTTAAACAGGGTAATGATTGAAACCAAGATTAGAGCAAATATACATTTTATATTTATTTTAAAAGATACCAAAGTCCGGCAGCCCCGAGGGCCCGGATTCGATCCCCGTTCCGATCAAGTTTCTTAGGTGAGCAAATGTTGGAAAACCTTTCAGGTCAAAATAATCCCCTTATACCATTTGGCCATCATAAACATCAACAATATTCATACTGTTCCCTATGAAAGTAAGAGTGAATGGTGTCTTATCTTAATGTTCGTGTTGTATCGAGGCCTTAGGATTGATCTAAAAAGTATGTGTGTGATCCAGGGTTTAAAAATTCTCTCCTGACAGGTCGCGTCCCGTAAAGCCAAGAAACAAACAAAGGGAGAGATAAGACAAAGGAAAAGAAAGCAAGTAACATTTCCAGGACTCTTTCCCTGTATTGCATGAACAGAGTCATTACGTTCAATGTTGTTTTTGCTGGATTTAAACAAGACAAAAGGATGTATCAGATGTACAACCGATAATTGTAAATGTAGAGAGCGTGATAGTTCACAATGTGTGTGTTTGCAACCTTATAAATAACTATGATCCACATTCATGGCCTATTATCCTGTCAGGGATTGACAACGAAAATCTGCTTCCCATAAACAGGCTACCGTAACTACAAAAGAGATATTATTATACAATCAACGGAGGCATCTCTTTCATTTGATATTCCAAACACTTAAATTCACAGTGAAGAAAATAACGGTACGTGCAATTTATTATTCGTCACCTACTCTCTCGCTATCTTCTCTCTCTCTCGCTCTCTGCTCTCTCTCTCTCTCGATCTCTCTATCTATCTCTAATCTATAATCTCACTTTTTTCCTCTCTTTCTTTGGGCTTTCTAATCGTATTAACATTTTCATTTAAAAACGGTGAAGTAATTTATTAAATATTCAAGATATATTATTATTATTATTTATTATTATTATTATTATTATTATATTATTACTCTATTGCCAATACGCTAAAAAAACAAACAGAAAGAGTTGCCGGATGGATCAGGATTTTTAAACTGATCAAACCCGTCTGGACGCCACATTGCCCTGGGGTGGACTCAACCTCGAATGGAGATTTGTAATAGAAAGCATGTTCTGGGGGTAAAGGCGGTCTCACACAGGGTTGACAACGCTACAGACATAGCGTGCCGATTGCCTGGAAAATGGAGGAAAGCCTTAAACTGCAACCATTCCCAAAGGTCTCCTAAGAACAGTAGGGGGATCACACCTTTTAGTTATTGTTTTAACATGTTTTACCTTATTATTACACGTATATTTATTGATTATACAATTAATTATTATTATTATTATTATTACAATTATTAAGAAACTGATATAAATAAAGAATGGGAGGCTATAAGAGATAGGCCTACTATTAAATTGTCAGCATCAGAAAGCCATTGGTTGTTTAAAAAAGAGTCAAAACAAGAAATGGTCTGATGAGGAATGTGCCGACATTGTAAAGAAAAGAAAGCTAGCAAAAATGAAATGGTTACACGTGCCAAATGAGGTAAATTTAGAGCAATTGGGTATTATTAGACGGGAAACCACCAAGTTACTAAAGAGTAAAAAGAGGGAGTTATTTGAGAGAGAAGATTAATGATCTTGAAATGAACGCAAAAAATAGGAACATTAGAGAATTATATCAGGGAATTAGTATAGAGAAGAAAGGGTTTCAGGCTAGAACAAACATAATTCGGAATGAAAATGGGGATATGATTGCAGATTCCAGGAGTATATTAAATAGGTGGAAAAGTTACTTTAATCAGCTATTAAATGTACATACAGAACAGGACATTGAGGAGGATAATTTACAGACAGCAGAAATGCTAGTCGCAGAACCAAGTGCATTAGAGGTTTGAAATGGCGATTGAAAAATTGAAGATGTATAAAGCATCAGGTTCAGATGAGATCCCAGCAGAACTGATAAAATCTGGGGGAGAAAAATTGATGGACAAGATACTCTGGTTGCTTAGTATGATTTGGGAAAAAGAAGCTCTTTCAGATGAATGGAAAATAATCAATTATCATACAAATTTATAAGAAAGGAGATAAAACTGATTGCAACAACTACAGAGGCATCTCATTACTTTCAACTTCATACAAAATTCTAACAAATATATTAGTCAGCAGACTTACTCCCTATATTGATGACATTCTAGGAGATCATCAATGTGCATTTGGAAGAAACAGGTCCACAATAGATCAGATTTTTAGTATAAGACAGATTTTAGAAAAGAAATGGGAATGGTACTGTACATCAACTATATGTAGACTTCAAAAAAGCATATGATTCAATTAAGAGGGAGAAGTTATATAGTATCCTGTTGGAGTTTGGAATTCCTAAAAAGTTAGTCAGACTTATACGAATGTGTCTAAATGGCACAGAGTAGGGTGCGTGTAGGCAAACAGTTTTCGGACACACTTGAAATCCAGAATAGGTTGAAGCAAGGAGATGCACTATCTCCTCTACTATTTAATTTTGTACTAGAGCATGCCATTAAATCTTTAGATAATGAGAAAGGCTTACAACTCAATGGTATTAATAAGCTGTTAGTTTATGCTGATGATGTAGTACTATTGGCTGATAGCGAGGAGATACTAAAGGCCAACACGCACACACTTTTGAGTAACACTAAGGAATTAGGACTGGAAGTAAATATCAATAAAACTAAATATATGGCCACACGTAGAAATACATTATATAATGGAAATGGACAGCTAATGACAAATGAGGGAAATTTTGAGGAAGTGGCTGAATTCAAATACCTAGGAACAATAATCACAAATAGGAATGAGATTCACAAAGAAATTAAACATAGGCTCAATTCTGTAAATGCATGCTATTATGCATTGCAGAGCTCTTGATGTCCTAACTCCTTTCAAAAAACGTTAAACTGAAAATATATAAAACTATTATTCTACCAGTTATATTATATGGATGCGAAACATGGACTCTTACTTTAAGGGAGGAAAGGAGATTAAAAGTATTTGAGAATAAGGAACTTAGGAGAATTTTTGGACCAAAAAGAGATGAACAAACGGGTGAATGGAGAAGATTACATAACAATGAACTACATGGTCTTTATAGGAAGCCAGATATAATAAGAACAGTTAAGTCTCGTAGACTGCGTTGGGCAGGACATGTTGCACGTATAGGGAATGAAAGACTTGCATGGAAGCTTCTTGTAGGAAAGCCAGAGGGAAAACGCCCAGTTGGTAGACCAAGAATGAGGTGGGAGAATAACATTAACTATGATTTGAGGGAAGTAGATTATACAGGGAATGATTGGAAAGCATTAGCTCAGGATAGGGATGTATGGAGAGCTTATGTCCCGCGCGGCCATGAACCTACGGGTTCGATAGTGCCAGTGAGTAAGTAAGTATTATTACAATTAATATTATTACTAGTATTATTATTATTATTATTATTATTATTATTATTATTATTATTATTATTATTATTATTATTATTATTATTATTATTATTATGAAAGTTTTTATTTTCCTTTTGATCTAGGCATTCCACACTCCTCTAGATCCAACTTTTTCGAATTCGATATATTTGATTGCCTACGATTCCAAGAGCCTCCTAAGGCCAGTAATGAAATAATGCATTATTTATTATTATTATTATTATTATTATTATTATTATTATTATTATTATTAATTGATATTTGTCTCTTTGATCTAGACATTCCACAATGCTCTAGAACCAACTTTTCCATATTCGATACTGGCCAATGTCGATAGAATATTTTGATTGAGGAAAATTCGAGATTGCAGCTTTTTCTTCGGAAGGAAGTTAAAAAACCGTCCCTTGGTTAATGAATACACATTCTTAACAAAATTTGTAGATTACAAACTCACCTGTTTGGCTTTTAGTGCAATAAGGTATCTTAAATTATTTTGTTGAAAACATATAATAACTCCTCATCCTGTCTATCACCCATTTTTTACTTTCAATCCACCTTATATCTTCAATTATTAAATTAAGCTATCTTAAAACTGACCGGAAACGTTTGACATCACAATAACATCTTAAAAAGACTATTTAACTCATGCCCCAAATGGGAGTCAATGACCAATCACGTTTCAATGATTTCTGTATTACAACCAATCAGAGACGTGTTTCACGAAATAATTATCAACGTTTAGGATTATCATATATTAAGCAAAGCTCCTCCTTTTTAATATTCTGAACAGGTCTGACCGTTATTTTGCAGTGACTGAGCCTATAACAAAATACGGCTACCAGATTGTATATAATAGTGCTTACATGTCAACATTTGTAGCAATTGATTATACCCCCAAAAAAAGAAACCACTGTTTGCACTTTCTTAAATGTATACGACATCAAAAATGAATTAATATACAGATTGATGTGTTTCATTTTTTCTCCACTAGAGAGCATTCTTACAATATTGCGTTCCTTTGGCAATAAATAGTATGATCTGGTTGCAGTGATAAACAAAAGAAGCAGTAGAAGCGTAGGCTACCTATCGTTTTCTCATTAGGTTTTCAAACATCACCGTTTACTTTAAATATAAAAATATTTTTAAATAACTGTAGTTAAATAATGATTTGTGAGTAAACAGCTTTATTTTATATCGTTAAATAGTCCTAACAAATGCCACTCTTGATTTCCAAATTCTCTAGATAAATTCACTCCTCACTTCGTGAGTCGTGAATTTATCGATAATTTGGAAATCACTCGTGGCATTACTTATGATAATACTATCCTAAAAGGAATAGTATGCAACATCTTCAGGACAATAGAAAAAATGAGAACTTTAATGTTTCTAATATCAGCTTCACACAATAACGTTTGTTCTTTCACCTTCTTTCTTTCTTCTTTCTTCAATAATTTACCTCCGTTCCTTTTTTAAGACACCCCGCTTGGGAATTGCATG
This sequence comes from Diploptera punctata, assembly GCA_030220185.1. NCBI lineage: Eukaryota > Metazoa > Arthropoda > Insecta > Blattodea > Blaberidae > Diploptera > Diploptera punctata. The sequence goes on from JASPKZ010005758.1 coordinate 37,729, forward strand.
CCCTGCTGTTATATCATTGCAACTGTGAACTACATACTAGATCTATACAATAGCGAGTCTTCTTGGATGAATGCCAGAACCACCACAAGTCATATACATCACAGTTAAGATAGCATAAGATAAGTAATACATGTTCAGAGATTTAAAATCTTCTACCCCGTTGGGAATCGAACAGCGGTCACCAAAGTTATGTAGATTGGAACATATTAGAATTATAATTTAAGGAATTATTATTAGGCGTTAGAGATTGGGAGGCGGAACTACAACAACCACGCCATGGCGACTTAGCGTCTTCTTTATTCTTATATATATCTTTTGGTATCTTTTTGCCTATTTCTTCTCCTTTTTTATTGTTCTATATCATCATAATCACTCCAGAGATTAGGCATTTGCCCGTTCCGATTTTATAATGCATTAGTCCAACGTTTTCTAGGTCTTCCGACATCACGTCTTCCTCTTGCCTGATAATTCCTTGCTTGCAGTGGATATTTCTCCCTATTCATTCCATTCAATCCACTTCTATCTATAACTGTTGTATAATAAGCTAAATACACACAAACAAATAAATATAATTATTTTACAGATACCCACAATGTTCAACAATTCTTTAAAAAAGCCCATATCTCGAAAACCGGGAGTCGAAACAGGTGGTATCATTTTCATCTTCATTGCAATTTTTTCATTACGACTACTCTATTCAATAGATTAAATTAATAGACCAGCAATTACCATGCGTTACAGTTTTACAGGTATACGCCCTTAATAACGACAATCTCTTTAGTCCTCAAGTGGTCAAAATACGATACATTTTATTTTAATATTTGATGGAATTTTCCACCGAAAGTAACAGTAGTCTAATATTAATAAAAGAAAGTTCTTGGATCCAATTTTGGGAGTCTTTATATGAGCCCAAAACTGATTTAAAGAGTTATATTTTTTATATGAGTTATCAAATCATCATCACTGACAGGTCTGTCCCATGTAGGCCTTGGCCTTCTTCAGAAGTCTACGCCAGTCTTCACTATTAGAGACCACAGTATCCAGCTCTTATCTCCCAACATCAAAGTGCCATTCAATACACAATCTTCCCGCCTAGTCTTGGTCTAACAATTTGTCTTATTTCTTCTGGCTTTGATAAAAAAAACTTTCTATAGAGTTCTCATATTCATTCTCGCTAAATGTCCAACATATTCATCAAATAGGAAATAAGAACAGTTAAGTCTCATAGACTGCGATGGGTAGGACATATGGCACGAATGGGGAATGAAAGTATCTTATAGGAAAACCAGAGGGAAACCTCCAGTTGATAGACGAAAAAATGAGGTGGGAGGATGATATTAAGAATGATTTGAAGGAAGTGGATTATACAGGGGATGATTGGAAAACATTCGATCAGGATAGGGATGTATGGAGAGCTTATGTTCGCGCGGCCATGAACCTATGGGTTCGATAAAGTCGGTGAGTTAGTTAATTAGTCATGAAATAGGTAATTAGTTAAAATTTTATAAAGTAAAATGAAGTACAAATTTCATAGTGAATGAGAGTTTATCATTTATCATACAATACATTTTATTAGGTTGTTACGGTTTATACAGTGCTATCAACTGATCTTAACAGAAATAAGATGGGCATGTGAGCATGAAGCAGAATTTCTAATGTGAAGATAAAACCATTCAGAGCGATCTTGAATTGTTTACAAAGTGCGAAAGAATTAAAATCTCATGATAATATGGGATACAAAGGTACTGACTGAAGAGGAAAAGCCACGAGTTCGCCTTCAATTAAATAGCCTGATCATTACACGAATTCAGTTAATTCCTTGATCAATCAATACATTTTAATAAAATTATCTTCACGGTATAGGCTCCATGGCCTGTTCCGGCTCAATACTCCATCGCTTTCTTGGTCTGCCAGGACCTCTTCTTCCTCGTGGTTTGTACTATACCCAAGCCTGCTTCGGAAGTCTGTTGTTATCCATTCGTTGCAGGTGTTCAGTCCATCGCTTCTTGTAATTATAGATTTGATATATAATTGGTATTACTCCCAACTCTTCTCTTATAGTTTTGTTCTTTATATGATCTCGTCTTGTACATCCCTTAACTGCTCGTAAAAATTTCATTTCTGTCGATTGAATATTTGATGAAATCAACAGCAAAATATATGGTCCTGTATGATGATGGTAATATTATTATCCATGCCTAAAGCATGTAATTTAAATGTCCGAGTTTCCCGTGATGTAAAGTCATTGTTCCACTTGAGGGCAAAAAACCCGATCGAAAACACTGTGAAGCGTATCTGAAGATTCAAGGCCTCTCAAATGGATACTGGTTTTACAAAAACTTCACTACAATTTTTCAAGGTCCTATATGATACATTTACATTATGAAGAAAACATCTCGCGTGCATTTTTTTTATTGTTGACAGAGCAGTTTTGTTTTGTTGACCTTGTTCTAGCTCCTGGTTCCAAATATTCAAATAAAACATCCAAGTTTTGCTCTCGCTCGCTTCCCTTCAACTACATCAAATTTATGGTTACAATGCACGCTCTGCAAAGCAACTTGATTGCAGTTGAGAAAGTGTAAGATTATACAGAAATAGTTCAATATTAAAATTGTCTCCTTCTTCAATTAATGTTGCAATTTTGAGTGTCAACACTCACACGGTTTTAAATATAGAAATGTGTAAGGGTTGATCCTAAGACCGCCAGTGGTAGGGTTGCCTTAATCTGAGAATCGAAAACCAAAACAAAACAAATATTTCGCATAATCAATCTAAGGATATGGAAATTTGAAGAGTAAGGGACTCTGAAGAAATAGAAACATGATTTCCATTTCGGCTCAACTGCACTTCTACTAGGGCTTGATTTTTTCAGTTATATAGTTGTAAACTTCTTCTGTATTTACTAACATTATTTAATATTTTAAACTTTTTCAAACAATTTGTATAACATTATTAGACAATTTTGAAGTATTTATTTAAATATACAAATCACAATAGTATGACACTGCGTATTACATACTCTATGATTTTTCTATCGCTGTTTTGGGTTATCGCTGGTTGGATCAGCGTTAGGGAGTGATAAGTAAGTGTACACCCATTTTTATAACCGTTTGGTAATTTTAATGTTATTAAAATATTTTTTAGCATAGATATGCGGATTTATTTCAAATATTGGTCATTTAAATTTCATAGCGACGGATGGTAAATGAGAATGATAATCGATATGTGGTTCGTTTGTGGGTTATCGCTGGCTCTATATAGTCTGGCGCATGCGCACTGTTGTTGTATAGGACACATTTTTCACGCTAGTTTAAGTGCAGTTTTTCCTTCATTTCCATTTAGGAATCGTTTATTAGCAAAAATTAGGATTTGCATAAAATGTTTTGATTACATTAGTTTCAGTGCCATTATGTAAGTATTTTTGTACCAATAATATTTTTCAGAATCTTGAACAGACGAAAGTAACTTGCTCTGGTTGTTAATCGGTTTATAGAATTAAGAGCAACTAATATTTTTCATATTATACTTTATTTGCAGAATTGCATTAACTGATTTTACACTTAACCTATCCTTTCCTTCTCCTGTTCACTGAGCAGTCAGGAGGGAAAAGACTACATTGGCGTTATGTCCAGATGGAGAAATAATATTCCACAATTTTCAACAGCTCTAAATACTCCTCACTAGAAATACAATTATGAACGAAGGTAACCCATTTATTAAGAGACAGCAAATTCTTAAAACTTTCATCCTTGCACTCCCCCCTCAAAAAAAAACACTTTAATTTTCAATACCTGACTAAAAAGTATACTCTCATTTAATTTACAGATAGTGTTATCATACAACCACAAAATAAATGGTATACTAATTTTCCTAGGAAAGCAATAAATTTGTAAACTACAAAAGATAAAATCCGTTCTAATTGGTTCTGTATAAATGCAATGCTACTCGTATTTACCTGCAAACTTGCAGAAAGCTTCGTGCTCAGTTTCTTCCTCTCTTAATGTCAGGGAACTGTTCAGTATATTCCTCCTTAAACTTCATCTTCCGTTTGAGAGACAGTATTATGCCCACTCTTAAATAATAAATATTTAATACACAAAAAAAAACGGAACTACAAACCACGATGACTTAACAACCACCTACAAGTAAACACGTAGAATGAAACGGAAATGCAGTTTCTATATTTTTTGTGATATATTACCAGAGATGAATAGTCTCTATCGATATCTCGAAAGATATTCTGTACTCTTTGGTTATTTATATTTTCGCCACCATAGAGGTATTCCTGTTGCTTCCTTGGCGGAAATTTTAAATAATCATGAGTTGATTTACAACCTAGCAAAAAATCGCGGAATTTTGTCTTTTCGGCCCGACATTTTCATTTAGAGTAAAATCGCGAACTGTCCAAGAAATCCGTGACTTATAGCAAACCCTAGCCAGTGGCGAAGTGGTCTTCATAAGTTTCCAATTATTTTAAATATTTATTCCATGTTATGATCTTATATTTCTTTTACAACTTGTGTCAGTACTCATGCGGTAAATACAAACTGGAGTATTCTTCCTATATTTAGAATTATGTTTGATTTTATTTAATGTTATCTTTTTCTGCATAAAATGTTTGTCACTGGTTCATGTTGAAGAGGCCTTATGACCTCAACTCTGCAATTTAAAATAAATCATCATCATCATCATCATCATGATTATAATAATAATATTATTATAATAATTATATTGATAATAATAATAAATAATGATAATACATTTTTAATGTGCACAATAAGCATAGAACAAGATAGAACTTGATTGAAAGGGTAATATCAAATAGTAGGAGAAAATCAAGAACCAGGATTTGTAGAAGGAACAGATAACAGATACTAAAATGAAATAATAAATACTATGAAATCTAAAATATTTTTAAAATTTAAATTAGGAAAGAGCTCAAAGCACGAGGATTCCTCATTCTGATGTGCAGTAGAAAAATCAAGTTATTATTATTATTATTATTATTATTATTATTATTATTATTATTATTATTAATTGTACTAATTATTATTAATAGTAATTGTACTAAAAGTACAACCACTTCTTCAACAAATAGAAAAACACAGGAACAACTGGATAGAAAATTTGCAAAGAACGACAAGGATAGGATACCGAAGATGGCAATGATGCATAATCCTGGAGGACGAAGATCGGTAGGAATACCAAGAAAGCGCGCTGGGCTGAATAGATGTGAGATCAGAACAGGCAAAGATCTAATCCGTGAAAGAAGATGATTATTATTTTATTGTTATTACATTTATTCTTTTTACTATATAGCTGTTATTGTCATTACTATTATTGGGCTACATTATTATTTATCTTTGTAAAACCGGTTTTACATCTTCCGTTGCCCAGTGTTCCGTCGCTGTGGCGTAGTCGGTAGAGTCCCTACCTTCTACTCCGGCGACCCGGGTTCGATTCCCGGTGGGGTAAGGGATTTTTAAATCTCCACCTTGGGACTGGGTGTGCGCAGTTCTATCCATTGGGTTTAATTCCTCTAAAATAAAATATTGCATTTAAATTTCTTCTCCAGTTTCATTACTCCATTGTCCTTCCGCTAATCTCCTTTATCTCATTGTTTTATACGCTGAATCTAAGTAGCATTTAGTCACCCTCTCTTCGATCTCTCGGGCAGCAGACATTCCAATACTTTTTTTCAGTCACTTTCTCCGATAGCAGTTTTTCAATCATTCTTTTCACTTGGCCGTACTATTAGAGTTGTTTTTGTTGTACTGTACATAATCCAATATTGCATTTTTAAAGTCCTATTTTAGTTTTTAATGCGCTGTTTCTAATCTTGTCCTTTTTTTATGCTTTAGCTGAACTTATCCAAAAGTCCATTTCCTTAGACTATTTAACTCATGCCACAAATGGGAATCAATGGCCAATCACATTTCAATGAATTTTGTTTTACAACCAATCACAGTCGTGTTTCGCCTCGATGTTTATCATCACGGATCCTTTAATCTATGGTTCATCATATTAAAGAAAGCTCCTCCTTTTTAATATTCTGAGTTTAATAGTCAAAGCATTATTTGGCAATGACTGACTCTCGAACAAATGCATTGAATAAAGCAAATAGTGAACAGATTCCTTCGAACTACACATTTGATAATTGTGTGTTCAATAATTGTGTTTTAAATAATGATTTTACGGAGTTGTTTTCTAAAAAATAATTAATAACCAATAATGTTGGATATAATAGACAGTTTTATGAATTTCTTTTTTTTTTCTCCACTAGAGTGCATTCTTACAATATTGCGACCATATTTGGCAATAAATAATATGATCAAGTTGCAGTGGATGAACAAAAGAAGCATAACCAAACATTTCTCATTTGTTTTTAAACATCGCCGTTTACATTAAATATATAAATATTTTAAAATAACTATATTCAAATAATGATTTGTGAGTAAACAGCTTAATTTTATTTGTTAAATAATCCTAACAAATGTCACTCTTGATTTCCAAAACCTCTAGATAATTTGGAAATCACTCATGGCATTACTTATGATAATAATTCAAAATTTGCTTGTAACGAACTTCCAAGTTTCTGACCCATATGTTGCTAATGTTTCTTACTATTGTTTTAAATGTTTTTAAATAATTTTATTTTGTATATTTTTGTCCTGAAGAATGCTATTTAAATACGATATTGCTGATTATCCGAATACAATTCTCCTTTTAATGTCATGATCTTCTATCTTCGGTAATTATAATTCCTAAATACTTATAATTTTCACTTTGTTTTAAAGTTCTCATTTCGAAATCAATATTTAATATTGTCCTTGAAAGTCTATAGCCATTAATTAAATGTTTCCACGTTTACAGTCAAACCCATTTTTTTACTGCTTCGAAAGGTTTCAAAATCTTGTGCAAATGTTAATTGATCGACATCAAAATAATAATGAATATATTCTTCCACGTTGACACCCATATTACTTCATCTTATTTTCCAATGTTCTGAAGCAAGTAGTATAAATAATTTTAAATAATTTTGTGGCAAAGAACATCCTTGGCGAAGACCTTTAGTAACTTTAAATCCAGGCAACAATTTTTTCCTAATTTGATTTTCGATTTGGAATCTGAATGCAAGTTCTGAATTGTCCTTTTAAGAATGTTGTTAAAATTAAAGAACTTTAAATTTTGTCATTATTCTCTCTCTTTCTCTCTCTCTCTCTCTCTCTCTCTCTCTCTCTCTCTCTCTCTCTCTCTCTCTCTTTCTCCCTTTATCTTAGTTTAACCTCCCCCTCAATATATACTTTTACGTGCCCCATGTCACTCGGGCCTTACGTGAACACGATCAGTGGGAGGTTTCGAAACTCTGGATCATACACTTACTTCTTTGACCACACAACGTCGTCAAGGGCCATCTGAATGAGTGATTAGCTTAATGCCAAAGCCATCTCCAAGACAACACGAACATTTAAGACAAAACATACATTCATACACTCTAAACAATGCGAATATGATACGGATCATTATGATGGCCAGATGATTCGAGAACCATTTGAGCCTTAAAGTCTCCTTACATTTGTCTTACAGGTGAAGAAAGAAAGAAACCTTCACCTAAGATATTTGTGCCGATCAGGAACATACCTGGACTCGCTGCTTACAAGGCAACGACCACCACGAAACCACTGTGGGCTAAAATTTGCCATAATACGATGTATCATTTAATAATAACAATAATAATAATAATAATAATAATAATAATAATAATAATAATAATAATAATAATAATAATAATAATAATAATAACAATAATACTGATGATTATAATAATAATGATAATAATAATAACAATACTGATGATTATAATAATAATCATAATGATAATAATAATAATGATAATAATAATAATGATAATAATAATAATGATAATGATGATAATGATGATGACGATGATGATGATAATAATGATGACGATGATTATGATGATGATGATAATAATAATAATAATAATAATAATAATAATAATAATGATAATAATAATAATAATAAATAATAAATGTAGAAGTTGTTGAAATCTGTATAATTTTCTTATTACAACCGTAGCATATTCTAACAAATTACAATTATAATTCTTCTTTCGTAATTGAGTGACAACGCCGGCCATAGCATTGGTAGAAATTAAAATTGAATATGAACCAAGTAACAAGAGGAGGCTTTTATATAAAATAATCAACACTGATAAACATCTTGTCAGAATACATCAAACCTCTGAATTAAATCCGACTAAAGTCTCATTAACCACATAATGAACATATAAAACGTGTCTTGACAACCTCTATTGAAATCATGAATAGCTTAAGAAATTGCAACGGAACTCAACAAGAGTGATAACAAAAGTCATGCACACTTTGCTTCATATAATGTTGTCAGTACGAGGGGCGGAAATATTAATTACCATTAAATGTTAAATTCCCCATATGACTTGAACAATAAACTCTTAATTTCTAAACCTAATACTTTCTAATGACGAGAATTTATTATAAGCCTATTATCGCCCCAAACACTCATTACTCATATAGTTACTGAGTTTCTAAAATATTATGTTCTATATTATTAGTTATTTCCACTTTTTGTGACCACTAACAAAAATTAAGATATCAGGCATGAAGAAGAGAGCGTTTGATTGCAATATCAGAGTTCATAAATAAATATATCTATAATTGTATGAAGAGTGGATACGCAATGAAATGGTAACTTATCGGGGATTATCGACTTACAATAACAGACATAGAGCAAGCGAACAGTGGAATCAAGTATCACAGCAAAATAACTTCCCGTAATTTTACCGGTTATTTAAAAGAAAACTGAAAATGTTCTAAAACTATTTACACGATTTAATAAAATAAATATTTACTAGTTTTGCTTTAAATTAATTCGGTACAACACAGAAGACGTGCTATTAATCGAGAATGTGCTCTCTATTTGACTATTTAACTCATGCCACAAATGCTATTCAATGACCAATCACGTTTCAAAGAATTTTGTTTTACAATCAATGACAGTCGTGTTTCACCTCGCTCTTTATCGATTTCTTTTTATTAGCTCCTGCTTTTGTGATAAAGAAAGGTCCTCCTTTTTAATGTTCTGAACAGGACAGAACATTATTTTTCTCCAACAAATACATTGAATATAGCAAATAATGAACAGATTCCTTGATTTTACTGAGTTGTTTACTAAAAAAATTAATGAATAACCCGTTATGTTGATTATGATATATAGTTTGATGTGTTTAATTATTTCTCCACTTGGGTGCACTCTTACAATATTGCGATCTTATTTGGCAATAAATAATATGATCTAGTTGCAGTGAATGAACATAACCTCACATTTCTGATTTGTTTTCAAACATCGCCGTTCACATTAAATACATAAATATTTTAAAATAACTATAGTTAAACAATGATTTGTGAGTAAACAGCTTAATTTTATTCGTTAAATAGTCCTAACAAATGCCAGTTTTGATTTCCAAATTCTCTACATAAATTCACTCCTCACTTCGTGAGTCGTGAATTTATCGATATTTTGGAAATTACTCGTGGCATTACTTATGATAAATGTTTCGACTATTCTAACACAAATGACAATCCATCAATCTTGGAATTACACTCAATAACATACTAAAACTAAAAGCAAAACTCCATGGCGCAACAGGCCTAAAATGTCCTTGGCCTATCAGCCGGCTGCTGTTAATCACAGAGGTAGACGATCATCCAGCCAGTTAGAGGTGATATGTGGTCAGTATAACGGGTCCCCCTAGCCGTTATAGCTGTTTTCTCAACCTGGAGCCGCTACTTATTGTAGCTACCTAAATGTCTTACGATGCTGGGTGGCACCGGTCCCGTACTGGTCGAAATTCCATGAGAAAATGTCTTCCCCCATGGAGACTCGAACCAGCGCAAGTCCCATAGCTCTGCGCCAAGGCATCTTGCCTTCACTAAGGCGCGGGACTAACATAGGCTAAGGTTAAGGTAGTTATTTTGATTAGCTTTAAACTTTAAAATTGATGTTGATTATTATTATTTTAGCTTTTACTGTATTCCCGTAAATTGTACCCATAATTCATATCTTCGAATGTTACTTATTGTTGATATTTTCATCTCAACTTCTCACTCAATTTGCAGAGATTTCCTGTACTTTCTACTTTCTTCGGACAGAAACTACATATATACTCAAGTCATTATTTACATAGCCTATAACTAACTAACTCACTGGCACTATCGAACCCATAGGTTCATGGCCTAACGGACATAAGCTCTCCACACATCCCTATCCTGAGCTAATGTTTTCAAATCATTACCTCCATAATCTACTTCCCTCAAATCATGATATGTTATTCTCCCATCTCATTATTGGTCTACCAACTGGGTGTTTTCCCTCTGGTTTTCCTACAAGAAGCTTCTATGCACGCCTTTCATTCCCCATTCCTGCCCGTCGCAGTCTACGAGACTTAACTACTCTTATTATATCTGGCATCCTATGAAGACCATGTTGTTCACTGTTATGTAGTCTGCTCCATTCATCTGTCTGTTCTCCTCTCTTTGGTCCAAAAATTTTCTTAACAACTCTATTCTCAAATATTCGTAACCTACTTTCCTCCATTAAAGTAAGAATCCATGTTTCGCATCCATATAATATAATATAACTAGTAGAATAACAGTTTCATATATTTTCAGTTTAACGTTTTTTAAAGGAGTTGAGACGACGAGAATCCCTGTAATGCATAATAACACGCATTTCAGAATTGAGCCTATGTTTAATTTCCTTGTGCATCTCATTCCTATTTGTGATTATTGTTCCAAGGTATTTGAATTCAGCCACTTCCTCAAAATTTCCCTCATTTGTCATTTACATAGCATATTGCTATAATAATTTGTATTGTTTTTCTCTCAATACTCTAGAACCCACAATAATTAAATTTAAAGATGAGGTGCAAAATACTCAATTGCTGATACATAGAATATTGTACCTTTGCTGTAACCTCATTTGGTAGGATAGGTGTCAGAACTAGTGCATTGTTTACATCTCTGTGCATAATGAGAACTGTTACGCACCAGTATGCGTTACGGTTTAAACTGTATGACACGCATGTAGAACCTGTATTGTAATCAGCTGACAGACGAATTTCACATGAGAACTTCTCATGCGGTAAAGGTCAGCCCTTCATTCTTGAACTGCAGGAACCACAGAATAATGTTTAGTTCAGTCCATCAATCAACCTCAAGTACAATTTCTTTTCTAATATTTTATTGTTTATGTAAACATAAGAATAAGACGGATTTTGATCTGATGAATCTCTCGTGAAATATGGTCAAGGTAACGAAACAATAATATTTAAATTA
>JASPKZ010005759.1:0-49083 GCA_030220185.1 Diploptera punctata
AACCGGTAGAAGGCCGTATTACGCTATTCAGTTGTCATGACTGCAACTGCTGTTGATTGGTAGGAATTGTTTTTGTCAACCAGTGGTAGTAGTGAATTTGATATTCTTTTACCAATGGAGCGATACACCTGGAGTGAAAGTACACTGGGTAGTGGGCGGTGTGTTGGGGATGTTTAATGGGACATATCTCCTACCTAGGCCATTAAAGGCAGGCCACTATTACAATTTCTAGCCAGAGAATTGCCAGAATTGCTGGAAGACGTCCCGCTCCCTACAAGACAAACTGTGGTTTCAACAGACGGGCGCCGGCACACTGTCAGTAGGCGTGTGCGTGATTCTTTAACACAACGATTTTTAAGGAAAGTTGATTGGCAGAGGTTGGTCCTGTACCATGGCATGCTAGATCCCCCAGATATGACCCTGTTGGATTTTTTGTGTGGGGAGAGATGCGCAACCTGTGTTAACCAACATATGGTGCATCAGAAAGGGATCTGTTTGCCCGGATAGTAGCAGCAGCAGGAGCAAATTAACGATACTCCTGGAGTTTTTGCCCGTGTAGACAGAACATGATCCGCTGGTGTTAACCTTTGTTTACATGTCAATGAGGACAGTTTTGAACCTCTACTGTAATTTAAGTAGTTGCGTTGTGTTAATGTGTTTCTCTTGGTTATTAAAAAATGCAAAAGGTGTGGTTGGGTTAATAATTTGCCATCCAGAGAAATCTGTGCTCTACCGGTTTAAATAATCATCATAGGAAAAAATGACATTCGGGAAAAAATATTTGTTTTGGTGTCCCCTACAACCTCCCGGAGTTGTCGGTTTAAATAATTTTCACCCTGTATATTATTTCCTAAATAAACATTATCTACATACTACAAACAATATTACGAAATTATTTGAATTTTAGTAATTCATTCTGTTGAATTAAAACATTATGTGATAATTTTTTAATCTTTCTTATTTTCAATTTCCGGAAAAGGGAAAATTATTGTTGTTTATTGTATAACTCTAGGCTCTATGTTTGTACATTTTTAACGACATAATTTTGAAATATTTTAATTACACGTTAATAAATCTGTCAAAACTATGAAAAATTAAAGGATGTACATTAGAGAGAACATATGCATATACTATTATGACGGTAACAATATGTGAATTTCCCTTTGTTTCTAAATGGTAAAAGTACCATATACATTAAGAAAACACCCTGTTTCGTTGGGGTAGTAGAGACGTAACATATATTTATTAACAGATTATGTCAGGTATTTATAGTTACTGATAAGTAAAAAATGTTAGTGTCCATATCAAGACGAAAACTAATAAGCTGACACATTTTTAATTGACACATTCCGCTTTGGTAAAATTTTCATTTTTTAATTTAAAATTAACAAATATTGTAACATTTATGGAATCTCTATTCGTAACGATTACAATTAATTTCAAACCCGTCAAAATCATACTGTGATAGTTTATAATTCAAGGTCGTGTATTTAGTGACGCAGATTAAATTATTGTTAGAAAAATGTTTTTCCATGCGTTACTTTCATTTATTCTTACCTAGCAACCGTGTTCACAATACTTGGGAGGTAAGGTAAGTCAGATCAGTAGAGCATAGTCCGCGGCAGTGTACAAAATGCAAATGTTGCAGTATTGACCATAATACTGAATATAAAATATCGTGTGTCCTATCCGAAACTATTAGACTGCTGTGAAAATTTCAGCAGTTGTAAAAATAATACGTACTTGTTTAAGTATTTATGTATTAATCTCGGGAATATAATTCAAACTGGTGCATATTTGATCACCTACTGCGCAACCTCGAATTCAATATTGGAGCTAACTAAGGTAACATAACAGAAACATAACAGTTACGTGAATATGACAAAACCATACCTTACATTTGAAGCCTCTATCAAATAAATGAGCTATACATGTCCTGTACTTCACGATATTTCAAAACAAGAATGTGGTAACTTCAGGACGGTGAAATTTAAGAATATATATAGATATTATATCCTCTCATCATCATGGGTATCATGCAGCGCCGCCGTCTTCGGGAACCAACGCCATTTCTATCTATCCATCCATTGATCTTCCTCATTCTGGATATTCATAGCTGGCTTTTACCCCTTCTATCCAAGTTTTCTTCGGTCTTCCTCATCTTCTTCTTTCCATTTGGTTCATCCATAACCAATTTTTGGCAATCTTTGCTCTGGCAATTGTTTATATATATATATATATAATATATTATAGAACAAGTGTCCGATTTCTCTTACTTAGGACGTGTATTTGCAGAGTATAAGAGTGACATGATTCAAAATTACAAAAATATAATTAAAATGAATGGGGTAATACCAAGACATTTTGTTAAACAGATGAGGACAGAGACAAAACTAAGATTACATACATCACATCAAAGCTGCTCTAAAATACGGAAGTGAAATTGGATTTTCAAATAAAGAAGAAACTCTCATAAACTTCAAGTAAGCCAAATGCGCTTCTTACGATCATTGTAGGAGTTAATAGACTGTATCACCAAAGGAACACTATTATCAGAGGAAGGAAAACTTGGAGTAACAAGTTTAAATGAAGATATACAAAGATACCAACAAGAATGGAAAAATCATCTGAGGAGAAATGGCAAGAAATAGACTTCCAAAATGGCATTCCAATATACCCCAACTGGACATAGGGACCAAGGAAGACCAAACATCGGTGGAAAGGATCAAGACCATCTTCGCTAGGTTTACCGTAGAGGCCACATGGCCTAAAACTAATTTGTTCAGATGGATGATGATGATGATGATGATAATGATAATATTAGTCGGCTGCGGTAGGCTACTGATTAGATTCCTTGCCTCTAGTTCCGAGGGATTCGGGTTCGAAACCCTGCCGGGGTCGATAGATTTTTAGATTGGAAAAAATTCAAAAATATCTAAATTTTTAAGAATTTTAGGGTTAATAAATTCTATCTTCAAGCCACAGTTAGTCCAAAAGCATTCAAGACTGAAAGTGTATAAACACTGGCTCTCCCAACTCTTTTGTATGGTAGCGAAGTATGGACGTTGATGAAACTGAAGGATATACATAGACTTAGATCTGCTGAAACGAGATATCTTCGGAGGACTGCAGGATACACACTACTAGATCACAAAAAAAAAAAATGAAGACATCTTAGAAGAATTACACATGGAATCTTTAGAAAACAAAATTTCTGATTATAAGTCAAGATGGATGCAACATTTTCATCGAATGGAAGATCACAGAATACCCAAACAAATGTTAAGATATCAACCGCAGGAAGAAGAAGACCAGGACGTCCACTCAAAAGACTTTGGATGGTGTTTCTCTTGAGGCCGAAACAGGTCAACAAATGACCTAAATTCGTGAATGTACTATGATGATGATGATGAAAAACATTCAAGGGAAAAGTCCTCCAGAAAGGACTCAAGCCGTTTGTTTTGAGTCTGAAGGATTTTGAGGCTCGTGAAAGAACCGCAATCCTGAATGAAAATGCCTCTGTTCTAAAGTACCGACTGTTTACCCACCCAAACTAATAGCTTAGTTACCTACTAGGAGTCTCACAGGCTAAATACCGACACCATATCACAGGTTGATGTTTATGAATTAATATCATAATTATATTAGCTTGGTTGATTAAAACGTTCCCACTAGGAAGCTCCCTGATTCTCACACATGAAAGTACGGGGTGGTATAGTAATACTATATAAATATTAGGCAAATATAATATTCATTATCTCATCCAGACATAAAATAGATACAGCTTATTGTGAACTAGTTTGTGTCAGACTGCAAAACTCCACATATTAGTAGGGATAGAAAACAAACATATACATGTATACTAGAAGTCCAGGCCACGCGTTGCTTTGGCTAAGGAATACGTTAAGAATTTAAATTAAGTGTGTCTTTCAGCCAGATTACTTAAAACTAATACTTACACACGAAATTAATAATATTGAAAATAAAAATAAACACTGAACACACTTAAATTATGAAACAATCAATATTTGTAATTCAATTGAAATTCGTGTTTGCAACAAAAAGCACAACCATCTGGACCTCACGTTGGTAAATAATAAACGAATTACCTCACCAAATTACCTTACAACGCCATCTGTTAGAATCGTATAGAACGCCACAGATAATTATAACTCTTTGTTAAATATAAACAAATAAGTTGCAATAAAAAATAATGGGACTATAAATTTAGTTATAAACTACCCTAAGTCTCAAGTTGGATTCAAACTGCACACAGTGTGCAAAATGTTATTAAAATCGGTTCAGTAGTTAGGATCCCATCGCGGACAAAACAACGCTGATACGAAAAATTTTTATATATTAACATAATTATGCCTAAAAAACTGACAGATTTTCAAAGATTATTCAATGGATCTGATAGAAGAAATCATGGTCTCTGATATTCTATTACGCCTATCGTATTGTTCCGACGGGACGAGATCTGACCTGAATCTCAGATAAGGGTTTTTTTCTTTATTAATATATTCTTGAACGAATCATAGAAATTCATGAAAGACTTGTATCACATTACTATGGTTTATTTTTATCGAGATTGTTGGTATTTGTGAGTTTGTAAGTACATTTCTTGTGGTTTTGTAATCTTTAATTTTTTAATATCTTACACATAGGCCTAATAGGAAATCGGAGTTCCCTACACTTTAGAGAATTTGGTGGGAATTGTATCCGTTCGCTAACGAGTACAGTGTCATGACAGCCAAAAAGATATAATGTATGTAGAGACGTCAACAAAAAATAACTATATAATAAAATATCGCAGCGATTTGATACCCAATATCAAAACTCTCAGGAAACATCCTCGAATATTGTATAAAGTTTATTGGTAAAGGTGTGTTTACACTCTCTCACCTACTCATTCTCTCTCTCTCCCTCTCTCTCTCTCTCTCTCTCTCTCTCTCTCTCTCTATATATATATATATATATATATATATGAAAAGAAAAAAGAATGCTTGAGTCGGGATTTGAAACTCGAGTCTCTAAAGTCTGTACCTTTAGCGATCTAACCAAACTGAGCTACCCAAGAATTCCAAGACAAACATACAATTTTCTTATACATGTAGTATATCTCAATTCACACAAGAGGTAGCGGAAATTTCTTTCAACTGCCATCTAGCGGCTAACGTAACAGTTAAGCAAATTATTAAAGAGAAATTACTTTACTTATAGCAGTAACGCTTGTATATATAGATATTATAAATATATTTTGACATTTTGGCAATGAAGGCAAATTGATATGAAAAGAAAAAAAGAATGCTTGAGTCGGGATTTGAACTCGAGTCTCTAAAGTCTGTACCTTTAGCGCTCTAACCAACTGAGCTACCCAAGAAATTCCAAGACAAACATACAATTTCTTATACATGTAGTATTCCCAATTCACACAAGAGGGTAGCGGAAATATTATATATATATATATATATATATACATACATAATTTTCTTCTCATACGTCCTTGTTTATCTCCCTGTAGGTGATCTATAGGGGAGAAATTCAACCATACAAATTTAGTTATACTTGTTTCGGATAGATGTCATTGAGTGGCCCCAGGGGTCAGCGTTCCGCCTCATAGTGGCGTCTAGGAAACCAAGGTAGTTCTAGGATGCGAAAATTCGGTATTAAATTTTGCTTAGGGACCTTTTTATTCAGGTTTAGAATCATTTACGAGCCTGAAAATCTTCAGACTCGTGATCCACGGATATATTAACATAATAATAATAATAATAATAATAATAATAATAATAATAATAATAATTAATAATAATAATAATAATAATAAATAAGAACTCCGCATGGCCGGGTCCCAAGCCCGGATGAGAAAGGAGGAGGGGGAGGAAGGAGTAACAACCTCGTTAAAAAACCAGGGTTGTTCAGTGGCTCCGACTGATAGTACTCTGTAAGGGCCCCTAGCCAGGGTTACGTGTGAAAGACCTCAACGGCAGAGTGGGCGCAGAAGGAGTCCTTCATCACGGCGGATCTGGCGGAAGAGGCAACCCTATCTCTAAGGGAAATAGAGAAGAAACGCTGCTTTGCGGTGAAGAGGGATCTTCAAAGGCCGATGGGATGAAAACGTCACACAGAAATTTTCCTGGTCCTCCAGGTTGGGTGGGGGTTTTATGCTGTGGGGCCCAGCTTCTCCCCACACATTATAAAAAAAAAACAAAAATGCTAAAAGACCAAATCAAAGCTCTAGAAATGGATTATTTACGAAGAAGTGCCAGAAAGTCTAAATTAGAACGTTGTCACAAATAAGGAAATTAGAAACATAATGGAAGCAGAGAGAAGATAATAGAAAGAATTGAGGAAAGGAAAAGGAATTAAAAGTGATTAGGCATGTTTTAAGAATGGAAGATGAGCGATGCCGAAGCAACTATATGAATGGCATTCTAACAGAAAGAAGAAAAGAGGAAGACCAAGGTTAACATGGAAGGAAAACATTGAAGACAGTATGCAAGATAGAGGGGCTAAGCATCGCAGATGCCAAGACCGTAGGCTTTGGAGGTTGGCACGGAGACGGCAGCAGCTGTAAAAACCCGAAGATAGATTAGATAATAATAATAATATTATTAACAGTTTTCTACTTGCTATATAAACTTTGAAGATTTATTACCGGAATACTGGATATTTTAATAATAAAATTGCAGCGTATTTTAGGGCCCCAACATTCTCGGTATTTTTCTTTTCCCTAGGGGGGAAAACCGAGAATCTTGTGTAGTAAATTTACGACACGTAAAACAGAAACTGAACTCTTAAATAAGATCCTTCTGAGTATTGCTGTCGCTCCTTTCTCGTCCAGTTACAATGCCAACCTATGACCTAAGTAGTTTCCCCGCGGTAGTAAATAAAATGTTAAATATTTAGTTATAATTCTAGTTTGTCACGTTGTAACCATGTGCATTGTAAAAACAGGTGATACAGGTCTACAACATTAATATTAATGATATTATGAAATAACGAAACTGTCCATCCTGCTGAAATGTGTTTATCTTATTCGCCTCTGGTTCTCAAGTACGTGGAATCTAACTAGACTGATGTGATTTAATGTAAAATATGAAAATAATCTGATTACGGCTTCCTTAAGAAGAGAAGTTCTATCGTGGACGCGTATCGTAAATTCATCATCATCATAGTACATTCACGAATTTAGGTCATTGGATGACCTGTTTCGGCCTCAAGAGAAACACCATCCAAAAGTCTTTTGAGTGGACGTCCTGGTCTTCTTCTTCCTGCAGGTTGATATCTTAACATTTGTTTGGGTATTCTGTGATCTTCCATTCGAAGAACATGTTGCATCCATCTTGACTTATAATCAGAAATGTTGTTTTCTAAAGATTCCATGTGTAATTCTACTAAGATGTCTTCATTTTTTTTGTGATCTAGTAGTGTGTATCCTGCAGTCCTCCGAAGATATCTCATTTCAGCAGATCTAAGTCTCTGTATATCCTTCTGTTTCAACGTCCATATTCGCTACCATACAAAAGAGTTGGAAGAGCCAGTGTTTTATACACTTTCAGTCTAGAATGCTTTTGGACTAACTGTGGTTTGAAGATAGAATTTATCAACCCTAAAATTCTTTAAAATTTAGATATGTTTGCATTTATATCTCTTCCTTCTTCATATGAGATATTGCATCCTAGATATGTAAAATTATTCACCTGCTCCAAAATTTTATTGTCCAGTACAATTTTACTTCTGACAGGATCTACACCTTGAAATGCCATAATTTTTTTTTTTTTTCTGTAGATATCTTTAATCCATATTCTTCTGTAATTTTGTTAAGTTCATACAGACCTTTCTGTAGATTATCTTCGGAATTTGCTATTATTATTTGGTCATATGCAAACAATATGGTGTTTAATTTTCTATTTTATGATATTCTTATTCCAAATTTATATTTTTTGTTCCAGCAACATTCATGGCATTTAAATTATTTGAACTTCAAACCTGAAATAAGAGACCACATAGTATAAATTGTCGCCCGTTTTACTCCCAGATTTAGTTGTTATACTACAGTCGTTAAAGATCGAATTATAATCAATTACTAACTACTCATTATATTATGTTCTTATATTACGTACGAAATGAAGAATTATTTGTTACACGCGTACATTTATAACATGAATTTCATGGTGTTATTGTTTTATCTAAAATATAGTTGCCCCTATTAATATTCGGCCATTCCGTCTTAAACATTTTTACACAATCTTGCAATGTGAGACACAAATTAAAACGAACGTGCTTTCAAAATAATAAAAGTATTAAAAACTATATAGGCCTCCAATATGCCAGTTAATTATTATATGTGCTTGTTTTAATAAAATTAACGGAACTTCAAATTATCTACCATATAATGTATTAATCTACCACAAGACTTTTTTTATTTTTATTAATTTTTTTATTTATTTATTTAGCCCAGGTGGAGTTAAGGCGATGTGGCCTTCTCTTCCACTCACCAGAAACAAACATATATTACATCTGAATATAATAATTGCAATGAAATTTAATATTAAATACTAAATAAAAATTTGATCAAAAAGATAATATCTATTATATTATGATCTATAATGCAACTAGTTAATGTTAGTTAAATTAGACTTAAACTAATAATAAAAATGTATACAAGCAAGACATATTAAATTGTCCCTGTCTAGTGTAATAAAAAAACAAAGAAAAAAATAATGGAGATATAGAAAACTAATTAACGTTTGTACAATATTTAAAACCAAAACAAAAGAAAATATTTGTTAATCTTAATATTATTTTTCATAGATAATTAAATTTATTAATTGTTAAAGAAGAATACTATCAGTGAGGTGTATAAGTTAGTTTGTTATTAAATAATTCTTTAATTTGTTTTTGAAGGATGTTATAGTTTGACAGTCCCTGGCATAGGGCGGAAGGGAATTCGATGTTTTGGTAAGTGAGACCGTAAAAGATAATGAATAATATACAGTGTGATGAGGCGGGATATAATGGACAATGTGCTGATGGGATCGAGTGTCAAGATTATGTGTGTCGGATAGTCTGATGAAGCGGGCGTGATAAATAATTAGGCGATGAGGTGTGTGAAGGATTTTTAGAGAAGGGATGGGGATAGGGACAGTTCTACGATCTGTTAGACGAAGCACGACGAGGATTTAGTTAATTTAAGTAATTCAGTGAGAGAATATTCCGAAATATTAATATATAGGTATATGTATATATATTTTTTTATTTTTTTGGTTTGTCTAATGCCCAGCAGGGTGTATTTTTATGATATTTCTGACTTTCTCTCCTGGCATTGGCGGAATTGTAATCTATTTCTTAGATTGAGGCACATGATAAAACGCAGTTACGTCACCCTGATGATATAAAGGATGATAAATAACAATGAAGTGCCAGAAAAGTACTTAACCTAAATTATCCGACCATAGTACTAACTGGAGTAATTCCCTTTAAGAAAAAAATCCTATGGGCTGACCGGGAATCGAACCCGGGACCTCATGAACAGTAATTAATAACGCTGATCACTAGCCAGGACGCTGGTTATATATTCATATTGTTGGCAAAAAAGGGCATAGGATAGAGCAATAAAATGTACTATTAAGGCCCAAATCTAATATTGATGGGTACAACTCTATATCGGATCATTTAAAAATTTACTGAGGGACGTACTGTAATAAGATGGAGGCGTTAGAAGTAAAGGGGTGTTGTTTTTTTTGCGAAAAACAGTTTGGTGCATAATTTAGGAGAGTAGATAAAGTAGGCTATGACTTATCATTTTCAATTTTTCTTTATGATTTTCTTAATAAACTTCAAATTTTAAACTCTATTTTTTTTAATACTCGAAAAATATCCCCTTTACCCCCTTTTCTTCTACAACCTTAATTTATAAAATCTATATAAAATTACGAAATTGAACACCTGAAAGGCTCAATTTCCTCAACGTATTATTTTTTTTAAATTCTGTAGGCTTTTGGAGCTGGTTCTATCCTCCCAAAAATGTAGTTTGGGCGCTGACATAGTTGTAAAATCCTATAGAGATTACAGTATATAGAGAAAATAAAGATATAGAAAAATAAAGTAAATCAATTTCAGGCTATTTGTGGATCCATAAAAGAACCTTAGGTCGGAAAACAAGGAAAGATACGAACTTAACTTATATTATAAAAAATGGCTGTTCCTTGTTGTTGTATGGAAGTGAAAAATGGATAACGAAATCAGGCATAAAAGCAGGATACAGACTGCGGAAATGCTGTTTTTACGTAATGTGAGAAGGATGCACAAGAGCGGAATAGAATAAGGAATGAAACACTATACGAGAATAATTAAACATATATATAAATATTGTATAATTGAAGATAAAATCAGCGAAAATAATAAGAAATGGACTGAAACACTTAATGAGAATGACCAACGAAAGAATACCAAAAAAAGAACCTTCTGTATAATCCCAGAGGAACAAGAGATGTTGGGCCGACCACGTAGAAGATGGACTCCACTTTAAACTTCGGCCGCAACAGGCTGCATAGCCTAAACCTTGTAGTTAGAAGAAGAAGAAGAAGATTACTTGTATTATACCATGCATTCTGTTATAAATCGTATTAATGTATATTTCTTTAAATTTCTGTCTACTCTAGAATATTTATTTATGTGGATTTGTTTCATTGTTCAGCAGTCCTTTACTTAAATCAATTAAGATTGCAAAAATATATACTCTTATTACAATTCAAATTTCACCTCCCTTTAAAAATAAACTTTATGAATGCACTTTTATTACATTCTAATCTCATAATACTTTATTGCTAGACGAGAATCCCGTGCTATATTGTGAGGATATTTTTCTATCTTTTCAATATGATGTCCTTATGTAGTTGAATTTATATGGTTAAATATGAAATTATATAAATAATCCAGACCTAGATGTAAAAATAATATAATCAGGAATTATAAACATTAATCGGAAATGAATTAGTGATAATGAAATTCAAACCCAGAATGTTGCCTTGGAGATTGAATAAGCCACAAAAACTAGTTAAATGCATATGGGATTTGAACTCGGTTACTATGTCGATGTCTAATATCAAACGCTATGTTGTGAGCCAGCTTGGAGGATTTTGAAATAGGGTTATACAAATAATCAGAAACTAAAAATACTTGGACAAAATAGGCTCCAATGGAATCATATCATTGGAACACTCCAGTCTGAAATGGAACCATATTGCTTTATTGTACTGTAGTAGTTTTCATTCTTTCTTAGACTGAGCAGAGATGAATGTGCACTCAATTATTTTATTGCCTTCTGGCGACATTTTTTTCCAATTTTCCAGGAAGATGACATCTTTTATTTCGCATCTGGCACAAGTGTTAAAGTTTTTGTCTGCTGAGAGGAGAAAGAGAACTCCATTTTTAAAATGCAATTTTTAAAGATGGAAATATAATTTAGAATCTCAATTTAAAATCTAAATTGTCATAAAGAATTGAATGGCAAATGGGCCTCTCTCATTAGTAACTATTTTAAAAACAATTTTTAAAATATCAGATAATAAATGTATGGTATTACTAATTGTATCCTGCCAATATGTTGATATCCTGTCGCTGGCAGACTCAAGCATTTCGGACAGTTGAAATAACCTCTCTCGGACGAAAAAAAAAAAAACTATCCAAATTTCTAGTTCTCCCCACATCCCCATAGTACAATTCAAAGCTTCCTGAATCTTTACTATCTATTCCTGGCCAAGCAATTAATCTAAGGGCAATTTGTCTAATTCCCGAGGTAATAATTCTAGTGCCCGTTACCATATGCATAAAATGTTGTAACATGACAAGTTCCTATGACTATGGCCCTATGTTTGAGCTTTTACCTTAGATTCCTTGAAATGATCCACTCCCGGAGATTCGAATGGAGGTTTATTTTACCTCCGGAAAATTTTACACCATGGAACCAATGACCAGCGTTTCTTGATGGTTATTTTTTACGGTACAAGGTTCGTCAATGTTTCAACAAGATAGGCTACTTTTTTTCGTTAGCGGGATTAAATGCCTCTTGTATGTTACTGAATTCGGAAGAGGAAACACGTCATCTTCTTCTACTACAAGGTTTAGGCTATGCAGCCTGTTGCGGCGAAGTTAAAAGTGGAGTCCATCTTCTACGTGGTCGGCCAACATCTCGTGTTCCTCTGGGATTATACAGGAAGGTTCTTTTTGGTATTCTTTCGTTGTTCATTCTCACTTAAGTGTTCTGTCCATTTCTTATTATTTTCGCTGATTTTATCTTCAATTTTATATATATTTAATTCTTCTCGTATAGTTTCATTCCTTATTCTATCCGCTCTTGTGCATTTTTTTCGCATTACGTAAAAACAGCATTTCTGCACTCTGTATCCTGCTTTTATCCCTTGATTTCATTATCCAATTTTCAGTTCCATACTACAACAAAGGAACAGCCATTGTTTTATATAATTTAGTTTCGTATATTTCCTTGTTTTCCGACCTAAGGTTCTTTTATGGTTTCCACAAATAGCCTGGAATTTATTTACTTTATTTTCTATATCTTTATTTTCTCGTAAAGTTATATCACATCCTAAATATTGGAAATGTGATACTTGTTCTATTATTTTGTTATCCAGTAAAATTTTTATCTAATTCCATATTTACCAATAAATGCTATTGCTTTTGACTTATTTATTGATATTTTACAATTATATCTATTGGCTATTAATTTAAATTTATATGCTACATTTGGAGCTCATTTTCAGATTCTGCTAAAAGTACAACATCGTCAGCGAATAATAAAGCATTTATTTATCTTAATTTTCAATTAATATTCCTTCATTAGTTAAAACCTTCTTCCATTCTTTTAGGATATCGTCCATATAAATATTAAATAATATAGGTGAGAGAGAAACACCCTTGTCGTACTCCTTGGTTTATTTGAAAAAAATGTCTTATTTTTTGTCAACTGAGGGTCAATACAAATATTTGTTCCATAGTACAAGCTCTTAACAGTTCTATAATCTGAATAGGGAGACCTTTTTCTTTTAGGATATTCCACAATATTTCTCTCAAAGTATAACATTTAGTATCCATCTTACTAAACAAGTAGAAATTCAGTAAACCGGCAAAATGAGTACACAATTGGGAAATATGTCTACCAGAGATACGATTGATACGATATTTCAATATGCCGTTACAGCAGTTCTAAATAATTTGTAGGGAAATTCAAGTATTTGAATTAAAATACTTTGAAGTGGTTTAATAAAATTGGATGACGTTATGCACCGACCGCTATTCGCCATTATGTACACTTAGCGACAAAAAGAATGGGCCGACTCTTGATCTACAATAATTTAAGTTCTAACGCGCGATTCACACGAGTAAACTAATTACACAGTAGAGCTGCAATACGTTTCCCTTCTTCCTTTGAATAACAATCTTTCAAGCAGTATAAGCTAGCGAACGATTAGATCTGTGCTTAGTGGCTTGATTCGTATTCGAGAGGTCACAGGTTCGATTCTCGGTGAGGCTAACTTCTTTTAATTGTTAAAATGCTTTCTATTTTATTCTGTATGTCCATTCTTAAAGAAAATACGTACTAGCTATTTGGAAGTATTATTATTGTTATTAATTAATTTATTTATAAACAGGTTTACGATGTAATAAAACATCTTCCTGTGGCCTACGCTTCTTAAGATTTAACTTCTTTCTCCGGTCTTCTCTAACTTCCCATTCCAGTTCTTCCAGACCTAACTCCCTCATACCTCTTTTTACATCATCTATCTATTTAAATCTAGGTCTACCTCTCTTTCGTTTTCCAATTTGTCTGGGTAATCTTTTTTCTGGCATCCTACGTATATGACCATACCGTTCTAGCTGTCTGTATCTCACAGAATCTAATATTGAATTTTGGACTTTCATTTGTTGTCTGATGATTGTATTTCTGATTTCATCCAATTTAGAATGTCGAGTTGAGAGTCTAAAACAATCCATTTCTAATTTGGTATCTATTCTTATGTTCGTATCCAACAAAACTCCGTTTAAGATTGTTATTACCGATCTGTCTTTTTTTAATTCTATACTATTTTATGTCATTTCGTATGTATATTTTGAGTTAATTTTGATCGCCAGGTCATTACATTATTCAATCCTTTGATAATTCCATTATTATTATTTATTATTATTACTCTTATTATCATTAATAAGTCCACCGCTGTGGTCTCGAGGTAGCGTGCTGCCTTGTCACGCAGCGGGCCCGGGTTCGATCCCCGGTCGGGGCATGTTTTTCTGGGTGAGGTTTTTATCGGGTTTTTCCTCACCTGTAAGACAAATGTCAGGAAAACTTTAAGGCTCAAACGGTCCCCCAAATCATATGGCCATCATCCTTATCATTACCATCACCATCATCATCATCCTTCACCGGTGTGGAAAGCAACGGGAAGCTACCACACCTACACAATTCCCTAGTAAAGCTGCAAGCATAGCATGAAAATGCTATGATTGCAGTGAAGGACCTGCCTTCGGGCAGAATTACTATGGATCATTAATATTGTTATTATTATTACAATTATAGATTATGGACAATATTATTATTATTCTATCTATCTTCGGGTTTTTACAGCTGCTGCCGTCTTCCCGTGCCAAACCTCCAAGCCTACGGTCTTGGGCATCTTCGATGCTTAGCCCTCTAGCTTGCATTACTGTCTTCATGTTTTCCTTCCATGTTAACCTTGGTCTTCCTCTTTTCTTCTTTCTATTCGGATGCCATTCATATAGTTGCTTCGGCCATCGCTCATCTTCCATTCTTAAAACATGTCCTAACCACTTTAATTCCTTCTCCTCAATTCTTTCAATTATGCTTTCTTCTGCTTCCATTATGTTTCTAATTTCCTTATTTGTGACATGTTCTAATCTAGACTTTCTGGCACTTCTTCGTAAATAATCCATTCCTAGAGCTATTAGTCTATTCTTGTAGTACTTATTGATTGTCCATACCTCACTTTCGTACATTGCAACAGATTCCACCAATGTTTTACCAATATATTTTTTTGTGTCTTTCCAAATATGCTTATCCCACCATATGGAATTTAACGATGATATTATTTTGCTACTCAATTCAATTCTATGTTTTATGTTCTCTTTTCCTATACCTTCGATGTTATCCATAATCATTCCCAAATATTTAGTTTGTTTCACTTGCTTTATTTGGATTCCTTCTTCCAATATTAAATTTTCTCTTTCATTGCTATTTATTGTCAGATATTCTGTTTATTATTATTATTATTATTATAGTCGATCATTTATGGGTTATTATTATTATTATTATTATTATTATTATTATTATTATTATAGTCCATCATTTATGGGTTATTATTATGCTGGACTCGTCATATATAAACAAAATATTTTAATTCAAGCGTGAAACGTTTTCCTCACTAATTCGTAGTAAATAAATAAACCCATAAGTATATGAAGCTATACCATATTTTATTACATAAATAAATAGCAATATTATTAAAACGAGGTACCACACGCACAATTACATTTATACCGGTAGCTAAATAGTGTTATAGAGTTACCGTAAGCAGGAATATTACTTAATGTAGTGTAAAGTGGATGTAGATTACGTCGTAAGAATTAAATGTTGTAGAATGTTTTTTTTTAATACAAATGAATAAAAAGAAAATTGCCGATAGATTCGAACCCTGGCTTTCATATATATTTCATCTTTTTATAAGTGGTTTAACGATCTACGCTACTCGAACTTCGGATACTAGCCTATAAATACTGTTTGTCTTGTTTACTTTTACACTATGAATGACAGTTGAACGTTATTTGAAATGTCGCAATTTGAATAATATTGCATTGTCGAACACTCGTAAATATCTAGAAACATGTCTCCTTCACTGTTCTTTAACTATTTAAGACGATTAGAAAACAAATACAGCGTATTTAAAACATTTAACAATGCGATACCTCATGAACCTCAGCTAGATTTTCGAGCATGCGCAGTGGGCCATAACAGAGACTGCTTTTTGAAGAGGCTCATTCTTTTTGTTGCTAAGTGCACGTATCGAGAAAAAAATACGTTTAAAGTTTAAGTCAGTCTTCAAAACTTATTGTGGCGCAAACCAACAATACTCCATATTGCAAGTATATTGCAACTTATTTTCCTTGTTTGAGAGATACACATCAACAATCCAAAGCGGAAACACTTGGCACTAGCTGCATGATGAAACATTTAGATTAACGTTTATGAAAATCTGGTTTCATAGCCGTTTGTTGCAAAACATAGAATCTCTGATAGGACTCATAGCGTTTATATTTTTTAAACAACAAAGCTATATTTAAAAATTTGGCGCTGAAACTGTGCGTAAACTTATTTCGCGAGCCAGTGCAACAGATGGCACCAAAAATATATTTTTTTTAAAATGGCGCTTAGGCGATTAATGCACAATATCGTCCAATTATTCTGTGTCAGTGCAATATGGCAATAATAATTCTCAGTTCTCTGTGTAAATCATTTAATTAAATCACTTCCAACATCGAGTAATTCAATTGTACATGGGTTTATGCCTCTAGACAGCCTCAATTATGAAGCAGATTATATATATATATTATATATATATATATATATATATATTTATTTTATATATATGGGTTGAAATCTAGAGGAAGAATACGCAAGATGGAGTTTAACAATTAATTATGACAAAACAGAATAGATGGAGCAATGATCTTTCCGAGGAATTAGAAATTAATGGAACAAACATTAAAAGAGTTGAATATTTTAAGTATTTGGAGTAACAAAACTAAAATTATGGCATTTCATGGGAAGGACCACATTCAAAGTAAAATCTGTCTCCAGAATAAAATTTTAGAGAGATCTAATCAATTTAAATATCTTGGATATTATCTCTCTATCTGGGATGAAAACGATATACCTGAAAAAGTTACTAGTTATAATAAAAAGTTTAGGAATTATTAATCAAGTTATGAAACCATCCCTTGTACAAAAAAAAACACAAAACTTTGGCTAGACCAGTGTTGACCTATGGTAGTGAAGCATGGACACTAAAAAAACAACATGAAAGCAGAATAACGGCTTGTGAAATGAGATTCATGCGCAGAACAGCGGGTTACACCAGATGGGATCGGAAAAGGAACACCGATATCTTGAAAGAATTGAAGACTACCCCAATTTTGGAATATATTAAACAGTACCAACTAAATTGGAAACACCATCTTGAAAGAATGAGTTCAAATCGGATCCCCAAAGCTGTTTATAATTATATACCAAGAGGACGAAGATCACTGGGCCGTCCTATGAAACCCTGGAGGGAAAATTTCTATAGGATCGTAACAGGCCTTGGCCTAATACTTGGAAGGAAGAAGAAAGAAGAAGTATTTGGAATCTTCTTCTTCTTCTTCTTCCGCCTTTCATGTGATATAAATAGTGGTCTGTTACGGTCTCAATCCAACGTGTGAAGGGTCTGCCCAAAGATCTCTTGCCTGGTGGCTGGTAATTTAAGATCTGACGTGGTATTCTTGTTCTGCTCATTCTTCGTACGTGAGATTTCCAGTTGTTTCTGTATTTTGTACATATTCCATGACTGATTCTGTTTGTAATTCTTTGAGAATGTCAGAATTCCTTTTGTGGTCTGTCCTTGAATAGCCCGCAGCACGTCTCATACATTTCATTTCTGCCGCAGTTAGTCTTGTTCATCTACACTGCGAATTGCCAGGCCTCACTGCCGTAACATAATATGGGTCTGGCCAGTGTTTTATAAATTCTAGTTCGTGTGTGTTGCTGTACTGTGTTTGGCTTGAAAATATTATTTATAATCTGTTACTCTGTTCAATTTTATA
Organism: Diploptera punctata; assembly: GCA_030220185.1. Lineage (NCBI taxonomy): Eukaryota > Metazoa > Arthropoda > Insecta > Blattodea > Blaberidae > Diploptera > Diploptera punctata. Next base: position 17,896 of record JASPKZ010005759.1, read on the forward strand.
ATTTTTTGACTAAAATCTTTTTCTTCTTCGTATGCAACTTGGTACCCGAGATAGTTAAATGTGTTGGTTTGTTCTAATATTTTATTATTAAAAACAATTTTACTGCGAACTGGGTCTTTTCCTAGGAAAGCCATGACTTTAGATTTTTCTGTTGAGATTTCCATGTTGTAGTTTATTGAAAATTTGGTGAAAGAGTGGACTGAACGTTGTAGGTCATCTTCTGAATTCGCTATAAACACAATGTCATCTGCAAATAATGGGGTGTCTAAATTATATAATCTATTAAGTGGAATACTGCCATGTGGTTGTAGTCTCCGTTGTATTTGGAATCAATCATTCAAAAAGATGGGTCATCTGAATTAGACTTCTAAAAAATAATAATAAAGACAAAAACGTTATTGGCACATTAAATTATATTTTATGCAGTAGGAATATAATCAGGAGGACTAAATTATTAATATATAACGCAATTGTGAGGAGTATGTTATTGTATGGTGCGGAAACAATGACGATGAAGCAAAACACAGGAATAAATTATTAATCACAGAAATGAATTTTTAATTAAGATCTGTACGAATATGATAATCAGACAAAATAAAAAATATTATAATAAGAGATATTAAGAATGTAGAAAAGAATATTGCACAAGAAATTAACCCATTCGCTTCAGGTTTAAAATGCTCAATTAAATGCCCCAGGAACCGAATTTAAATCACCGTAAATTATATTGTCTGTATTCAAATTCAAAACAAACAAAAGATAACGTTACTTGAGATCACAATAAGGGTGAAGGTCAAAACACATTCTTCTACTATTCATAAATGTTAAAATATTACCCTGCCAAGGGATGTACAAAATATTGCGAAATATTTAACATTCGGAGTTAAGCGAGTGCTACTCGTCTTCTGAGTTGAAGGCCATTTAACAGCAGGCGAGTGTACCTCGTCTTCTGAGGCAAATGGGTAAAGAAATAATACTAAGATGATATAGACATGTAACGAGAAGAAGGGACACAGAAACAAACGAAGTATTAAAAACGGATACCTCCTGGAAAAGGAAACGTGGTAGACCAAAACCAACGTGGAAAACGGATTTCAAGACAACATGAAGAAGATAAATATGACAGAAGCAGACACACAAGGTCGGGAAGTGTGGAAGAAAAAAAATTATATTTTGTTGAGGATACTGGTGTAAATAACAGAAACAATCCTGAATAATATAGGTATATACAATAAGTCATATTTTATTACTTCGTGTATCAAATATTAAATACAGTGTGATTATAAAGTCCCAGAACATTTTAAAGAAATCGCTTACATATCGTATTTCTGTTACAGCCATTCGAAAGATACAAATATGTTCACCTTTGAAGAGCGGATAGAGATTGTTGCTGCGCGTTTAAGAGGTCAGTCGTACGAAGAAGTTAGAGACTGATTCCAAAGGAAACCCTCACGGGAGGGAGACGTGTATCTTGATATGTTGCAACTTTTCTTACAGCCACAGTTACAGCAAGATGGTATCATTGATACAGTGGTGTTGCAACAAGATGGAGCACCACCACACTTTGCTCTGGCTATACGCGGGTATCTCAATGACAGGTTTCCCAAAAGGTGGATTGGAAGGGCATCTCCTCGTATCTGGGCACCTCGTTCGCCAGACCTCGTACCCCTGCACATTTTTGCTTGGGGGTTCATCAAGCAACAGGTGTACAGAACCAATTTTCCTAATCTGCAAGTGCTGAAAGAACGCATACGCCAAGCGAGTGAAATGATTACAGAGGTTATGTTGGTGCATGTTTTCCAGGCAACGGTGAGTCGTTCGGAAACATGTTTTGAGATTGATGGAGGTTATGTTGAACACTAACTTGACAGTAGAAACTACCTTATAATTTTTGTTTTAATTGCGCTACGTTATCCACAAAATGTACTGGGACTTTATAATCACACTGTAGAATAAACTGAAGCATTTTGTCTATAAATATCAATTGTAAAAGCAATCTTGAAATAGATCCATTTTAAATTAGATATAACAATGAATAAATAAAGAAATTTGCTATTATATTTTCTTTGCATCGCTCTGCGATACAGATTCTGCACAAATTGAATAAAAACATTCTCAATGAACTCTAGTAGAATGAAATAAAATGGCAAGTTTAACTTCGGTCATGGAAATATATATTCATCAAGAGATCAAAACGTATTTTCCTCTCGATATATTTGCAGCCCCCGCATAAATCCCTTCAGATTGAATTTACATACCGGTGTCTCAGGAATAATTATATTTGTTTTCTCTTCCTTATGTATAAAGCAATATTTTCTTGTAAATATCCCAAAGCTTTATAGATAACTAAGACCTTGCTGATTTACTCATTAATGGATTGGTAAAGTATTTTAAAATGTTATAGGGCCTATCGATTATAATTATTATATGCTTTCAATAAAGTGCTTAGAGTAAAAAAATTGATATGGCAAAATCTTGAAAAATAAAAAGATTTGTTTTAGATACATGAAATGGGTTATCAATCACATACCATTTGCAAATTAATCTAAATTTTATTTCTCTTCCTGAAGTTTTATCAAGGCATTTTATTTTAAGCAAATCTTTTAATTTCTATTTTTGGACATTAAAACTAACTAATTTATAATAATATAAAATAATAATGATTTTATATCTATTCATTTTGATAGTTGAGTCTCTTAAGGCCGTCTCTTCCCCTCAACCAAATCAAATATACAAATTTTGACATCATTTAAAACATATATTTGCTCGTAAGCAATTTTACTTTTCGCAAAAATACTTAATTCTTTTTAGATTCATTGTAGCCTATAATATTTTAAATAAAATGAGATGTGTAAATTGGGATAGTAAGCGTAGATGATTCTAAAATCTTGACGATGCAAAGTACCTTTTTTCAAGAGTGTTGGGAATCATAAACGACACATACATATTTGTTCTGTCATATTTGTACATAAATAATAAATATATCATTGCTTACTTACTTACTCACTGGCACTATCGAACCCGTAGGTTCATGGCCGCGCGGACATAAGCTCTCCATACATCCCTATCCGCAGCCAATGCTTTCCAATTATTCCCTGTATAATCTAATTCCCACAAATCATAGTTAATTTTGTTATCCCACCTCATTCTTGGTCTACCAACTGGGCGTTTTCTTTCTGGCTTTTCTACAAGAAGTTTCCATGAATGTCTTTCATTCCCCATACGCGCAACATGTCCTGCCCATCGCGGTCTACGAGACTTAACTCTTCTTATTATATCTGGCTTCCTATAAACACCATGTAGTTCATTGATAGTTGGTTAGTGATTTAAGTATGTCATAATTTTACTTAAAATATTTCACTTTTTTTAAGTTTTGAAATTTTACTATAATGTTTTAATTAACTAGGTAAGTCTTCTCCATTCACCTGTCTGTTCATCTCTCTTTGGTCCAAAAATCTTCCTAAGAACTTTATTCTCAAATACTCGTAATCTCCCTTCCTCCCTTAAAGAAAGAGTCCATGTTTCGCACCCATATAGTATAACTGGTAGATAATAGTTTTATATATTTATATCATTAAGCAAATTAATTTGTTAACATGTCTGAAGAAGGTACAGTGTACCGAAACAGCTGTCACTGAATTAATATATAAATATGAAAATCAAATAAAACTAAGTTTTATTTTTATTTAATTAATAAATATGGATTTTCATCAAGTAAACACCAACTCAATTGATTAATTAATTAATTACTTTTCGTATGACCCTTAAACTCTGGGGGCATCTCATTAGGCCCCTTTCAGCTTCTTACAAAATTCTAACAAATGTATTGTTATCCATACATACTAAATATATTGATGGCATAATAAGTGATCAAATATTAATTCAGAGGAAACAGGTCAACAATAGATCCGATTATTAGTCATAAGAAAAATTACAGAAAATTAATGAACATAAGATGGCACTGTACAACAACTATACATAGACTCAAAAAGGTATCCGAGCCAAAGGATAGGGAAAATTTGTATAGTACAATGCTCAAATGTGGAATTCCTAAAAACTTAGTTACACATAATCGAATGTGTCTAAGGGCGGAATTCATGAAAACATCTTTAGACAAAGAGTCGCTCTTTGCATAAAGATGGTTTCACGAATTCCGCCGTAAATGGGACTAGAGATGGGTTAGATTACGCATTAACTCCTCTGTTGTTCAATTATGTACTAGAAGAGCACACCATCAATCGTTAAGAAATAAAGTGGACAAAAACATGGTATTAATCCGTTTACATAATATCTAATTATATAGGCCTAGAATTATTTGAATAGCTACACACACATTGTATTACGTAACAGAGATTGGAACCAATATCAATAAGACAAAATATATAGTCACATTCAGAAATACATTATATAATGGAAATCGACAAATCTGGAAAATTTTGAGGATGTGGCTTAATTCAAATATCTAAGAACAATAATAATAATAATAATAATAATAATAATAATAATAATAATAATAATACTTTATTTATTCTGGCAGAGTTAAGGCCATAAGGCCCTCCCTTCCCTCAACCAGCACAAATACAAATAAATATTTGACAAATATAGATATACACTATACTAATTATAAACAGTTAAAGATACAATAAATGTAGCAATGTAAATGTCATGTACAAACAACATTTTATAGGGTAATAATGATACGATAAGAATAATAATAATAATAATAATATAAATATGATACATTATACGGGAAACACCAATTAATATATATATATCTTACACTGGATAATAATGAAGTCGAGTTTAGAGCAAATATAAATTTAGATTTCTTTTAAAAGATGCCAATGTCCGGCAGCCCCTTATTTCTTGTGGTAGGGAATTCCAGTTGTGAGAAGTGAAGATGGTATATGACATGGAGTGATGTGATGTCCTATGTTGCGGTATATTAAGCAAGAGACTATGTTGTGATCTTGTGTTTATTATGGTTTGAGGATAGATACTGGAAACGGGATGATAAATTATTGGGAATCGAGGTATGTAGGATCTTAAATAGGAGAATTAGACAGTACGATTTTCTTCTCTTTTAGATGTAGCCATGACAATTCGTGGAATAATGGAGAAATGTGATCGTATTTTCGAACATTAAATATGAATCTGATACACATATTATGGACACGGACAAAGATTAAACATACGCTCTATTCTGGAAACCCATGTTCGTAGTCATTAGAAGAATATTACCAACGCAACCTCTCTCAGAAAACACTATTATAATTACCTACAAACAACGGACATTATTCTAGGTATGTGGATACGAAACACGGTTTCTTAGTTTAAAGGAAGGAAAAAGTTAGGAAAACATTTTGGCCAAAGACAAACGAAGAGACATATGAATGCGTGCTACATAACTGTGAGCTACATGATCTTTATGGACAACTAGTTGTAATTAGACGAACTAAGTCTCACAGACTGTGATGGCTAGAAACTGTAGGGCGAATGGAAATGAAGTAGAGACGTCAAAAACGTCTTGTAGGAAAACTAGAAGGAAAGCCTCGTGTAGTACATGGATTGGAAAATAAGTTATCATGATTTAAAACAAGGTGAATTATAGAATCCATCCATAGTAATTCTGCCCGAAGGCAGGTCCTTCACTGCAATCATAGCATTTTCATGCTATGCTTGCAGCTTTACTAGGGAATTGTGTAGGTGTGTGGTAGCTTCCCGTTGCTTTCCACACTGGTGAAGGATGATGATGATGATAATGATAAGGATGATCATGATCATGATGATGATGGCCATATGATTTCGGGGACCGTTTGGGCCTTAAAGTTTTCCTGATATTTGTCTTACAGGTGAGGAAAAACCCCGATAAAACCTCACCCAGAAAAACTGCCCTGACCGGGGATCGAACCCGGGCCCGCTGCGTGACAAGGCAGCACGCTACCTCGAGACCACAGCGATGGACAATTATAGAATAATGATTGGAAAACATTCTGTCAGGATAGGGATATATAGAGTGTTTATGACCACGCGGCCATTAAGCTCCGGTTTGATAAAACCAGTGAGTTAGTTAGTCACAAAATGTCAAATATGATGGAATGAGTCCTGATAATTAAATTAGCATTGACAGTGGAACAAAATCGAAAAAAAAAAAAAAAAAGCAGTAAGTTTGATGAGTCATGGAAATTCCCGATACTTATCAAACGTTATAATCTGATCCAAATTGTTCGTTAAATAAAGTTATATAAAATTAAGTAATATTTTGAAACACTGGAAGGAAATTCACAATAGAAATGAAAACATTGGAAATAGACAAGGTCGCCTGCAGAATCTGGAGAAACAAAATACTCTGTTCAATCAACAAATGACTTGTAACTCGTCTGGAATCATACCTGAACATACTGAATGAGCCCAAATTAAGTAATAGTTTCATATAACATGAACTATTAAAACATTTAATTTATCTTGATTAATGATTTCTTCAAATAAACAAAGTACTATACAAATACTTTTAATCTTTCCTCCTCCCTTAATGTAAGAGTTCATGTTTCGCATCCATATAATATAACTGCGAGAATAACAGTTTTGAGCGTTTTCAGCTTAACGTTTTTTTTTTAGAGAAGTGTTTATCCATCGCTGTGGTCTCGAGGTAGCGTGCTGCCTTGTCACATAGCGGGCCCGGGTTCGATCCCCGGTCGGGGCAGTTTTTCTGGGTGAGGTTTTTATCAGCTGTAAGACAAATGTCAGGAAAACTTTAAGGCCCAAACGGTCCCGAAATCATATGGCCATCATCCTTACCATTATCATTATCATAATCATCCTTCACCGGTGTGGAAAGCAACGGGAAGCTACCACACCTACACAATTCCCTAGTAAAGCTGCAAGCATAGCATGGAAATGTGTTTCTCTTCTTTTAGCTTATTCCAAATGAATGTAACTTGACATGGAAAAGGTTACAAATATTTAATCTTCTTCGATCCTACTTAATATTACCCATCCAAGTGTTTTGTGCAGGCGGAAAATATGTTAACTAACAAACTGTCTTTCTCTTTCTATTCCTTACTATGTTGCCACTTCCTGTACTTGTATTATGTTGTTTGATAGGCAGGTAGAGAGCTGACAAATACTATGTATTTTAATGATCCGTCGTTCTGCGCGGTCAGTGGCAGAATGACTAACTTGACAACCCTGTTAATTTTGGGGTTACGTCTAGGAATGAGCTGTCCCTTCCTTGCCCTTCTCATAACATGTTGCCACTTATGATTTATTGTGAGGGTGGCAACAGAGAGACGACAAATACTGTGATTTTAAATGATCCGACCGCTTGAGCGTTCCCGTGCTTAAATGACTAATTTGACAACCATGTTAAGAACTTTCACACGTGTTTAGAGATTCTCCCCCCCACATTTGAAGTTGAAAATTTTCAATACGTGATCAGATGGACAGTTTTCTCCTACATCCCTTCCACAGATTCAGCAGATCGGCGACACTAGCGCTAAAACTCTTCCCCTCCGCCCGTGAACAGTTAACTTGGATGTGTAATAGACACCGAATGTACAACTTATGAGTTTTGTCGCTCTAGCGGCCACAATATTTGCTTTTTTCAGAACCAAGCTGGATAAATAGTAATAAATCAAGAAAAGTACATTCAAGTGCTTTCCCAAGAAAATTCGAGGTGATGTTCAGGAGAAGCAGATATATTTTTAAAGTACGACTGACATTAACCTCGTTATGTGCCACTGAAATCATCATCATCATCATCATCACTCCAGGGATTAGGCAATTGCCCGTTCCAACTTCATAATGCATCAGCCCAACGTCTTCTAGGTCTTCCAACATCACGTCTTCCTCTTGCTTCATAATTTCTTGCTAACAATGGATATCTCTCCTTACTCATTCCATCCATGTGATCAATCCATTTCTGTCTGTAATTCGTGACTTTATCCAATAAAGGCTGTACTTTCAATTTTTCTCTTATATCCTCATTTCTTATTCTATCAAGTCTTGTACATCCTTTTACTTGTCTTAGGAACCTCATCTCCGCCGTCTGTATTCTATCCTTCTGTTTTTTCACTGGAGCCCAAGTTTCACAACCATACAATATTGTGGGAACCGCCATAACATTATACATTTTTATCTTGGTTTCTTTTCTAATTTTAATTTTGAATGTTCTCTGTATTGTTCCACACACCGTCTGAAATTTATTTATTTTGGAGTCAATATCTCTTTCCACTGAAATAAAAGGGAAAATATGTTCTCAAAAATAATGAGGGAAATCTGACAAATAGAAATAGGGGTTTACATGTGTGTTGTAATTAAACAATCAATCTAGCAGCTGCCATATTTGCTTTCTGGCAACGTAAGTATATACACGATTTAATTAACACAATGGAGATTTATTTCGTAAATCAGTTAAAATCGGACCATATATTTAACTAGCTTTGTTTACGCAGTTCCTGGTTGACAGACGTTTTATGCACATTCAGTAAATCAACAATATGGTTTCATTAACTTCTCTGCGAATCTAGAATAGAATACATTTATTTGGACTGGTGGAGATGTGAGCCACAAAATTAAATCATCATTGGTAAACACGCCGCAGGCCACTGTGAATCACCCTCCACACATCCCTCTCCATGGCCAGTCTCATCCACTCTCTTCCCTCTATCTTTCCAACACGCTGATTCCTTCTTAGGTCTTCCTACCCCTCTACTGTATTCCGGAATTATTGTAAACACAAAATCAAATCATTTAAAATTCAATGTTAACAATTATACATTTTATTTCTTGTTTTGTAATTTTAATACCTACGGTAAGACTGCTTCTATAGTATATGGTTATACTGTTATTTATAGCATCTTTTAATTTAAAATTCACACATTATCTGAAAGCTCTACTGTAATGTGACTTTTTTACTGCAATATCACAAGTTATTTCACAAATCACTAATATAATAAATGCTTTATTATTCGCTGACGATGTTGTACTTTTAGCAGAATCTGAAAATGAGCTCCAAATGTTAGCATATAAATTTAAATTAATAGCCAATAGATATAATTGTAAAATATCAATAAATAAGTCAAAAGTAATGGCATTTATTGGTAAATATGGAATTAGATCGAAAATTGTACTGGATAACAAAATAATAGAACAAATATCACATTTCCAATATTTAGGATGTGATATAACTTATAGAGAAAATAAAGATATAGAAAATAAAGTAAATACATTTCAGGCTATTTGTGGAACCATAAAAAGAACCTTAGGTCGGAAAACAAGGAAAGATACGAAACTTAAATTATATAAAACAATGGCTGTTCCTTTGTTGTTGTATGGAAGTGAAAATTGGATAATGAAATCAAGGCATAAAAGCAGGATACAGACTGCGGAAATGCTGTTTTTACGTAATGTGAAAGGATGCACAAAGAGCGGATAGAATAAGGAATGAAACTATACGAGAAGAATTAAATATATATAAAACTGAAGATAAAATCAGCGAAAATAATAAGAAATGGACAGAATACTTAATGAGAATGAACAACGAAAGAATACCAAAAAGAACCTTCCTGTATAATCCCAGAGGAACAAGAGATGTTTGGCCGACCACGTAGAAAGATGGACTCCACTTTAACTTCGCCGGAACAGGCTGCATAGTCTAAACCTTGTAGTAGAAGAAGAAGAAGAAGAAGACTAATATAATATATGCACTAATAACACTAGCCAACAGTGAAATGTAACTGGAATAAAATAAAGTTTCCACAAGTATATCGACCACACTAAAACGAATGAAAATGAAACTGAAAAAATCGAATTAGCTCTCATTTCCAAGTTAAGTAGATGCATTTAACCCTTTTAAATTATGATTTTGTTTTGGTTAATTTCAGGCAAGTAGCTACAGTAACATGACTATTTATGCTAGGATCCTGCTTCGAACCTCATTCTATTCAGAAAATAACAGCCTTTAAACGGTATCATTCAAATGCCCCTATCATGTACCCGAGGACGAGAAAATGAGGGAAATTTGGATTTTTTCTGAAAAAACCCTGTACTCCTGTGTGTTAACGCACAGATCTCGAAACCAACTGAAAAGTACTAAGAGGTGCACGCAATGTGTGTGGAACATTTCAATCTTCTATGTTTAAAAGTAACGCTAAAGTGATGACATCACTACCCCGTATGTATCGACTCAGAAGAACCTAGAGTGTGTTACAAAGCATCCACGTTTAAAAAAGTAAAAAGCTATTCCTGCTATTGCCACTACTACTACTACTATTAATAATAATAATAATGCTGATGATAATAATATTATATTACCGGTATTATTAGTATATTAATTATTATTATTATTGTTATTATTATTATTGTTATTATTATTATTAATAGTGATCAGACTTTCAGTATAAGACAGATTTTAGAGAAGAAATGGGAATATAATGGTACTGTACATCAACTATATGTAGACTTCAAAAAAGCATATGATTCAATTAAGAGGGAGAAGTTATATAATATCCTGCTGGAGTTCGGAATTCCTAAAAAGTTAGTTAGACTTATACGAATGTGTCTAAATGGCTCAAACAGTAGGGTGCGTGTAGGCAAACAGTTTTCAGACACTTTTGAAATCCAGAATGGGTTGAAGCAAGGAGATGCACTATCTCCTCTACTATTTAATTTTGTACTAGAGCATGCCATTAAATCTTTAGAGAATGAGGAAGGCTTACAACTCAATGGTATTAATAAGCTGTTAGTTTGTGCTGATGATGTAGTAATACTGGCCGATAGCGAGGAGATACTAAAGGCCAACAATGCACACATTATTGAGTAACACTACGAAATTAGGACTGGAAGTAAATATCAGTAAAACTAAATATATGGTCACACGTAGAAATACATTATATAATGGAAATGGACAGCTAATGACAAATGAGGAAAATTTTGAGGAAGTGGCTGAATTCAAATACCTAGGAACAATAATCACAAATAGGAATGAGATGCACAAAGAAATTAAAAACAGGCTCAATTCTGCAAATGCATGCTATTATGCATTGCAGAGACTTTTGATATCCCAATTCCTTTCAAAAAACGTTGAACTGAAAATATATAAAACTATTATTCTACCAGTTATATTATATGGGTGCGAAACATGGACTCTTACTTTAAGGGAGGAAAGGAGATTACGAGTATTTGAGAATAAAGTTCTTAGGAAAATTTTTGGACCAAAGAGAGATGAACAGACAGGTGAAATGGAGAAGACTACATAACAATGAACTACATGGTCTTTATAGGAAGCCAGATATAATAAGAACAGTTAAGTCTCGTAGACTGCGATGGGCAGGACATGTTGCGTGTATGGGGAATGAAAGACGTGCATGGAAGCTTCTTGTAGGAAAGCCAGAGGGAAAACGCCCAGTTGGTAGACCAAGAATGAGGTGGGAGAACAACATTAACTATGATTTGAGGGAAGTAGATTATACAGGGAATGATTGGAAAGCATTAGCTCAGGATAGGGATGTATGGAGAGCTTATGTCCACGCGGCCATGAACCTACGGGTTCGATAGTGCCAGTGAGTAAGTAAGTAAGTAATTATTATTACTAGTTGTAGCAGTAGTTACTACTTTTACCTCCGAATTCGATAGTACCAGTGATTTAGTTATTATTTTAATTAAATTAGGAATTATTATGTTTTTGTTATTACTATTATTAACTAAAAATAAATTATTTAAGGATAGATAAACTTATTTTAATAATAATTATGGTACCATATCCAGTTCACTTTGACAATGACCTATTGTGATTGAACCATCCTCCGTTTCTTTGTAACAAAGTTCTGGTTTCAAATATCGCATATACTCCAGATCTTTATACTTATGCAATGATAAATATTTTGTTACTATATATTTTCGATGATATTTTTTTATTTTGATTTTATGTTCAAACATTTCTAATAAGTACATATTATATACTGGCCAGTCAATAATGATGTACTTGGATGTTATGTTTTGTATCGATGTTGAATACGTCGCTACACGCTATAATGTATCCATTGAAGTAAGGACTTTCCATATTCGAAGCGTAAAAATTAAATAAAGACTTGAGCAACGAATACAGAAATTAATTCAGGGGAAAAAAGACCTCATAGACTATTGGTCAGTGTTTCTGACTACAATCTATGAGGTACCGCGTTCGATTCCCGGTCAAACCACAGCAATTTTTCCTCAAAGGTTATTGTTCCTCTCATTACCCATGGTCTGGAATTTAGGTTAAATTTAGGTTAAGTTTAGGTTAAGAACTCTCCGGGCCCTTCATTATAATTTATCGCCCATCATATCATCGGCGTCCACCGCTTGTGGTCTCGAGGTAGCGTGCTGCCTTGTTACGCAGCGGGCCCGTGTTCGATCCCCGGTCGGGGCAGTTTTTCTGGGTGAGGTTTTTCTCGGGGTTTTTTCCTCACCTGTAAGACAAATGTCAGGAAAACTTTAAGGCCCAAACGGTCCCCGAAATCATATGGCCATCATCATCATCCTTCACCGGTGTGGAAAGCAACGGGAAGCTACCACACACCTACACAATTCCCTAGTAAAGCTGCAAGCGTAGCATGAAAATGCTATCATTGCAGTGAAGGACCTGCCTTCGGGCAGAATTACTATGGATGGATATCAGCGGGGTAACATACCTCCGCATTCCAGATGCCCCAACCTAAGAAATGGATTTCAATTCCGCCAATGCCAGGTGAGAAAATCAGAAATTTGATAAAAGACAACCTGATGGTATTAGAAAAGAAAATGTATATGTAATAAATAAAGTTTAGAAAAGCAATAATGAACATGGGATAACAAGTGATTAGTAGTTAACAATGCATAAGAATGACTTCTTTTTTTTGAAGGACGTCACTGTGCTGTAGATCCGTATTTCAGAAAGTAGGAATTACAAGACAGCGGGAACGACACTGTGAAAAACAAAGATAAGAGCGGTATTCTATGCAGTGTTAAGTAACTCTGAACTCTGGCACTAATATCATGTTTTGAGGTCCATAAATTAAATACATAATTACACTTCTCCCTCAGGGGTCCTCATCTAGGGGATATGTAGATGGCGACCACAAGGTGCCCAAGCTGAGCAAAACATTTCTTCCACTTACTTGTGTTTTTCACTCTTTTAACTTTACTATCTAACCTCTCTTGGTTAACTCTTGTTTTTTTTTTACCCCGTCGCTATTAGGGCATCCGAGGACTAGGGAGTCTTTCCTTTCTTCCATTTCTTCTTTCCTTTATTTTCTTTTCTTCTCCAGAAGAGCCTGACCAGAGGCTATAAGATGGCAGCCCCATCACTGGTCTTGCCTTCCTTTGGCTAGCAACCAATCGAAGGGACTATTATTATGTTTTCAAGTCTTATACGAGAATTTCCCGGAAGGATCAAACTAATGACGACCAAAGCATGAAAAAGGACAACTCTTGGAAGAAAAAAAAATATTTTGCTTTTTAGTAAGACTACGCCAATTTTGGAATATATTAAACAGTACCAACTAAATTGGAATTACCATCTTGAAAGAATGAGTTCAAATCGGATCCCCAAAGCTGTTTATAATTATATACCAAGAGGACGAAGATCACTGGGCCGTCCTATGAAACGCTGGAGGGAAAATATTTTATAGGATCGTAACAGCCCTTGGCCTAATACTTGGAAGGAAGAAGAAGAAGATAATTACACTTTATAAGTACTGGCCTATTTAATGCTAGTTATATAAAGTATTCTGAATCTGACTTCAAGATTACAAACCATCATCATCATCATCATGGACAAATTCGTTTTAGGCCATGTGGCCTGTACGGTAAACCTAGCGAAGATGGTCTTGATCTTTCCACCGATGTTTTGGTCTTCCTTGGTCCCTATGTCCAGTTGGGGTATATTGGAATGCCAATTTTGGAAGTCTATTTCTTGCCATTCTCCTCAGATAATTTTTCCATTCTTGTTGGTATCTTTGTATATCTTCATTTAAACTTGTTACTCTAAGTTTTCCTCTGCTACCTAATTCTCAACCTCACCTGCACCTGGTACACCCTGCTTTAACTAACGAGGTAATGGGGGCCGAGTCACGGCGGTATAACCGTTCCATCAAATATGGAGGAAATTCCATATTTTGAACGCCTGACTAGAGGCTATAAGGTAGCAGCCCTACCACTAGCCTTGCTCTGTGAATGGCTGGTAACCAACCCTGGGGACTTCCTACTACTCCAAGAAACTTAAGCTAAGACATTACAAACCAATTCACAAAATTCACTAGATACTATAAATTTGTTAATCTACGAGTACCTCTTTATTGATTTCCATTCGGCCAGCGATACATATTATAACCCGAGCCGCCATACATCCGGCTCTAAACTTTAGCTTATACGAGGGGTAAAGGGAGAATTCGCCCTCTACTGCCTATAAGAATATGGTTGTAGTGGGAGTAGATGGCTGCCACAACCAATCACTGCTCTTGATGCAGCTATAACGCGCTAGTAAGGTTTGAAATTGCTGAGATGTTGTCAGGTGTGTCTGCTAACCGCATACATAAAGCAGCCACTCCCACCAGAAAAACTGCTCCGACCGGGAATCGAACCCGGTCCCGCTGCGTGACAAGGCAGCACGCTACCTCGAGACCACAGCGGTAGACAAAAATCATGTAAGCTATAATAATAATAGCTTTATTTTACCTTGCAGGGTTAAGGCCTTTATGTCTTTTCTATCACTCAACCAAATTAGAAAAAAAAAATGCAAACATTTCTCTTACATATAAATTACAATATACAAAAGAGTTTGCATTGTTACTACAACTACTTAAAAATAATGCAATACTTTTGTTTATTGTAATTTAGATGTAAGAGAAATGATTGCATTTTTTTCTAATTTGGTTGAGTGATAGACAAGACCTAAAGGCCTTAACCCTGCAAGGTAAAATAAAGCTATTATTATTATAGCTTATATGATTTTTGTCTACCGCTGCTGAAATCGATAGAAATTCGGAATTTGTCACTTAATGGTAGAACAATAACTACATTGGAGAATATATCATTATATAAAATATTGCTCTCATTCCTTGAATCATATATATTTTACACTATTTTTGAAACGTGGGATTGAACTAAATTAAAAATTAATTTTAAAATAATATAGTTAACACTGTAGTCAATACTCACTCACTTACTCACTCACTGGCACTATCGAACCCGAAGGTTCATGGCCGCGCGGACATAAGCTCTCCATACATCCCTATCCTGAGCTAATGCTTTCCAGTCATTCCCTGTATAATCTACTTCCCTCAAAATCATAGTTAATGTTGTTCTCCCACCTCATTCTTGGTCTACCAACTGGGCGTTTTCCCTCTGGCTTTCCTACAAGAATCTTCCATGCACGTCTTTCATTCCACATACGCGCAACATGTCCTGCCCATCGCAGTCTACGAGACTTAACTGTTCTTATTATATCTGGCTTCCTATAAAGACCATGTAGTTCATTGTTAAGTAGTCTTCTCCATTCACCTGTCTGTTCATCTCTCTTTGGTCCAAACGTTTTCCTAAGAACTTTGTTCTCAAATACTCGTAATCTCCTTTCCTCCCTTAAAGTAAGAGTCCATGTTTCGCACCCATATAATATAACTGGTAGAATAATAGTTTTATATATTTTCAGCTTAACGTTTTTTCAAAGGAGTTGGGACATCAAGAGTCTCTGCAATGCATAATAGCACGCATTTCCAGAATTGAGCCTATGTTTAATTTCTTTGTGCATCTCATTCCTATTTGTGATTATTGTCGCTGTAGTCAATATAGAACGAACATATTCATCTGCTTTACATAAATAAAATATAAAAATTTTAATCCATCGTATGCTTATTAATATTCACAAGTAATTCAAATTAAATTAAATTTTAATAATGCAAACTAGAGATTGATACTTCATTAAAATTATTTATTCGAGCAGAGTTAAACTAACAGGGAAGCATTGGTTAAATTCCAAATACAGGAATTTTATCTGACGATAAAAATATCAAAACATAGTCAACTGACGCAATTATAATTTTTAACACATCTAATCACACAAAATTTCTAAACGCTCAACTTTTTTTTTTGTACTATTGCTTCCTATTATTATTCTTCTCTATGCAAGATTAAAAAATAATTATCTTTCTAATTTTAAATTAACTGCAAACAAGCTTCAATATATATTACCAAGGACATTTATATCATAATAAGTTTTATCTGCATAATTCCAAAAAAAATCAATTCATGTTTTTTTATGTTTTTGTTTTGTTTTGTTATATAATGTTTTATTTATTCTGGCAGAGCTAAGGCCTTCTCTTCCACTCAACCAGTACAAATACAAATTAATATTTGACAAATGCAGATATACACCATACTAATTCTAAACAGTTAAAGATATGTTAAAGTCAGCAATGTAAATTTCATATGCAAACATTATTTTATACAATAACAACAATAATAATGCTTACGATAATACTTGCTTACTGACTGGCACTATAGAACCCGTAGGTTCATGGCCGCGCGGACATAAGCTCTCCATACATCCCTATCTTGAGCTAATGTTTTCCAATCATTCCCTGTATAATCTACTTCCCTCAAATCATATTGAATGTTATTTTCCCACTCCATTCTTGGTCTACCAACTGGGCGTTTTTCCTCTGGCTTTCCTACAAGTAGCTTCCATGCAAGTCTTTCATTCCCCACACGTGCAACATGTCCTGCCCATCGCATTCTACGAGACTTAACTGTTCTTATTATATCTGGCTTCCTATAGAGACAATACTTATGATGATAATAATAATAATAATAATAATAATAATAATAATAATAATAATAGATTCCACAGTAATACTGTCCGAAGGCAGGTCCTTCACTGCAATCATAGCATTTTCATGCTATGATTGCAGCTTTACTAGGGAATTGTGTAGGTGTGGTAGCTTCCCGTTGCTTTCCACACCGGTGAAGGATGATGATGATAATGATAATGATAAGGATGATAGTGATGGCCATATGATTTCGGGGACCGTTTGGGCCTTAAAAGTTTTTCTGACATTTGTCTTACAGTGAGGAAAAACCCCGATAAAACCTCACCCAGAAAAATTGCCCCGACCGGGGATCGAACCCGGGCACGCTGCGTGACAAGGCAGCACGCTACCTCGAAACCACAGCGGTGGACAATAATAGTATAAATATGTACCTTACACTGGGTAATGATCAAGTCGAGGTTAGAGCTAATATAAATTTAGATTTATTTTAAAAGATGCCAATGTCCGGAACATATATTCATGCCAAGTTTTTCTACTGCTTGGTGCATTTAACTGTAAATTTATATTATTCTAAAATTGTCAAATTGTGTAAAGAAGCAAAAAATCTGAAGGCTGAGTGTGTTGTATATATACTAATACAAACTTTATTTAGGAATACTGAAACTTTTAAAATTATATCAAACATGATTATACCACAAAAGTCTTTATAATTTTAATTTACAATATTTCAAGCTCGTAAGAAGCTGAACCCAACTCGCTCGAGGCTATTGAAATTTATGTTTCATCAATTATTTAATTTCATTCCGAAACACCATTGTTCTTTTGTTTGGGTATAGAAAGTCGTAAGTAGGAACAATAAAATAAATGCTATTGTGTTATTATTTAATTGTAATATTGTTGTGTTTTCTTTATGTAATTGTAATGTTAATGTTTTTTTAGTGTATAATGCCATTGTGTTATTTAATTGTAATATTATTGTGTTTTATTTATGTAATTGTAATGTTATTGCTGTTTTTGTTGTTTATTTTTCTTCACACTAGTAGCAATTATTACTTTATTGTAACGGACTGTCAACAGCACGTACAGCTTACTGCCCGTGCGACCCATATTTGTAAATAATATTGTAAATATCTTACTTTTTGTCTAATAAAGTCCTACTACTACTACTACTACTACTACTACTAGTACTAATGAGTTGAGTATTTTATTAACCATGTTTTAAACGACTTAATTATTAGCGTCTTAATTCAATTCTAAATGCTAAAGGTCATCTTCTTCTTGTAGGAAAACCAGAGGGAAAACGCCCAGTTGAGACCAAGAATGAGGTGGGAGAATAACATTAACTATGATTTGAGGGAAGTAGATTATACAGGGAATGATTGGAAAGGATTAGCTCAGGATAGGGATGTATGGAGAGCTTATGTCCGCGCGGCCATGAACCTACGGGTTGGATAGTGCCAGTGAGTAAGTAAGTGAAGGTCATCTTACTTGAGGCTTGAGGTTTCTTACGTACTGTAAGGGTCAGTTTCACCAACAGAGGTAACTGTATTACGCCAGTTTTCCCCATAAATAACATATAGCTTAAACTGGCGTAGTACCGTTATCTCTGTTGGTGAAACAGACCCTTAATCAACGACTTGGAAACCAAATGATGTCATGATTTGGATTACTGGGACCTAAATCCAAAGAACTCTACCGGGTTAGATCCCGCGAACCTTAGAACCGAGGCGAACATGGTAATCTCTAGAGCATTATACTGATCATTATTAATAGAAAGTTTTGATAAAATTCTATTTCATCCCATCCACATTTTTCAATTCAAGATGTCTTCAGATTTATTATATTAATTGCACTTTTACAGTCTTAATAGTAAAAAACCTTTATATTATAAGGTATCCAGATAAAGTCCACCGCTGTGGTCTCGAGGCAGCGTGCTGCCTTGTCACGCAGCGGGCCCGGGTTCGATCCCTGGTCGGGGCAGTTTTTCTGGGTGAGGTTTTTATCGGGGTTTTTCCTCGCCTGTAAGACAAATGTCAGGAAAACTTTAAGGCCCAAACGGTCCCCGAAATCATATGGCCATCATCATCCTTATCATTATCATCATCATCATCCTTCACCGGTGTGGAAAGCAACGGGAAGCTACCACACCTACACAATTCCCTAGTAAAGCTGCAAGCATAGCATGAAAAATGTTATGATTGCAGTGAAATACCTGCCTTCGGGCAAATTTACTATGGATGGATCCAGATAAATTTATTATATCAGAAGTAGGCCTACTTTTCTTTATCTCATTTTTTCAGCCTTTCTTCATAAAAGACTTTCACCAACTATTGACATTTGATCCTTACCCACTAAATCCATTAGTAACATCTTTTAAGATTCAAATAGAATGATACTTTTATACGCTTATGATTAAGGCCAAACCAAATACTAATAGGGGTCAATCATTTAACTGACAGAAGTAACTCACGAGGCATAATTTCAAAATCTCTGTTATAGCATTCCTGTGTTAACCTTTTCACTGCTGAGATATTTCCAGACTTTAAAACCCTCCTTGTTCAATGCAGGGAGAAATATGGAAAAAGTTTATTTAGGTTCCTAAGAGATGGCAGTATATGCCTGCTTAGTTTGAAAGCAATGCAATACGTATTATATAACTAGCAGGCGTTTGAAGTTGAGAATGAATATACACACCCATAGCACGGGCAAGCATTTTCTTTGCCAACGGATATACCCGTCCGTAGCAGTGTAAAGGTTAAAGACATAACCAACAATTGTATGTAACATTCGTTTTAGAAGGAACATCGCCTTTCAACCGAGCTCAAACGACAGGAAAATGATGACATGGTATTATAGTCTACTTCACTAAAGAAGGAAACACTATTTTCATACCATACATCTCCGCCACTATTTTCAAACTGTATAGTATCACCCTTATAAGCCGGATTTTGTGATAGGACGTTTTACAAATCTCCTAAAAACATCATTGGCTTTCCCTCTCTCAGTATTGAAATTAATTGGCGGGATTGTCCCTTACTCAGGACAAGACAAACTATAGCAGTATTCCAACTTACTGAGTAAGTTGGGAAGATTATACAAACTGCAGTAGATATTGGTATAATTTTAAATACCTTTTTATGGGAGCTCCACAATTTCTATTCATTAAGAATATCTGAAATATTTATCACAATATAAACTGTTCTATTTTGTTCCAATTAGTTTATATTTAAAAAGGAATAATTTTGACTAATTGACAACAGAAAGCTTATGTAAGATGAAGAGGAAGCTAAAAGAGAAAGAAGGATTCAAATTTACTCAACTTTTGTCATTTTACTTCGGAACAGTAGCTTTGATCTAGTTGGTAGTTGAAATAAAAAAGCTGACTAAGAGGATCAAGACGAAATACAGTACATTTCAGAAGCAATCTGCATCTCTCCTTAGCCCTGAAATATTGCTGATGAATGCTTCCTCGCTAACTAACCACAGCTCAAAGAACAGCAATGGATAATTATAAAAAGCACTTCCATGAATAATGAATTCAAATCGTATCATTAACTTAACCTAATTATGAAACTTTCAATATGATATTTGCATTTCAAAAACGCTAATTAAGACATTATTTTAAATGTGGAAAAATTGCTCCGTAATTTGTGAGGTATAAATAATATAAACCTCTGAATTCAGTGGCTTACAACTCAATGGTATTAATAAGCTGTTAGTTTATGCTGATGATGTAGCATGGTTGGCCGATAGCGAGGAGATACTAAAGGACAACACGCACACACTATTGAGTAACACTAAGAAATTAGGACTGGAAGTAAATATCAATAAAACTAAATATTTGGCCACATGTAGAAATTCATTACATAATGGAAATGTACAACTAATGACAAATGAGGGAAATTTTGACGAAGTGGCTGAATTCAAATACCTAGGAACAATAATCACAAATAGGAATGAGATGCACAAAGAAATTAAACATAGGCTCAATTCTGGAAATGCGTGCTATTATGCATTGCAGAGGCTCTTGATGTCTCAACTCCTTTCAAAAAACGTTAAACTGAAAATATATAAAACTATTATTCTACCAGTTATATTATATGGGTGCGAAACATGGACTCTTACTTTAAGGGAGGAAAGGAGATTACAAGTATTTGAGAATAAAGTACTTAGGAACATTTTTGGACCAAAGAGAGATGAACAGACAGGTGAATGGAGAAGACTACATGGTCTTTATAGAAAGACAGGTATAATAAGAACAGTTAAGTGTCGTAGACTGCGATGGGCAGGACATGTTGCACGTATGGGGAATGAAAGACTTGCATGGAAGCTTCTTATAGGAAAGCCAGAGGGAAAACGCCCAGTTGGTAGACCAAGAATGAGGTGGGAGAATAACATTAACTATGATTTGAGGGAAGAAGATTATACAGGGAATGGAAGATTGGAAAGTATTAGCTCAGGATAGGGATGTATGGAGAGCGTATGTCCGCGCGCGGCCATGAACCTACGGGTTCGATAGTGCCAGTGAGTAAGTAAGAATTGAGTATTCATTCTGCCGTCAAACTTAGGATCACAGATAGGTGAAGTCTTCTACTGGTTGATGTTATGTTCAGTTTAGTAATCTTCCGCTATTTAAATAGTGATGCTACGAAGTAAATGCATATTTAAAACTAAATAACTAACTCACTGGCACTATCGAACCAGCAGGTCCAATGGCCACGCAGATATAAGCTCTCCATACAACTCTGTCCTGAGCTAATGTTTTCCAAGCACTCCCTTTATAACCTACTTCCTCAAATCACGGTTAACCCATTCGCCTCAGAAGACGAGGTACACTCGCCGGCTGTTAAATGGCCTTCAACTCAGAAGACGAGTAGCACTCGCTAAACTCCGAATGTTAAAAATATTTCGCAATATTTTGTACATCCCTTGGCAGGGTAATATTTTGTTAAAATTTATGAATAGTAGAAGAATGTGTTTTGACCTTCACCCTTATTGTGATCTCAAGTAACGTTATCTTTTGTTTGTTTTGAATTTGAATACAGACAATATAATTTACGGTGATTTAAATTAGGTTCCTGGGGCATTTAATTGAGCATTTTAAACCTGAAGCGAATGGATTAATGCTATTCTCCCACGTAATTCTTGGTCTACCAGCTGGGCGTTTTCCCTCTAGTTTTCCTACAATAAATTTCCATGCCCCTCTTTCATTCTCCATTCATGTCGCATGTCTTGCCCATCGCATTGTACAAGATTTAATTGATCTTATTGGTTTCCTCTAAAGATCGTGGAACTTAAAATTATTATTCTTGTCCATCCGCCCGTCTGTTCGTCTCCTTTGGTTCAAAAACAATCCTAATTACTTCATTCTCAAATACTCGTAACTTTTCTCCTCCTTTAAAGTAAAAAAACTATGTTTCACATCCATATAAAATCACTGGGAGAACCAATTATCTGTTTATGAGATAAAGTTTCCATCCCCCCTTTTCACTTCCCATTCAAGCACATGCTCTGCCATCTACAGTCTATGACACATAACTGCTCTTATTATATGTTTTTTTTATAAAGATCATGTAGTTTTTGTTATTTAGCCTTCTGCATTCGCCCGTCGTTTCTTCTCTCTTTGATCCAAACATTTGCCTAAGAACTTTATTCTCAAAACTCGTAATTTTTCTCCTACCTTAAAGTAAGAATTCATGTTTCGCATCCATACAATATAACTGGAAAAATAAGGCAAGTATCCCTGTAATGCATTACAGCAAGCATTTCCAGAATACAGTAAAAGTAAAGGAATATGATCCAACAAGAAGCCCGGAGGCCCTTGGGGTAGTAGGAGGTTAAGGCTCCCACTTTTTCTAGACAATCGGCACTTTATGTCAGCCGGGTTGTCAGCCCTGCGTGACGGCCGCCTTTACCCCCAGAACAAGCATCTGGTACTCAATTCCGTTAGAAGCTGAGTCGACCCCAGGGTCATAGTGCCGCCAGAGGGTTTGGGTCAGTTTAAAAATCCTGACCCCAACGGGACTTGAACCCTCGACCCTCCGGCTTGTAGCTCAGTGCCTTAACCACTACGCTACGGCGTGCCCCTTTTTCCAGAATAGAACCTATGTTTAAAATCTTTCTGCAATATATTCGTTTTGTAATTATCGTTCCCAGGAATTTTAATTCAGCCACTTCTTCAAAATTTCCCTCACTTGTTACTAACTGTAATTTCCATTATATTTTATAGTGAAAGTATATTTATTTTTATTGTCCCATTTCTCTTGTTACTCATTAGATATGCATGTTGTCCCTTAGTATTCCTCCTCGCTATCGCCTAATAATACTACTTCATCATCAGCATAACGTAAGATCTTATTATACCATTGCAGACCCTTTTCAACCTCTAAAGGTGTGATTGGATGCTCTAGTACTAATTTCAATAGTAGAGTAGATAGTGCATATCCTTACTTTAACGCATTGTGAATTTCTAAAGTATGTGAAAGTTATCGCCTACACGCAACCTACTCTTCCTGCTTTAAAATATATCTAACCAACTTTTTAGGAATTCCGAACTCCAGCAGGATTAACTCATCCCTCTTACTTGAATCTGATGTAAATTAAAATAATAATAGTAATAATACATTATTGTTATTATTATTATTAGTATTATTATTACTATTATTATTAGTATCATTATTATTATTATTATTCATCATAGTACATTCACGAATTTAGGCCATTTGTTGACCTGTTTCGGCCACAAGAGAAACACCATCCAAAAGTCTTTTGGGTGGACGTCCTGGTCTTCTTCTTCCTGCAGGTTGATATCTTAACGTTTGTTTGGGTATTCTGTGATTTTCCATTCGATGAACATGTTGTATCCATCTTGACTTATAATCAGAAATTTTGTTTTCTGAAGATTCCATGTGTAATTCTTCTAAGATGTCTTCATTTTTTTGTGATATAGTAGTGTGTATCCTGCAGTCCTCCGAAGGTATCTCATTTCAGCAGATCTAAGTCTCTGTATATCCTTCTGCTTCAACGTCCATACTTCGCTACCATACAAAAGATTTGGAAGAGCCAGTGTTTTATAAACTTTTAATCTTGAATGCTTTTCGACTAAATGCGGCTTGAAGATAGCATTTATTAACCCTAAAATTCTTAAAAAATTTGATATTTTTGCATTTACATCCTTTTCTTCTTTATATGAAGTATTGCATCCTAGATATGTAAAATTATTCACCTGCTCCAAAATTTTATTGTCCAGTACAATCTTACTTCTGACTGAATCTACACCTTGAAATGCCATAATATTTGTTGTTTCTGTAGATATTGTCAAACCATATTCTTCTGTAATTTTGTTAAGTTCATACAGACCTTTCTGTAGATTAACTTTTATAATATTCATGATGTGTTCCGTTGAGGTATTATTCAAAATTAATATATAATTATGGAATATTAATTTCTGTAGATTATCTTCGGAATTTGTTATTATTATTAAATTTGGTCATCTGCAAACAGTATGGTGTTTAATTTTCTATTTTCTGATATAGTATTATTATTATTATTATTATTATTATTATTATTATTATTATTATTATTATTATTATTATTACTATTATTATTTGTAGCAGAAATATCTGCTCTAATTAATTTTATTATTATTAAACATTATTATTATATATGTAGTTGCACTTTCCAGAAAACGTTTCGTGAGAAACTTTTTTCCAATCTGTTACGCTTCAGTATACATAAAGACATTTCTGTCCATTGTAACTCAAGTTCTTTGAAGATGGACACATCTAAGTAAATCGGTTTATGACCCCGGGACAATGCTTCCCTAATAATACGGCCTCACAGCTGGAGATGTAATGTCCCCTGTCCGGCTCTGGGAGTCATCCTTCCAGACTGATAAATGACGGTCAACTTTAAGTGTGTCAAAAAATCACTAGGCCGCCTGCTGAAATGGCGACAGTAGCAAAAAACTTATGTCCATCTGTTTTTAGTAAATTAATAAACTTCTCACCAGCGTGTGAAAATCACACCCTGTAAATACACGACCAATCAATATCCTGAGATTCTGCTGGAACTATAGTGGAAACCGTAATGCCCAATCAGAATCCATAAGTAAATAGTATTCTACTAGTAAGGCGTTTTTTTTATGTATGTCCAGCCAATGAAAATATTGGTCTTGTAAAGTGCATTTGTAAGATGGAGTTGGATATATTCCGAATATCGGGAAAGTAGTCTGCTCCGGGATTTGTCCCCGGCGGAACAAAAACTAACATAAGACTCCGCGCAGGATTAATTGTTGAGAGTCCGCGCCAGTACGGACTTGTATATTTCGCCGGTCGCAAGGAAGCGACTCATTAGGTACTCGAAAACTGATAGGCCGAGAACGGCAAGTTACAAAGTGATTTATATTAAAAGCATCAGTGTGCTGGTGTTATAATAACTTAGGTCGTGTGAAGACCAGTAATTATCAGTGTTCCAAAAATAGGTCCAGTATTGACCGCTACTCGCATTCCCGCGATCATTCCGAAGGAAAGAAATTCCGGAATATATTCAATTCAATCCAATGTTTTGGAATTGGAACTGTCTTGTGCTACTTATGTTATAATAAATATTATCATTAAATTGACGCCAGTGTTTGTCTTGGTAAGCCTCCTTAATGTCAACTGTCCTTAATTCGAACCTCGCCTTATCCAACGGCGAAAATCCGCAACCCTGAGATATATAGAGTACCAGCCTTGCCCAGGCCTGCAGCCTTTTACCGTTATATATTTAAGCTGTCGTAGTTAAGGCCATAAGACCTTCTCTTCCATTCGAAAAATAAATTAATATAACGCTTTATACCTATTACAGCTCTTGAATCTCGGCCCTAAAGACTTAAAATAGATATATTATCGAACCGATGTGCAATTAAAAAAATAAAAAGTCCTGTCATACTAATACGACCAATATCTCACGTTAAAAAATCAGGCATAAATCTGATAATAAATACCGGGCTTCTTAAAAGTCTGTTGTGAATGTATTTTAAACAAGTTAAATACAATCCTTACTGATTTTGTTATCCTTTTATGACTTGATAAAGCCAGTGAAGTGGGAGAAGATGTAATTTAAAGTTTCTTTGTTTGAAAAGGGTCATTCATAGCCACAAAAGGATATTGTGCTGTTAAATTACAGGGAGTACATGTATTCATACATTATTTACATGAGATGTGGAGTGAAAGCAGGGTTGTCACATGGCGGTACTAACAATATTATTATTATTCATGTATGCCGTTGTATGAGAGAACTTGGAATATATTTTATGGAGATTTAAGTAATGCCTCAAAACGCAAGACATCACTACAACACAATTTTACTACATCCGACATCTGCCAATTTGTTAGCATCTATTCAACAGCATTTTTCTTACCAAATGCATATGCAGTTAAAAAAACATAAAATTATACTGCAGAACTCCCATTTACATGCAACCTTGAAACTTAAATAGTCCATGCATCCTCATCAATTGGTTTAATTTAAGCCTATTTACTTACTTACTTACTCACTGGCACTATCGAACCCGTAGGTTCATGGCCGCGCGGAAATAAGCTCTCCATAATCCCTATCCTGAGCTAATCCTTTCCAATCATTCCCTGTATAATCTACTTCGCTCAAATCATAGTTAATGTTGTTCTCCCACCTCATTCTTGGTCTACCAACTGGGCGTTTTCCTTCTGGCTTTCCTACAAGAAGTTTCCATAGACATCTTTCATTCCCCATACGTGCAACATGTCCTGCCCATCGCAGTCTACGAGACTTAAGTGTTCTTATTATATCTGGCTTCCTATAAAGACCATGTAGTTCATTGTTATGTAGTCTTCTCCATTCACCTGTCTGTGCATCTCTCTTTGGTCCAAAAATTTTCCTAAGAACTTTATTCTCAAATACTCGTAATCTCCTTTCCTCCCTTAAAGTATGAGTCTATGTTTCGCACCAATTTAAGCCTATTTAGTGTTTTAAATAAAACATAAGAAAATGAACGAGTATAAGTTACTTAAACTTGTGTCGAATTACACAGTATGTCTAATAATAACAGGTGTGCATGATTACATTTTCACTGCGATCCGCCACAATTAAATAAATTATAAGAGAAATTAGACTTCCTCTTTTTCAATCAGAGATTAGGCTATTAGGCCTGTTCCGGCTTCACATACTCTCAACCATTGTTTCTGTGTAGTTCCCAAATATCTTCTTCCTTCAGGTTTATAATCAAGAATTCTCCTAGGAATACAACCAAAGCTCATTCTCTCTAGGTGTTCAATCCATTGAATATCTTTAATGATAACCCTTTCCTCTAATGATATTACATTTAATCAATTGAGTTGGTGTTTACTTGATGAAAATCCATATTTATTAATTAAATAAGAATAAAACGTAGTTTTATTTGATTTTCATATTTATTATATAATTCAGTGACAGCTGTTTCGGTACACTGTACCGTCTTCAGACATGTTAACAATTTTGAATTGTATTCCAACTGATCTAAGCAACAATACAACAATATTTATTTCATCATTTTTTTAATTTAACAAAGGGGATTCATTCAAATCAA
Source organism: Diploptera punctata (assembly GCA_030220185.1). Lineage (NCBI taxonomy): Eukaryota > Metazoa > Arthropoda > Insecta > Blattodea > Blaberidae > Diploptera > Diploptera punctata. The sequence goes on from JASPKZ010005759.1 coordinate 45,265, forward strand.
GTTGAGAATTTAACAGTTTTTACTACTTCTAAACTTATTAATTTCTACAGCCTCCAAAAATCTAACTTCTTACCCTTATCAAAATATGTAAAATTTCAAAATTTGGATCGAAACAATGTTTAAATTGGAATAGGTGGTTAGCATAGTTTGAATTTTCTAAAAATCTGTTATATGCTCTCATGTGTTCCTTTATCCGAGATATAAAAGGTCTACCAGTTTGTCCTATATACACATTGTCACATGTGCCACACTTCAATTTATATACACCTGATTATTTTAATTTTTTTGTTTTGGTTATATTGTTTTTTATTATATTTTGTAGAGTTTTATTAGTTTTAAATGCCACAATAATGTTCAACTTTTTAAAGTGTTTAGATATTTTATTTGAAAGTGGGTCTATGTATGACATTACGACACATTTCTTATTGTTTTCTTTGGGTAAAGGAAACACTTTGCTAATTGCTTCTTTGTAATTAACCTTCTTAATTAAACATTCTATAATTTCAGGGTCGTAGCCATTATTAAAAAATAAATAATAAAGGAACACATGAGAGCAGATAACAGAAATTTAGAAAATTCAAAATATGCTAACCACCTATTCCAATTTAATCATTGTTTCGATCCAAATTTTGAAATTTTACATATTTGTGATAAGGGTAAGAAGTTAGATCTTTTGGAGGCTGTAGAAATTAATAAATTTAAAAGTAGTAAAAAACTGTTAAATTCTGAACTTGATTTGAATGAATCCCCTTTGTTAAATTTAAAAATTTAAATAAATATTGTTGTATTGTTGCTTAGATCAGTTGGAACACAATTCATAATTTGTTAACATGTCTGAAGAAGGTACAGTGTACCGAAACAGCTGTCACTGAATTATATAATAAATATGAAAATCAAATAAAACTACGTTTTATTTTTATTTAATTAATAGATATTACATTTAATTATTTCTGATATCCTCACATTTAGATCTATCCAACCTAGTACAACCTTTAACTGATCTCAAAAAAAGCCCGTTTTTGTAGCCTGCAATATGCCAATTCGTGTCATGGTTCATGTGTCTACCCATTATAAGCTGACAGCAATGCTAGGGAAATTAGTATTTTTTTGTCAATTAAGGATTTAAGGAAATAAATTAGAAACTTAAGGCTAGGATACTATTAGTATTTTGGATCTAATAAAGTAAGAAAGAAGAATCGAGTTTTAAGTGTGCCTGGTTTTCATTTGAACATATCTCCTTCAGTGCTTCTTTCTGACTAGATTTCCCGAGCACCGCGACCTGAAAGAGATATTGCACTATCCCAGTATTATGTACAATACATTAACCACTAACACTCTATTATGTTTTAATCCTCAGGTATCAACTAATAAGTAGATTTATTAAAATTCGAATAACGGTTTTACGTTCGAAGGTTTAAATTACCTTTAATTGCTTGTTTAGAAATCCTCTGTAACCAGTTACCTTCGTTTAAAGGTATTAATGTTCACTCTGTATAATATGTTGCTGATATTTAAATTCTACCTTTACACTCATATGCATTTCCAGTGGAATTATAACATTTTTTTGTGATACGCTGTTTGTCCAATTTAAAGTTTGATAGAGTTATAATTACTAATTTTAACGAGTTTGCAAACTTTTAATTGCCCGCGTGTATTGTTTTGAAATTAATGTACACTTTTTTTCACAATGCTAATATATTTAATATAAATATTCCAATTTATCCTATTTTCATAAATATTTTTATATTTTTTTTACTTTTTATGTAGCAATGTTCTAACTTTTCTGTAAACTTATCAAGTGAAAAGATACTTGCAAATATTAATTGTTTTTATTGCCTACTTGATTCGAACTGATTCAATTTCTTAGAGACAGTCTGGCAGGTCTGAGGGTAACATTTTCGCTTAACCGGACTGAGGATTCTTTCATAGCACGTGAAACAAGGTTTTTCAGAAAATTACACATAATGGAAATTCGTAAACTATAATTTCTGAGAAAATGTGACGTGATAGGATTTTTTTGAGTTACAAATATGGATTCTGTGAGTACGTTTTGCCCCTAGAAACGTTCAGAAGTTCCAAGCATAAATAATTGTTGCCCAGTGTAATGCACGAGTCAAACGAGGAAGAAAGAACAGATTATCGGCCAAGAGTTGTAACTAAGGATCTTGTCCAAACGACAGTACCATAGAACGCACGAAAATAGGTGGTTCAGTCAATATACAGCATGAATTTTAGTTTTTATACTTTCTAACACAGATCCATCCATAGTAATTCTACCCGAAGGCAGGTCCTTCACTGCAATCATAACATTTTCATGCTATCCTTGCAGCTTTACTAGGGAATTGTGTAGGTGTGGTAGCTTCCCGTTGTTTTCCATACCGGTGAAGGATGATGGTGATGATGATAATGATAAGGATGATGATGAAGATGATGGCCATATGATTTCGGGGACCGTTTGGACCTTAAAATTTTCCTGATATTTGTCTTGCAGGTGAGGAAAAACCCCGGTAAAAACCTCACCCAGAAAAACTGCCCCGACCGGGGATCGAACCCGGTCCCGCTGCGTGACAAGGCAGCACGCTACCTCGAGACCACAGCGGTGGACCTAACATAGATAAGCAATGATTATTTATTTTTTAATTTAAACTGTTTTTACTGAAAAACAGGAAATCATTTGTAATATAAATATTTTGTAAGTGGATTTTATGAATATAATTGCCAATAATTCTGAGTTGAAGCACTCGAACTGAAGATAATGATTTATTAAGCAACAAATAGCACAGGCTCAAGTACACAACCAGAGCCAAGATGTTTACTAATGAGGCCTGGCTTCAAGCAGTTCAAATGCTACAATTCTGATAAGAGGTATTCCAATAACTTTACAGCCTAATGAGTTTCGCCACCTTCATTAAATTTATGTAATCAGGAATTTCCGATCAATCGTACGTATATCGTCCATAAAGTAGAATATTCCATTTTAAATAAATGCAACATTAAAAATAGTCTCACATACATTTTTGTTTTGGATTTTTTCTCACTGAAATGCACAATGCCTCATCTCTTATATTGGAAACATTTGTACGGCGTTATGCATCAACAGGCTATGCGCCATTATATAAGTTTCGACAAAAATACGTTTAAAGATTTTTTTTTACATTTTAAACTCTAGTGCTAAAGTAACAATACTCAGAAATGCATCAACAATCTAAGAGCGGGAACATTTAGAGGTTAGCTGCATGATGCTAAATCTAGATTAGTATTTATGAAGATCTAGTTTCATAGACGTATGTTGCAAAACACAGTATCTCTGATAGGACTGATGGGGTATATATTTTGCTTTAATAATAAGGTTATATTTAAAGATTTGGATCTAAAAGTGTGCGTACACTTACGTAATGAGCCAGATCAACAGATGGCATCAAAATATCTTCTTCTTCTTCCTTCCAAGTATTAGGCCAAGGCCTGTTACGATCCTATAGAAAATTTTCCCTCCAGCGTTTCATAAGACGGCCCAGTGATCTTCGTCCTCTTGGTGATATATTATAACAGCTTTGGGGATCCGATTTGAAGTCATTCTTTCAAGATGGTGTTTCCATTTAGTTGGTACTGTTTAATATATTCCAAAATTGGCGTAGTCTTCAATTCTTTTAAGTTATCGGTGTTCCTTTTCCGATCCCATCTGGTGTAACCCGCTGTTCTGCGCATGAATCTCATTTCACAAGCCGTTATTCTGCTTTCATGTTGCTTTTTTTACTGTCCATGCTTCACTAACATAGTCAACACTGGTCCAGCCAAAGTGTTATATAAACGTAATCTGGT
>JASPKZ010005760.1:0-5000 GCA_030220185.1 Diploptera punctata
ACGAGCTTTTTTTGCAAAATGTTAAGCAGATTCCATTCCCGAGCGTATGTATTGTAGCAAATTTTTTTTTTTTGACAAAAAGGGCCCCCCCAGCAGGGACGGCCCTTGGAAATACAACAACTAAATAAGGTGTTTGATATTTTTTCTGACAAAAAAAGAGGGCTGTGAAGCCCTCTGCGAGAAGAAAACTAAGTGCGCCCACCGACCTGCTGGCCTCGTCTCACCGCAAGAGAATCCAGCGAGCTAGGGGCCGAGTCTCAACAGATCGCCTCATCGGGCCCTGCTTCTACCGAGTACAACACCCCGCCCTTACCAGTCGTCCTACAGAACCTATTCATAAGTCCCGACTTTCGAACCGAACGACCCCCCGGTCGACCGTTTAGGGGCAGAGACTGACGATTAGCCAGTGAGTGTCTGCCGCCGCTCTGTAGCGCCCCGTCCGCAAACGAGGGCTCCGGTCGACGACGAAGCGAACTCCGCCCGTCCTAGTAGCAAATCACTTTGGTTGGACCTTTCGACGACCCCAGGACTCAGAGGCGTTATCGTTGCCTCGTCCAACGGGATAACGGCCTTGAGGCGTTCAGGCATAATCCCGCGGATGGTAAGCACGCACCACCGGCCCCTCGAACCGGTGCTGAACCAATGTCCGAACCTGCGTTCCTCTCGTACTGACGAGGATTACTGTCGAAACGACCAACGCCTCAAGTCATCATAGGGTAAACTAACCTTCTACGACGGTCTAAACCCGCTCACACGTCCCTATTGGTGGGTGAACAATCCAAAGCTTGGCAAGTCCTGCTTCGCAATGATAGGAAGAGCCGACATACGAAGGATCAAAAAGCGACGTCGCTATGAACGCTTGGCCGCCACACAGCCATTTTATCCCTGTGTAACTTTTCTAAACCCACCCTCTTGCTGAAACTCTCCAAGCCAAAAGGAACGAATAGGCCGTGCTTTCGCCAGTCCCATATGCGTACTGAACATCGGGATCAAGCCAGCCTTTGTTGCCCTTTTGCCTCCACGCGAGGTTTCTGTCCTCGCTGAGCTGTGCCTTAGACAACCCTGCGTTATATTCTTTGACAGATGTAACCCGCACATTCAACTTACCACAAACCACTCCCATCCCCCAACTCCCCGCCTGGCAGTGTCCTCCGAATCGGAATCACGCGGGGCACGAGCGCTGCAGGCGGGTCCCGGGCCCCGCCGCGGATCGCTGGGAAGCCACGAGCCCCCACTCGCGAAGAACCGGCACGGAAGCAACGCGGGGGGGGTCGCCGTGCACAACCCCTAAGCGCTTGGCGCGAGAACACACCGTGACGCCGGGCCCGAGCGGCAATCCGACGCACGCGCCCCTCCGCCCAACAAAACCGAGTAAGTAAAGAAACAATGAAAGTAGTGGTAATTCCACACTGTCGTCGCGGAGACGAGCCCCCACGCCTCCCACTTATGCTACACCTCTCATGTCTCCTTACAGTGCCAGACTAGAGTCAAAGCTCAACAGGGGGTCTTCTTTCCCCGCTGATTGCTCCAAGCCCGTTCCCCTTGGCAGTGGTTTCGGCTAGAATAGTAGATAGGGACAGAGAAATCTCGTTTAAGATCCATTCATGCGCTCACTAATTAGATGACGAGGCATTTGGCTACCTTAAGAGAGTCATAGTTACTCCCGCTACGTTACTACACTGTCATACTCTCCCGCCATCTACACCTACCACCCACTACAGACCACCCGCGCTTGCTTGAATTTCTTTCACTTTGACATTCAGAGCACTGGGCAGAAATCACATTGCGTCAACACCCGCTAGGGCCCTCGCAATGCTTTGTTTTAATTAGACAGTCGGATTCCCCCGAGTCCGTGCCAGTTCTGAGTCGGACCGTTGAGTGGCGGCCGAAGAGTGCACCGCGAACGAGCGCGGTCCCTCGCAGCGTGGAAGATCCGCGGGAGGCCAAGGCACGGGACCGAGCTCGGACCCGAACCGAGGACAGTGGAGCTGGCCCCACGACCCCCGGACATCGCCTCGCCCAGGCCCGGCACGTTGGCGCAGACCCGCTTCCCGACCACGCCCGACACGCCCCGGTCCTCAGAGCCAATCCTTATCCCGAAGTTACGGATCAAATTTGCCGACTTCCCTTACCTACATTAATCTATCGACTAGAGGCTCTCAACCTCGGAGACCTGCTGCGGATATGGGTACGATCCGGCGCGACGACTCCGCGTGGCCCTCTCCCGGATTTTCAAGGTCCGAGGGGACGACCCGGACACCGCAGCAACTGCGGTGCTCTTCGCGTTCCAAACCCTATCTCCCTGCTAGAGGATTCCAGGGAACTCGAACGCTTATGCAGAACAGAAAACTCTGCCCGGGTCTCCCGACGGCGTCTCCGGGTCCTTTCGGGTTACCCCGACGAGCTACTCTTAATGAGAGCCCGGATATCGGTTCCGCTGCCGGGTTCCGGAATAGGAACCGGATTCCCTTTCGCCCAGCGAGGAGGGGTAAATCACACAGATAAAAATCCCCCTCGTGGTCACAGGATTTCTCCTGGGGCTTAGGATCGACTGAGTCGTGTGCAACGGCTGTTCACACGAAACCCTTCTCCACATCAGTCCTCCAGGACCTCGCTCGAGTATTTGCTACTACCACCAAGATCTGCACCGGCGGTGGCTCCAGGCAGGCTCGCGCCCAGACCCTTCCGCGCACACCGCCGCGCCCTCCTACTCGCCGGGGCTTCGCACCGGTTCGTACCGGCTTGCTGCCTACCGGCGGCCGGGTATAGGCACAGAGCTTTAGCGCCATCCATTTTCAGGGCTAGTTGCTTCGGCAGGCGAGTTGTTACAAACACTCCTTAGCGGATTCCGACTTCCATGGCCACCGTCCTGCTGTCTTAAGCAACCAACGCCTTTCATGGTATCCCATGAGCTCCGGTTTAGGCGCCTTAACCCGGCGTTTGGTTCATCCCACAGCGCCAGTTCTGCTTAACCAAAAATGGCCCACTTGGCACCCTGATCCTTTGCTCTCGCGGCTTCGGTCAAGAAAGCCGGAGATCTCACCCATTTAAAGTTTGAGAATAGGTTGAGGTCGTTTTCGGCCCCAAGGCCTCTAATCATTCGCTTTACCGAATGAGACTCCTCCCTGTCAAAACGGATGCCAGCTATCCTGAGGGAAACTTCGGAGGGAACCAGCTACTAGATGGTTCGATTAGTCTTTCGCCCCTATACCCAGCTCTGACGATCGATTTGCACGTCAGAATCGCTGCGGACCTCCACCAGGGTTTCCCCTGACTTCGTCCTGACCAGGCATAGTTCACCATCTTTCGGGTCCCAACGCGTGCGCTCAGAGTGCGCCTGCGGCCGTGGCCGAGGCGCCCCGGGAGTGCGGCCCGAGCAAGAAGCCCAAGGCATCCTCCCACAGGCGTGTTGTGCGCCCCGCTTTCACTGCGCCCCCGGGTTTAGCATATTGCTCCCAGCGACTCGCGCGCACGTTAGACTCCTCGGTCCGTGTTTCAAGACGGGTCGGGAAAGAGTCCGAAGCGTAAGCGCCGATGACGGGAGGCGGCCACCGTTCGAGGACACCGGCAGACCAACAGCCGAAGCGGGCCGGGGACGTGGCGGAAGCCACGGCACCCAGGCCACAGACATCAGGCTTGCCGCCGGGCCGAACGCTCTCTCGACGAGCGAGCGGGCCTACTCCATACGCTCTGCCGTCGGACGCCGGCCAGGACATCCGAGAGTCCGAAGAGACGACCGCCCGCGAGGGACGGCCACTCCGCGGTCTTCTCCCGGGCCTTAGACCGGAGCGGATCCAACGGGTCGCGACGTTCTACTTGGGAGGAGAAATGCACCTCGCCACCGCCGGCCCTCCGGCCCCGGTGCCACGGACTCCAACCAGGCGAGCGCCTTGCGACGCTACCGGCGGCCCGCGGCATCCTTTGGGACCGAAAAATGCGGAACCGGACGAAGTGGAACGGGGTTGAGTCTCCCCCTTTCGATAGTTCGGATCTCTCCCGTTTACCCCTGAACGGTTTCACGTACTATTGAACTCTCTCTTCAAAGTTCTTTTCAACTTTCCCTCACGGTACTTGTTCGCTATCGGTCTCGTGGTCATATTTAGCCTTAGATGGAGTTTACCACCCACTTTGTGCTCCACTCTCAAGGAACACGACTCTGAGGAGAGCTCCTCCCGAATGCAGCCGCGGTCCTACGGGACTGGCACCCTCTGCGGGCTGTGGCCCCGTTCAAGGGAGACTTGGACGCGCGGCCAGCACTCGGCACAATGGAACCTCCCACACGCCAAATGCCTCTACCCGTCGCCGGGCAAGGTTCGGTGCTGGGCTGATCCCTGTTCGCTCGCAGCTACTAGGGGAATCCTCGTTAGTTTCTTTTCCTCCGCCTATTAATATGCTTAAATTCAGCGGGTAGTCTCGCCTAATCTGAGGTCGGACGCGATATTTACTCTTTTTAATGCTCGGCGGACGGCTGCGAGCGCAGCTCGGGCACAACCCTTGCGGTCACATAAGCCCGGGCGTTGACGACTCGACAACGCCGCCGTGCAAAAAAACGGTAAGCTCGAGTGGCACTATTAAAAGATACCACCAACAGTCGGGCGCAATGCATTAGAAATGCACGCGGCCGGGAATGGCGTTTGCCGACCCTCAGGCAGGTGTGGTCCGGGATTGGAAATCCAAGGACCGCAATATGCGTTAGAAATGTCGATGTTCATGTGTCCTGCAGTTCACACGACAACGCGCAATTTGCTGCGTTCTTCATCGACCCACGAGCCAAGTGATCCACCGTTCAGGGTTGTCAAAAAAATGTCCGTTCACATTGGGAAACGGTTGCCAGACAAGGGGATTTTTTTTTTTTTTTTTCGTTTCAAACAGAAACGCAAGAGGCTAAATTAGCAGCCGAAAAATCCGGGCGAATACAAGTGTCTTTAAACCGCAAGCGGTGCCCGGCTCGGTCTGCTAGCAAAAGAAAAAAACTTCCGAGCGTTTATCCGATGCTGAAC
>JASPKZ010005760.1:7500-12500 GCA_030220185.1 Diploptera punctata
CGGGAGCGCCGGCAGGGAAGTGCCGGCAGTACTGCTGCACGAGCCCGGTGAAGGCTCGACCGCCCGAGGGTCGGCGACTCGTCGGCAATGTAGCTTTATACGTTTTTATCGAGTCCCGCATGCGGCAAAGCACTTGTAATTTTTTGTTGAACGAACCACTGCGATAAATATATAATTTCATTAAATTTCAGGACGGAGTGACAAAATTACGGCAAACCGTGACGCCGACCGCCACGCCCTTAAAATTAATAAAAACCGTCATGCCCAGCGAGACGCCCTGTCCAGTAAGTTAGAAAAAAACATATTTGTGTATTCATCATCATCATCATCATCACCTAATTTTACTAAATTTTTGTTAACATAACTTATTGCTCTCGAAAGCGAGACGTCCACCGCCACGTACTGGCATGCTGAGTATAGAAGTGTGACGCCAACCGTCACGCCCATTCTCGATGCAAACCGACACGCCGACCGCCACGCCCTGAGCAGTGAACTTTATTAATACTTTTTTATACATATATAGTACTGTTATCGTTGTCGGAATTGTATTAATTAATAATGATGATGATTAATAATAATAATAATAATAATAATAATAATAATAATAATAATAATAATAATAAAATAATATAAATAATAAAAAAGAGAAATAAGAAGAAAAATTAGGCACGTAATAAATAACAAGAAACAAACAAACAAACAAATAATGTCATTGACAGGTTGGGTCAAGTAATTTGCGGTTAGGTTAGGTTTAGAAGTAGGTTCGATTTTCGTTCCGGTGTTAGGTTAGAGTATTGTTACGTTTGGGTTAGGTTTAGTTTACGTTGAGGTTTAGGTTAAAGGTTTATGTTAGGTTAGGTTGGGTTAGGTTACATTTCGTTACACTAGGCTTTTTTCTTCTTCTTTTTTACGCTTTTCACTACAAAGGTTTTTTTTTATTTAATTTTTTTTAGGAGTTGAGTGTCTTAGTAAATTTATAAGGAGAGTGACGGGAAGAAATGCTGTAGAAATTAGCTTTACTGGCATTACATTCCACGTGATTTTGATGTCAGCACCGATTGAACCTCAAAAGTGTATTTATTTATTTATTGTAGATATTATTTGCCACACAAAGAAATTGGGACTGTCAATGAAAGCGACATATAGAATAAAGAAATACATTACGTGGGAGTGAGGGAAAAAAACTTGAGGAAGTGACTAAATTCGATACCTAAGAAACGCACAAACATGCTGAATTCTGGGAATTCAGAGACTCTTGACGTCCGAAATGGTTTAAAAGAACGTTAAAGTGAAATAATTATATAATTTACAGTCTCAAGTTTTTATTTGGGTGCGAACATGGGAGGAAATGAGAGATTACGAACGAGTACTTCGGAACAAACTTGTTAGGAAAAAAATCTTGAACAGATGGAGAGGTGAAAAGAGAAGTGAATGCAGAAGACTTTGCACGACTTGTTACTTTAGAATGTCTTTTATAGGAAGCATGATGTAATGAAGAGAAGAAGAAAGAGTTAAAATAATCCGATGGCAGGTCAAGTGGCATAGAACAAGAAGAAGAAGAAGAAGAAGAAGAAGAAGAAGAAGAAGAAGAAGCTTCTTTGTAGGAAATACGCGCACTTTTTTTATGGTACTTATAAAAATTGTAATTATTACGTAAAAAAATTGTATATAAATTTCATCAGATGAAGTTCAAAAATTTGAACCAGCAACACAGTATGATAGTGTTAAGCTTCATATTTTTTTATATATAAATATATTTGTGAATAATATGTTTAAAGCAGGATTTGAATAACATAATAAATATGGAAGTTTAAGTTAATAATTTTATACTTTAAAAATTCTTCTAATATTAAAATAACTTAAATAAAGAAAAAAAAAAAAACCGTTTAAATAAAATTCATTATTTGAATAAAATGTCTCAGTAACAATTAAGGAAATTGTATACAATAACAGTGCTTCTAAAGAATGATTTTAAAATTCTTTTTTTAGTTGTCATAATTATAAATTTTGTCTTAGTAAAAAGCTAATTTTCTTTCTAAATAATGCTTTTAAAAATTTGTGTGGTTTTTTTTAGTCATTGTTGTGTGAAATATAAGAAAAAGCTTTCTGGAATAAGAAGAAGAAAAACACACACACCTTCATACTTTTAAATGAAAAAAGTATACTAAAAACCAAATAGAATGTGTGTGAACCCCCCCCCCCCTAAAACATCATTCAAAATTATACCAGAATTTACTGTAGTCATTCAGCAATATATATATATAATAAGCTGAAGAAAAGAAAATTTCATTTTTTAATTGACGGCGAAGAATAAAAAATACCCCCCCCCTTAAAGTAACAGTTAAAAAAAAAGTCTCGTAGACTAATATATATATATATATAATTATTACTATTACATCCACCTTTATATATTAAACATTTAATTTTATATTCCGTTCAACTAATATTATATTGTAATCCACCTTGACCTGAAATACTTTTTACTATCTATAAAATTTGTAGGAAGTTAACTCTAAAAAGATTATTATCACATACGGCGGTATACAAACCATAAACTTAAGTAAGGTTTAACGTGGATTATATCGATTACGGGACAGATTCCTCTAAATGGACTAAGATACCGCCAAATTCTTTAAGTTTGAAGTCCATAACTATAAGTATAAATTTTTTAATTCATAAATCTCACCAAAAATAATTTGAAATAAATTTAAATTTCACCCCCCCCCCCCCACAACCTTTTTAAATCCCCCCAGCTCAAAGATTAACTAACTAAAAAATATTTACTTACTTCCATGTATAACCGCGACTGCTGGCACATATTTTATCAATACTTCAAAAAATAACTAACTCTAACTTACAATAATGGAGCATATATAAAAATTTCAAGCAAGAATAAAAAAAAAACTAACTTTCCCTACAAATTTGAGGCCAACCGGAACCTTATTATATAGGAACAAAAAACAAATATTTTCTAATAGAATATGTATTTACTTTAATTTAATTTAACCCCCCCCCCCCCTTTAAATAAAAACTTAAAATTATATTATTGAATAATATATTATTACTACGTATTTAATATAAATATATGTACTTGTGCAAAAATTTTCCATTTTTTTAATACCTATTCAAAAAAAATATTGGCCAAAGTTACCTAGTCATAATAACTTACATTCGATAGATTAAACTACCATTCTGTAATAAATTCAGCCAAGATCCTATTTATATAAACCACACACTCTTTATTACAATTTCTTCAAATTCTAATGTAATGTATAAATGGGGGCCTCATTCAAAAGCTTGATGGGCTCAATATGAAGACAATAAAAAAATAGCTAGGGGGGGATTTGAAGAGGAGGTCAAAAAATGGAAATCCTTTTGTGACAAACTCTCGTCATCATTGAATTTATTGTTTTTAATATAAATTCTTGATTATAGAGAGCTCCAAGAGATGTCTTGTCGTATATAGTATTAGAGTACTTAAGAACTGCAAACTCTAATATTAGGAGGGCAATTTGGGTGACTAGAAGTAGAGAAAGAAGAGAGGCTGTAAGGGAGGGATAAAGTTATTGTACTACAAACTTATTGGAAAAAAAATTATATAATTCGTATGAAATGAGGTTTTTAAGCTAACTTAACTACTTTACACATATATAAAAAAACCCGCAACTTTTTTTATATAAAATTTTTTTACACGCTTGTAACGGAATCTTTCAACGCGATTTTCACCCACTGGATTTAAAGATATTTTACATTTTAATCTTATTCCGTAAAATATTGAAACTAAAAAAATAATAAATAAATAATAGTTTTAAAAAACTAAAAGAACACGCTTTATTTGAAAACTAAAAAAAATTAGAAATAATTTTCATTTCCAATACGCTTTTACATTTTCTTCTTAGAGAGCTTACTTTTACCAATGTCTGTTTATTATCAATATTAAATTGATATGAATTTTTTTGTTGACCACTTTATTTCATCCTAAGCGTATCGGAAATTAAAATTATTTTTCATTTTTTAGTTTTCCAATTAAAAGTGTGTTCTTTTAGTTTTTTAAAACTATAATTTATTAGTTTATTTGAGACACGATAAGGAAAATAAATACATTGCTGGACGGGACTTGAACCCGAACCTCTGGATTTATCCCCATAATATACATAAATAAATTCTCATTTATACTAGATATGCAGTGGGGTTATAAAATCCAGAGGTCTCGGTTCAAGTCTCGTCCGAGCATTTAATTTTTCTTATGTCCTATTAAGCTTGCAATAGCTCAATGTCAAAAATTTAACTATAACATAATAATAATAATAATAATAATAATAATAATATCATAATAATAATAATAAGAAGAATAATAAATAATAATAAATAATAAAATAAAAATAATAATATAATAATATAATAATACATCCTCCACCTCCTCCACCTCCCCCGTCCCCATCCCCCCTCCTCCTCTCCTCCTCCTCTCTCCTCCTCCTCCTCCTCCTCCTCTCCCTCCGCTTCTTATTCTTCCCCTCTCTTTCTTCTTCCTTTCTTCGTCTTCTTCTTCTTCTTCTCTTCTTCTTCTCGTCCTTCTTCTTCTTTCTCCTTCTTCTTCTTCTTCTTCTTTTTATCTTCTTCTTCTTCTTCCTTCTTCTTCTTCTTTCTTCCTTCTTCTTCTTCTTCTTCTTCTTATTCTTCTTCTTCTTCTTTCTTATTATTATTATTATTATTATTATTCTTATTGTTACTTCTTCTCTCTCGGTCAATGTTATTTTTGTAGCGGCGTAATGGAAGTAGGTGGGAGTATTTCTATTATTTTATGTATTTTTTTCTTTTATTATCTAAAGAAGTAAAATTTTGTTTAATACATATTTTAGTGCACTTAATTATGCCAAATATCACAAACAGTAATATGTATGTATGTATGTATGTGTTTGTGTGTGTGTGTATATATTATATATATATATATACATGTAATGTAGTGAATGTCTGTATGTAAATATTTTTTTAACCTTGAA
>JASPKZ010005761.1:0-80120 GCA_030220185.1 Diploptera punctata
TGTAGTGGGGTCACCTTGGAAGTCTACCACAGGAGTCTCCTATGACCTATAGTGGGGTCACCTTGCCTTTTTTATTTCTCCCACCGTTTGTCGATACATCCAGAAGTAAACACGAGGTATCTCCTGAGATGTTAAAGTGTCTTGGAAGAAAATTTAAAAGCAATAAAAATATTGTTTATAGTAAGAATTAATTTGCTGAAGCGCTGTTACTTTATTGGCGTGTAGGTCTATTTGCTCCTGCATTTTGATGGTTGCTGACCCGCCACTGCGCATTGCGATAACAAATGATTAATTTTCGCAGCGTAACGGCAGAGAGCAAAGTAACGCATTAGTGTTTGATGTTGTCACGCTGTTTCCGCTACTCAGCGCAAACACTCATGATGTAATGCGATCGTTAGGCGCTGCGGGAAAAATCACATCCAACACATATTGTTTTTATGCTCTCCTCATACTTCTGTTCCTACGATAGGCATCGAATATTGACAAATCCAATTTATAGCCCTTGTCAGTTTCTGTCGACTATAACCAGTGCACTGCGTTATTCAGGCTTTGAGCAGCTAATTCCTTTGATGGGCCGCGGTCAACTAGTGATTATGCTCCTTCCTCTGGTCCCGGGTTCCAATCCGGCCGGGGTCGATGTTTTTTTTTTAAGACGGAAAAATCCAAGGCGCAAGTCCTCCGGGAGGGACCTTAAGCCGTGGGTCCCGAGTCAGAAGATCTTCAGGCTCGTAAAATATCCTTAAGCCTGAATAAAATTGCCTCTAATTCCACCGCTGTGGTCTCGTGGTAGCGTGCTGCCTTGTCACGCAGCGGGTCCGGGTTCGATCCCCGATCGGGACAGTTTCCTGGCTGAGGTTTTTATCGGGGGTTTTTACTCACCTGCAAGACAAATGTCAGGAAACCTTAAGGCCCAAACCGTCCCCGAACATCACCTGGTCAACATCATCATTCATGTTCATCTTAGATTAAGCTTAGGATTAAGGACTCTCCTGGCGCATCACTATCATCATCATCACCCATCATATCATCGGGGCAACGTAACCCCGACTTCGAGGCACCGTAATCTCAGACGTGGGTTACAATTAGGCCAATACCAGAAGAGAACACCAGCAACCTGGGGCAATAAAAATAATAATTCCCTTAAATATTACATTTTGCAGTTTTTTTTTTTCAAAGGCTTCGGCGGCCTAGGGTCACAAATTTACAAGAATAACGTTTGGAATGCACAGAGTATAAATGGCCGTACGGTGAGTGACACTCCGAGCTGCAATTAGTTTCATAACAAAGTTCATTACACTCCAATGATAAGTATACAGAAATAACAGTGTAAGTGTACACATTTATTTTGTGTCCCACTGTGATTGAATGTTTAAATGTTCAGGCAACGACCTTCCATTCGCCACAACCTACCCAGTGAAATCGTTTGTGCTTTCTTATCATTATGTGGTACGGTATCCTAGAACGCGCTTGTGTTATGTCCATATATTAATAATGATAAGGAAAAATTGCGGTCCCTGTAGACGAAGTTACTATTTTTGCTCCTGGTTTAAAGGTACGCAAGCTCAAATTCGCCGAGAATCGAGTTTGTTTCAGGATGTCATAATTTTGAATATGGGTATCGTCGGAAAGAAAGTAAAGTCACTTTCCTGTATCCTAGACTTAAAGCACGTGAAATAACTTATGGTCTGAAATAAGAGGCACCTGGAAAGACAACATTACTATACAATTAATAATTCACTGACATTATCGTACCTTGAGTTCTATGACCGCGCGGATGTAAGCTCTCTGTATATAATTTATCCTGTGCTGGTATTCTAATTATTCTCTGTATAATTCTTCTCTGTCAGGTCATGGTTAATGTTATTCCCCCACCTCATCCTATATCTATCTACTGGCCGCTCTCCCTCTGGTTTCCTACTTTTATTCCCCAATCGTGCGATATGATGTGCCCTTTGCTCTCTAAGACAATTAACTGTTCTTATAAGGTAACGTAGCTCAGGGTTATGTCGTTTTCTCCATTCACCCATGTCCTTAAATTTTTTCTAGTGTTATCTATTTATTATTAATTAAATTAAAATCCTAGTACTTTTTTAGGTTGTTTCTACTCATTTGATTATGAAAGTAACATTTTTTGGAGGTCCTAGTTAAAGAAGGGGTTTTATTAAATATTTTCCTTAATAAAAATATATCTATTAAATCACACACACATACACACACAGACATATATATATATATGTTTATATTAACTCTTTTATCCAAATATCTTGTGTTTGCAAAGTTTTGCATAGAATATTCAACAATTGTGTCAAGTATTCTTTGGTCTACTTGGTCTCCTTCTTTCATTAATTTCCCAATCTTGTAGTAATGTAGGGATCGTGTCCCTCTCCATTCTCCGTACGTATCAATATTATCGTAGTCTTTTTTTTATTAAATTTCACTTCCATTATATTTCCGATCTATGTATTATTCTTTATTTCTGTTCTCAATTTCGTGCACCTTAAGAAATCTAATATTTCTCAATTTTAATTGTCTTGTTGAATTAACTAACTACAGAGGATGCTACTGTACACATGGTGCATGTTAAAAGTTTGGTATAGAACCCATTCTCCACCATATACAAACTAACAGAACAACTGGAGAACCCATCTTCAACGAATACTATATCATAGAATTCCAAAAGTCATACTTCGTTACTGCCCCCAAAAGCAAACGATTGCATGGATGATGATGATGATGAATTGTCTTGTTCATTCATTGCTCAAATTTGTTCAACTTTAATCAAGGATTGAATATGATATCATCTTCTTGTTTTGTTGAGGATGTTCCTACTCCATAGGACTGAGTTCAGCATACCAAAGATTTTAAATTATCATTTTCCTCATTTTATGTTCTTTATTTTTTCAAAATTGAGCCCATATTACAAAATGTATTCACTTTATTAGTTTATTTCCATTAATTTATAATTCATCCATACCTTCTCTATGATTTTCACTTTTATGTTGTACAACTGAGCACAGTTTTTTAATTGTTGAGAGAGACAAACATTTCAATTTCGATTAAAATGAGGCTCCTTACGAAATTCAAAAAATTGTTGTAGGCCAAATATCGGAAGATTTTTTTTTATTTCACGATGAGTTCTCACTCGACTGAAAAAGCTATTTTTTAATCTAAAGAAAACTTCAAATCCCATAATAATAAATATGTTTGTCGGTGTTATTCTTCTTCTTCTTCTTCTTATTTGGGTCTAAAATCTAATTGTGACTTCACTTCCTGGAAGACAATCCTCCAAATCCCTCTATTGTTATCCAAGAGACGAATCCATTGAAGATAATAGTAAGCAAAACATTACGTCTGTTACAATAGAATGAACCACATGCGTGTATTTATTTCTTATTTAGTATAACATCTAATGACAAATAAAAATATAAAATGGTATATTTGATTGTATTATTTAGGGTGTAGTTTTCTATTACAGTGCCTACTTTAGAAGCTAGATAATTTAATTTTTAAATTATTATTATTTCGTTCCGTTACTGTGACGATATCTCCTTTTTTCCCCCCCATCTTGGCGGGCCGGATTCGATTTCTTATAGGGTATGGAATTTTAAAATCTCCACCTTGAGTCTGGTTGTGTGTCCTTTGTCTTGCGATTTCCTTTGGTATCTTGGGCGGTTACTCAGAATTACTGGAAACCCATATCCAGCCAATAGTTAATAGACAGTTTAGTATTTAACACTGCTCTTTAACATTTTAGATTATTAACGTCGTAATTCAAATCTGGGCGTAAAAGACCAGACAATCTTTGTTCAGAGGCATCTTATGCTAGGTTTGTTGTTGTTTTACATACTGTAAAACTACGTCAGAGGACTCAATGCTTCTTGTCCGTTTTGAAAAGTGTTAGACTCAACGATTTTTACGTCCGGGTCAGGGATCCTAACATCTACAAATTCCTGCAAATGTGTGACTCGAGGAAAATTAAATCTAAAGTCGTTAAGTCAATGACATATATGTTTCAAAAGAGGGGAAAAAAACATATCTTCTGAACATTCTGGTTCAAACATGATATTTAATAGTATATCACGATGCGAGGTTGGGAACTGAGGAACATGTTTAAAAACCGAGCGATAGTGAGGTTTTCAATTTCCGAGAATCTGTAAAACACTACATAAACGTGCGTTGTACATTATTTTTTGCGCGATGGTGTTTTCAAAATAATAAATAATAGTAAAATAATAACATACTTGTTGGAAATATTTGCGTTTATTATAGACAATTGACTAACGTTAAGAGTGTGGGCAATATTTATTAGTTGAAACAACAGGAGGCCTTGAGATTATTTATTGATAAAATGGTGGCCAGTACGTATTTATTGTTTTATATTGTTTCAAATAAAGTTCATTTCATTTAAAATGCAGTGATTTGTTTTGTATAATGTATGTTAACACTACCTTTTGGATATGTTTTGTATATACTTTGTACGTAGTATACGTAGAGGGCAATGGTTTTACTTCCCACAACCGTGTTTGTAATATGTAATATTACAGTATAGTTATTTTTATTACAGTGTAGTTATTTAGGTTAGCAACCCTGAAATGTAAGAAGTTGAACTTTCACTCATAGTCGCCATAGTTCCTTCCTACAAAATTAAAACAAATACTTGTACAGGCTCTTTTAATGCCACACTTCGACTACTGCGACATATTACTGACTAATCTGCCAACTGACCTATCTGACAGACTACAGCGTGCTCATAATGCGTGCATTCGATTTATATTCAATCTCCGTCGTTATGAACACGTATCTCCTCCATTTCAGGCCTTATCATGGCTACGCCTAAATGACAGAAGAACTTTACATTCACATACCTTACTATTTCAAATTCTGCACACATGTTTATCAAGTTATTTAACAACTCGTTTTCAAATCTATCGGCTCATCACAATTTAGTAACAAGATCACAAGACTCTTCTTTACTTTTGATACCACAACACAGGACCTGTCTATACTCTGAATCTTACACAATATCTATGACTAGAGCATGGAATTCACTTCCCAGTCATGTCAGGGACTGTCAATCGCTATCATTATTTAAATACAAATTAACTAATATCTTAAGTTCAACACAATGAAAACATTAACTGCATAACAACTATATACAACATTCTATAAATAATCATCTAGGAAGCTGCTTTATTCTATATCATTTTAATTTTATTATATTCCATGTTTTGTTAGTATTAGCTAGTATTAGGTCACATCATTATTGAATGTTGTTTAGTCTTTGTTTAATATCATAAAATTGTAATAAGTATGTAATTTTTGTGTAATTCTACTATTCGATGGTTGAGTGGAAGATAAGACTTTATGGCCTTAACTCTGCCAGCTAAAATAAAGAATTATTATTATTATTATTATTATTAGTATTATTATTATTGTTATTATTATTATTAAGTACGACAAAACGCACATGGCGCAAAAACAGTATATTACGAGGTTGGGAAGTGGTTTTTACAGAATCGAGGGAAAATGTTTAAAAACCTCGCTGTCGCTTGGTTTTTAATTTCCGATATTCTCTAAAATACTTCACAAACGTGCGTTGTACATTATTTTTTGCGCGATGGTGTTTTCAAAATAATAAATAATAGTAAAATAATAACATCTTTGTTGGAAATATTTGCGTTCATTATAAACAATTGACTAACGTTAACAGTGTGGGCAATGTTTATTAGTTGAAACAACAGGAGGCCTTGGGAACAATTTTGATAAAATGGCCGCAAGTACCGTATTTATTGTTTTGTATTGTTTCAAATAAAGTTCAGTTCATTTAAAATGCAGTGGTGCGTTTCGTATAATGTATGTTAACACTACCTTTTGGATATTTTTTGTATATACATTGTACGTAGTATACGTAGAATGCAGTGGTTTTACTTCTCGCACGTGGGTGTAAGTGTAATATTACAATATAGTTATTTAGGTTGGCAACCACGAAATGTAGGAAGTTGAACTTTAAATCATGGTTGTCATTACTGTAAGTATGACAAAACGCACTATCGCGCAAAAAAAGAATTTTTGCATAGAGAAGGAGCACTTTCTGAAACAAATGGATTTCAGAAATCAATTCGGCGCTACATAAATAGGAGGAATGCGTTTCAAACAACACCCCCCCCCTATAGGATGAGTTTTTTGATACAATACTCCTCATTTAGATATGTGTTATAGGTGAACCCCAGAATATTGATTTCTAACTTCTTAGGGGGAAGCTATGTCCTGCGAAACTAAACACTCAATGGCGTCGCTGGCCTAGCCATACCATACGACTGATGGCTCCGTATACAAATGTGATATTTACGAGATGAACAGTACAAGAGTGGCATGTGATAAAGCATTTTGAGTCCCCCAGCCGTTATAGTTTGATTTTTCAAACTGCTAGTTATTGTAGTTGCTCAAATATCTCACAATGATGGGTAAACACCGGTCCCTTACTGACCTAAATTTCACGAGAAAATGTACGAGTATTTCCGCGTGAGAAGGACATGTGGCACGAATGGAGAATGAAAGAGGAGCTTGGAACCTTCTTTAGAAAAACCAGAAGGAAAACGCCCAGTTGCTAGACCAAAAATAACATTAATCTTGATTTGAGGGCAGTAGATTATACAGAGGATGATTGGAAGACATTAGCTCAGGGTAGGAATGTATGGAGAGCTTATGTCCGCACGACAGTGAACCAATGGGTCGATTGTGCCAGGGAGTTAGTTATGGGCACTATAATTAGCGCATATCCCAGCTCTACGGCTAGGCAAGATGCCTTAGACCACTCGGCTACGGCGCAGGATTATAAGTCCTACAAAACAAAGGAGATAAAAATGACGAAAAATAAAATGCTGAATTGTTGATAAATTATGGATAGTAATAAAATGGTAATGTAATTCCAACCCAGAAATTAACCTCGATCATGAGGTAAAGAGCGATAAAACTAAATGAGGGCTTTGAACTGGAATCCCTGGAATATAATTTTAAGCGCAACTGTCTGAATCAACTCATTCTTCTATAAATTTATGTGTAATATTTGAAGTTAGCTGGAAATATAAGTGAAGAAAATGTACGATAAATATCTCACAATTAGAGTAGTTTCATACCAATGGTATTTTAATGGCTAAGAAATGAAGTATAGCCGAACTTTTTACTCTATAAATCAGTTCAGCCACTTGAAATTGTATATCAATAGCAAATCGTGAAATAATCCCAAACGAACTGCAAATTACTTCCAATTAGATTGTCCTCTCATTACTTTTTCTTGGAACTGAAGTGCTAGAACGAAACACTGACGTCTGAAAGTTTATAGGCCTACTTTCAAATTAAACTTTTCATTTTTTTTTAAGTTTTTGCTCATCTGTTGGAAACTTGCAGATATTATCAATTCATATTCAGTAGGACTACATTTTAACTTAGATTTCAGGTTATTAGTTAAGCAAATGTTAAGCAACACCAGGAGTCACTATTGTCTCCAAAGAGACATACACATAAATAGAGAGATATGGATGGGTCGATACATAAAAGGATGGGCAGATAGAGAGATAGCCTAGATAGACAGATGGATTAGTAGAACAATGTGTACGCCTATCTACCCATTTATTGCATATGCATAATATATATATATATATATATATATATATATATCCATCCATAGTAATTCTGCATAGTAATTCTGCATTTTCATGCTATGCTTGCAACTTTACTAGGGAATTGTGTAGGTGTGGTAGCTTCCCGTTGCTTTCCACACCGGTGAAGGATGATGATGATGATAATGATAATGGTAAGGATGATAATGATAAGGATGATGGCCAAATGATTTCGGGGACCGTTTGGGCCTTAAAGTTTTCCTGACATTTGTCTTACAGGTGAGGAAAAACCCCGATAAAAACCTCACCCAGAAAAACTCCCCCGACCGGGGATCGAACTCGGGCCCGCTGTGTGACAAGGCAGCACGCTACCTCGAGACCACAGCGGTGGACCATATATATATATATATATATATATATATGGTATGATAAGAAAAATAAATGCCTGGACGTGATTCGAACCCGGATCTCTGAGTCTGTACCTCAGTGTGATATCCATTACACCACCAGGCGAATCTATTTCAAACATTTATTTTTCTTATATATATGTATTATATTCTCCATTATTACTAGATGTCGCGAGAACTCGGTCTTCACTGCCATCTAGTAGCCTGACTATAACAAGTAAGCAAATTAAAGAGAACATTTTTACTTTATAGCAGTGACGCTTTATCGATGTTATAATTAAATGTTTAACATTGAGCAATGCAAGCTTAATATGGTATGGTAAGAAAAATAAATGCCTGGACGGGATTCGAACCCGGATCTCTGAGTCTGTACCTCAGTGTGATATCCATTACACCACCAGGCGAATCTATTTCAAACATTTATTTTTCTTATATATATGTATTATATTCTCCATTATTACTAGATGTCGCGAGAACTCGGTCTTCACTGCCATCTAGTAGCTGACTATAACAAGTAAGCAAATTAAAGAGAACATTTTTACTTTATAGCAGTGACGCTTTATCGATGTTATAATTAAATGTTTAACATTGAGCAATGCAAGCTTAATATGGTATGATAAGAAAAATAAATGCCTGGACGGGATTCGAACTCGGATCTCTGAGTGTGTACCTCAGTGTGATATCCATTACACCACCAGGCGAATCCAATTCAAACATTTATTTTTCTTATATATATATATGTATTATATTCTCCATTATTACTAGATGTCGCGAGAACTCGGTCTTCACTGCCATCTAGTAGCTGACTATAACAAGTAAGCAAATTAAAGAGAACATTTTTACTTTATAGCAGTGACGCTTTATCGATGTTATAATTAAATGTTTAACATTGAGCAATGCAAGCTTAATATGGTATTAGTAGAACATATATATACAAATATACAAATCAGTTTATTTATTTATCAATGAAGGGAATTGTTTATCCTTTAATCCAAGCAACCATGTTGTTCTTTAAATAAATATAATTTCTTATCTATACAATGAACCATTTATCTGTAACTAAAAAAATCAGATCATCTGTCTATGTATATATTCATCCACCATCTATCTAGCAATCCACTTTATCCATCATCCAAACAACTACCTTCTATGGATGTATACATAATTTATTTAGTAGATTTCACAACATCTTCCGGCACCCAATTTATCTACTGTCATTCTCATCTAAATCTATCTGTCATTCTAATCTTCAGAGTCCAATCCTTTTCCCCCTCGACCTGTTCAAAAAATCATCAATCTATGTTATGTTCGGCCATCATCTTCTTCTTCTACCAAGTTTCATTCTAGTATTCTTCTTGGGAATCTGTCTTCTGTCATTTCTTTACATGATCATAAAATTTGTTTGTTTTTTTCATGAAATTAACAATTATGGTTCGAACATTCATATTTTATTTAATTACTAGCTAATACCCGGCGTGCGCTGCTACGTCTAATAAATGAAAATTAATGTGCTTTTATGTCTAGTTGAATAAGTAAGAGAAAAATAATTATAAATTTACATTTTTTTAGATACCCCATTCTGATTACCTGCCGTTGCCCGGGAATCTACTTATTTCGATCTTCTTGACATAAATAAGCTGAAATACGAAAATTAATGTACTTTTATGTTTAGTTAAATAAGTGAAAGGAAACTTTTATGTCGTAATTATTTTTAGATAACCCGTGGTGTTTACCCGGCGTTGTCCGGGAATCTACTCATCCCGATCTTCTTGGCATAAATGAGCTGAAAGACGAAAATTAATGTACATCTTTTGATTAGTTGAATAACTAAAATGAAAAATAATTTAAAATGTCTTCTTCTTCTGCTTCATGAAATTAGACCTTTTGACCTGTTTTTACATCAAGTGGGATTTAATGAATCCTCCCATCTGGTAAATGGGCGTCCAACATTTCTATGTCCTATTGGTTTGTACTTTAGTTACAGTTGAGGGATTCTATCTGTAGGCATTCTCTTGACATGTTCATACCAGTTGTTTCTCATGTTGTCAATTCTATTTGTTAAATTAAAAATATTTAAGTCCTTCCTAATATCCTCACTTCTTTTCTTGTCCAAAATTGTCACACCCGCTACTGAACGTAGGAACTTCATTTCTGCAGTTTCTATTTTCCTTCTGTCTGAACGGTTAAGAGTCCAATTTTCATTTGCATATGTTAAGACAGGCACTGCCATAATTTTGTAAAATTTTAGTTGTGTGCTCCTCAAAGTTTTATTTTTCACTGTCCGTCTTATAGTGCCACACATTCTGTAAAATCTATTTAATTTAATATTAATATCTTCCTTCTGGCAGTATGATACGTTGCATCCTAAATAATTAAAATTGTTCACCTGTTGTATTATACTGTTATTAATACTGATTTTACACCTCATATGGTCTTTCCCGTTGAATGCCATTACTTTCGATTTACTTTCAGAGATTGTCATATTGAATTTATTTGCTATTTCGTTTAATTGCTATTTGTAAATTGACTTCTGAAGAGCTAAGGATTGTCTGATCGTCTGCAAACAGTATGGTATTTAGAATCGTACTGCCAACTTTAAACTCTGTGGTTAAATTTGATTGCCATTGTACAATGATCTCGTCTATATAAATACTAAAGAGTGCAGGAGATAGCGGGCATCCTTGTCTGTCCTCTTGATTAATTTCTAATGTATTATCGCTCATTGTACCTCCTTTATCAATCATTGTTTCTGATTTAAAAATATAAACTTTGCACAACTTTGACAATGTGTCCTGGAAACCCTTTGTGATACATTATTTCCCATAGTTTATTTCTTGACAGTCTATCAAACGCTTTTTGATAGTGAATAAAAAGTATGCAAGTTGGCAAATTAAATTCTCTTGTCTTCTGAATAAGTTGTTCTATTGTGAAAATGGCATCTGAACATGACCGACCTTTCCGAAAGCCACATTGTTCTTCACTTAATATATACTCATTTATTATATTTAATCGTCTAGTAATAATCTTAGCGTATATCTTGTAAGCTGTATTCAATAAACAGATTCCCCTGTAACTTGTGCACTCGTGTCTACTTCCTTTTTTAAATAAGGGGCATATAAGTCCTTTCTTCCATTCATCCGGGATTATGCACATCCTCCAACACACATTTAGTACATCTAAGAATCTCTGCTTAATTTCTCTTGGAGCATACTTTAAAAGTTTAATATTTAAACAGTCTATTTCTGGAGTTTTCTTATTGTTGAATGTTTCTAGAGCGTTCTCTAATTCTTTGATTTCAAGGAGATCTACATGTGCCATTTCCTTTAATTTGGGGTCAATGTTTATTTCTGACATATCTGTCCATAATGTTCCATAATATTTGAGCCACTCTTTTTCTGGTATATTATTTAATTTGGCTGTGTCTTTTTCAGTTGTATTCAGATGTTTCAAAACCTTGTAAGCCATACCCTGTGATCCATGGCAATCATATTCTATATTGGATATATAGTTGTCCCAGCTAAGTCGTTTCAACTTCCTTACTTCTCTTTTAACAATGGCGCTTCTGTAATTTAAAATGTTTGAAATATATATCGTAATTATTTTAAAATTCCCCGTGCTGATTACCCGGTGTTGCCCTGGAATCTACTTATCTCGATCTTCATTACACAAATTAGATAAAAGACAAAATTCGTTACTGTGAGTTATCATAAGTAATGCCACGAGTGATTTCCAAATTATCGATAAATTCACGACTCACGAAGTGAGGAGTGAATTTATCTAGAGAATTTGGAAATCAAGAGTGGCATTTGTTAGGACTATTTAACGAATAAAATAAAGCTGTTTACTCACAAATCATTATTTAACTACAGTTATTTAAAAATATTTTTATATTTAAAGTAAACGGTGATGTTTGAAAACTAATGAGAAACGATAGGTAGCCTACGCTTCTACTGCTTCTTTTGTTTATCACTGCAACCAGATCATACTATTTATTGCCAAAGGAACGCAATATTGTAAGAATGCTCTCTAGTGGAGAAAAAATGAAACACATCAATCTGTAATTAATTCATTTTTGATGTCGTATACATTTAAGAAAGTGCAAACAGTGGTTTCTTTTTTTGGTGGTATAATCAATTGCTACAAATGTTGACATGTAAGCACTATTATATACAATCTGGTAGCCGTATTTGTTATAGGCTCAGTCACTGCAAAATAACGGTCAGACCTGTTCAGAATATTAAAAAGGAGGAGCTTTGCTTAATATATGATAATCCTAACGTTGATAATTATTTCGTGAAACACGTCTCTGATTGGTTGTAATACAGAAATCATTGAAACGTGATTGGTCATTGACTCCCATTTGGGGCATGAGTTAAATAGTCCGTAAAAGAATACCCGCCACGTGATGCTATGCTTGCACAGGAATCTACGTACTTGTCTCGACCTTCTTGGCATCAATGAAAGACAAAAATGGTTATTGTGAGTTATCCGTAAGAGATAAACATATGCTGTCGCGGACTTTTTTGTAGAGCTTTTTGAGATATTGAATTCTGTGTCCATTAATGTTGTGTATATGTTATGGTTTAGTCAGCGTAAGCCATTTAAGCGTCCAAAGAGCTATTTTTTTTTTCACTTTTCCACTACAAAGGGCGATTTTTAAGGGTGTAGGATATGAGTATCATAACTCTCTTACAGCCTATGTTCATCCCGGAAATCTCCTGGACATTTTACAAAAAGCCCCATCACAAAATAAATAATCTTACCATTAAAAGCGTGGGGGCGCTCTTTATCAATTAATATATTTGACTATTTAACTCATGCCCCAAATGGGAGTCAATGACCAATCACGTTTCAATGATTTCTGTTTTACAACCAATCAGAGTCGTGTTTCACCAAATATTTATCAGTGTTATAATTACCATATTAAAGAAAGCTCCTCCTTACAATATTGCGTTCCTTTGGCAATAAATAGTATGATCTGGTTGCAGTGATAAACAAATGAAGCAGTAGAAGCGTACCTATCGTTTCTCATTTGTTTTCAAACATCGCCGTTTACATTTAATGTATAAATATTTTAAAATAACTATAGTTAAATAATGATTTGTGAGTAGACAGCTTAATTTTATTCGTTAAATAGTCCTAACAAATGCCACTCTTGATTTCCAAATTCTCTAGATAAATTCACTCCTCACTTCGTGAGTCGTGAATTTATCGATAATTTGGAAATCACTCGTGGCATTACTTATGATAATAAACAGATATTCGTAAAAGTAAAGTCTCTAAGAAGAAAACGCAAAAACCATAAAACGCACCCCACGCTTTTGATAGTAAAATTATTTTTTTTTGTAGATAATCTAGTTTTATTCTAGATGTGTTGGAGATGATTTTTTTGTTGACCACTTTAATTTTATCCCAAGCATGTTGGAAATTAAAATTATTTTTCAATTTTTAGTTCGGTTTTCTAATAACGAGTGTTGTTTCAGTAACTATTATTTATTTTTTATTTTTTAGTTTGGTTTTCTAATAAAGCGTGTTGTTTTAGTTTTTTTAAAACTATTATTTATTTTTTTAAATTTTAGTTTAATTGATTGTCATAAACCGGAATCCCATGAAAATTTAATTGCTTACAATATTTTTAGTGTCTAGGCACGAATATGTTTATATGTTTTTTAAATTATTATTATTATCTAACATTATTATAATATTTTCGAAAATGTAATATAGATAAATAGTCACAGTTAATCGTATCCTTTTCATATTTTTGGATAAATTACAATGTGGTAAGTTTACAAAATTGTCATTAATATTTTAAAAAATAAGATAAAAATGTAGGACTAAATATATTTAAATTGGACACTATTGTAGTATGAGCTAAAAGTAATAGTCTTCTAAAAAATCCTCCGGGCCGGATTTGAACCAGCGACCTATGGAGTACTGAAATTATATACCACTAAGAGTTCACTGCTCTACCAACTGAGCTCTTACAACGATTGACTAAAACTCGACAAGTCCGCAACCTATTATACCAGTTTTCATTTTTTTGTTTTTCGGATGATTCTGGCCAGGATTTTAGAAACAAAATATGAAATTATTGTATTGTCACGGGTCCTCTATACGTATACAAAGTTTCAAGTCGATCCAATGTTTCTAAGTGGGTGAATCGCGTTGAAAGATTCCGTTACATTGATACAAAAACACTTTTTTTTATTTTCTGATGATTATGACCAGGATTTTAGGAAATAAATATGAAATTATTGTATTGTTACGGGTCCTCTACAAGTATACAAAGTTTCAAGTCGATCCAATGTTTCTAAGTGGGTGAAAATCGCGTTGAAAGATTCCGTTACATTGATACAAAAACACTTTTTTTTATTTTCTGATGATTATGGTCAGGATTTTAGAAAATAAATATGAAATTATTGTATTGTCACGGGTCCTCTACAAGTATACATAGTTTCAAGTCGATACAATGATTTTAAGTGGGTGAAAATCGCGTTGAAAGATTCCGTTACATAGATAGATAGATACAGTCAAGCTAATATAAAGCGTGTAAATAAATATGAAATTATTGTATTGTCACTGGTCCTCTACAAGTATACAAAGTTTCAAGTCGATCCAATGATTTTAAGTGGGTGAAAATCGCGTTGAAAGATTCCGTTACATATATAGATAGATACAGGTCAAGCTAATATAAAGCGTGTAATAAAAGCGTGTAAAAACCTGGCAAACTTTGTAATTCTAAATGCCATAATAGTCTAATATGCTTAAATAAGTAAACTTAAAGTATTTACTAGTTTGTAGTAATAGCTTTTAACGTTATTTAATTTTTTTTCTCTAGAATATGGGCTTAATTTATTTTTTATATGACACTCAGTTTTTTTGTAGAACTGTTTTGTTCAAATTCAATAAAATTGTATGATAACCATTTATTGAATGTATAATTGTAAAATATAAAATATTGTAATTCGTGGTCTCTTACGTCATAGTGTCCAACGAAAAAATATCTTTCTCAGTAGTAACTACTCAAAAAAACTGCACTCTATTCTACTGGGCAATCAGTCATGATATTTATCACATTTACCATTACGAGTTGGGAATTATGCAAGCCGGGTTGTCAGCCCTGCGTGACGGCCGCCTTTACCCCAGAACAAGCGTCTGGGACTCATTTATGTTAGGGGCTGAGTCGACCCCAGGGCCATAGTGCCGCCAGAGGGTTGGGTCAGTTTAAAAATCCTGACCCCAACGGGACTTGAACCCTCGACTCTCCGGCTTGTAGCTCAGTGCCTTAACCACTACGCTACGGCGTGCCCCCGAATAATTACCGGTTATTATATATAATCACCAATTTATTACTTTTACCGTAACACACACACACACACACACACATATATATATCAGAGCAAAGATTGCCAAAAATTGTTATGGAATGGATCCCAATGGAAAGGAGGAAGAGAGGAAGACAGAAGAAACTTGGATAGAAGGGGTACAAGCAGCTATGAATATCAGATGAATGGAGGAAGATCAATGGATGGATAGAGAGGAATGGCGTTTTGGTTTCCGGACAGAAGAAAACTTGGATAGAAGGGGTACAAGCAGCTATGAATATCAGATGAATGGAGGAAGATCAATGGATGGATAGAGAGGAATGGCGTTTGGTTTCCGGAAGACGGCGGCAGCTGCCATGATACCGGATGATGAGATATATATTATATATATATATATATAAACTTATATAATATAAGAGCACCTGCTATCTTTAATTAGATCAGGTTTTATTAACATATTGTCAGGTTTTAGGCGTAGGCCTAAATGAATTAGGTATAACAAATTTAGCAAGTATTAACCATCATTTTTGTATTGAAGAATAGTATGAGTATAAGAATTGGCGGGCACTCTGTATAAATAAAAAATAATTAAGTTCAATACCAGTTAAAAGTAGTTCTCTGTTACTGTAATGTTTAAAAAAAAAAAGGAGTTGCAATTATTAAATGTTTGTACATATAACATAAACCAAAAATATTTAATTCGTATATTAATTTCATATATTCTGTGTAAAATATACTTGTTTTATTATAACATTTCATAAACATGTTTTATTTTATACAATATGAACTTCAAAAACAGCATAAAAACTTTTCCACAAACTACATTCTCTTTAAACAAATGGAGATCTCCACTAGTAGTGTTGTTCCACTTTAAAACAAAAAAGTATCGTACTATTAAGTTTTAGTTTTCTGCTCTAACATGGAATGGAATAGTTCTACTGTCATTTTTTAAAAGGAAAAGCGTTATAACATGTTTGTTTTTTTGTGAGACTTACGCGTTAGCTAAATAATAAAAAAACACTAGTGAGTGTTGTCACACTGCAACATGGAAAATGTGTCAGTAATATTTCTTAATAAGCACAGGAGAGCAGAGGACAGTTGTCATATGTTTTGTCACGAGAGAGTATATCCGTTAGACAAGTTTCAGTGCAACAGCCTGGATAAACCAAAGAGTTTAGATAAAATGTTTAAAATTAATGTACAAATGTATAAATTAAAGAATATGTTTATTTTTAACGTATAAAACAAGTCTTCATGTTATAAACTGTGTGTGTGTGTGTGTGTATATATATAGACCGAGTTCTCGCGACATCTAGTAATAATGGAGAGTATAATACATATATAAGAAAAATAAGTGTTTGAATTGGATTCGCCTGGTAGTGTAATGGATATCACGCTGAGGTACAGACTCAGAGATCCGGGTTCGAATCCCGTCCAGGCATTTATTTTTCTTATCATTCCATATTAAGCTTGCATTGCTCAATGTTAAACATTTAATTATAACATATATATATATATGGAATATTATATATATATATATATATATATAATATATATATATATATATTAATTATATCTGAAGTAACTAATATCCTTTGTAAAATTAAGGGTCGCGATCCATATATGGCACTTACGAGCCAATGCTGAGAATATTTTTTTTAAGTATATAAAAGCTTAAAATATTCAATTTATTATAAAATGCCTTTATAGTAGTTTTAAAAACGATTTGTGTTTTTAGAGCAAATATTATGTATAATTTGTTACTAGTATTATTATTATTATTATTTATTGTTATTATTATTATTTTATTTATTTATTTAGGGATTGTTTCTGTTATATACACAGGTACCCTCAAGCAAAATATACAATGCTTTTCTTCCACACTTACCGGTCTTGCGTGTCTGCTTCTGTCATTTTTCTCTTCTTCTATATATTTTGTTTTTTTAGCATTACTTTTTTTTTACAATATATGAGGTCTGGCCCGTAGCATCAACCCCCAACCTGGAGGACCAGAAACTTTTTCTGGAGTCCACCATAAATCAGTTGCTTCCACTGCAGCTAAGAGTCTGATCCAACCTTTATTGCCCCATCCGCCGCGCCGTCTGCACCATACCGTAGGTCTCCTACTCTGCTGCATCCGCAGTTGGGGTCTTCACCGTAACCCTGGCTAGGGACCCTTACAAGGTAACTTACTATCAGCCGGGTTAGCTGAACCTAGGTTTTTAACGAGGTGTTACTCCTCCCTCTCTTCCTTTCTCATCCGGACTTGGGACCGGCAATTGTGGAGTTTTTATTATTATTATTATTATTATTATTATTATTATTATTATTATTATCACCTGAAACAAAAAAAGAATAAAAATAGCTCTAGCGGTCGTAATTTTCGATTCTTCACATCGAATCTCAGTATATGATATTAAAATGAAATAAGGAAGATATTCTCCAAAAATTACTTAAATCCGTCCATTAGATGTGGAGGTTTGTCGGACACCCAAAGTTAAAAATTAATTCTAGCAACCGCCATGTTTGGTTCTCCGTAATATGTATCATACAATTTAATTGACCCTTAAATTGGAATATATCCTATAATATACATCACTTTAGTTTATATTAATAAAAAGTAACTGACAAATTAATGTGTAAATATTGTTTAAATTGGTGTCAAATTATACAATATGCAAATAAGGTTATAACTTACGGTTATACATGATACACATGCATTTTATTTGGCCATTAACAACAAAAACAATGAATTATCTTTTGGCAATGGAAATTGATTTATTACGAAGGGCAGCAAGAATTTCAAGAAGAGAAAAAAATAGAAACTCAGTTATAAGGGTGTGAAAATGAAGATTGAAAACAGTATTTTAGATTATATTAAAACTCAGCAATTAAGATGGTACAGGCATGTCCAGCGAATGGAAGAGGATCGGCTACCAAAATGTGTTTTGGAATGAAAACCTAAGGGAAGACGAGGCAGAGGAAGACATAAAACTTCCTGGAGTCAGGGAATATACGAGTATTTATATATGAAGGAGAAACATCTACAGCCAGGAGATTGAATGGGCCGACAAAATTGGCTATTAGGAATCGGACGATGTCAAAGACATATCTACATATATATTCCGTAAATCAGAAAATGAGACCATAAATTCTATTTTCAAAGGAATTCGCTTAGTTTATACAATTTCTGTGTGTCGGAATTTTATTTTATTATTATCATTATTATTATTAATTTAAGCATTAATATTGTGAGAACTACTGTCACTAGATAGATGATTTCTGATGTTTGACCACAATGTCTAAAGATATTTGTTTTTAATGTACCGTAATTATAGACATTTTATATGGATTTTCTGTAATTATAATTATCACCTGATACTGTTTAAGCAGCTTGTAACATTCAAATTCAGCGAAATTAATACATTTTGCCATATTATTATCATTATTGTTTTATTATTATTATTATTATTATTATTATTATTATTATTATTATTATTGTTATTATTACTATTATTATTATTATTCTTATTATTCTTATTATTATTATTATTATTATTATTATTATTATTATTATTATTATTATTATTATTATTATTATAGCATGGTTAATTTAATTTAACACAGGATTGATTAATATTATATTTATTACAAATGTTTGGTGCATAAGTGGGTGAATGAAGTACTGAATTATTTGAAATTGTACTCAGTAAAAATTGTATGAATATAATAACTTCGTCTTATCTGTACTTCTTTCATCCTAAGCTGAATAAAGTAAATTATTTCATTTTACAAAAAAAAAATGTAGCCTACACGGTTATGATATAATTTGAATTTAATGTTGTCAGTTTTTTGTAGTGATTGGATCAGTCTTCATTTATTCCACATGTAGCAAGTGTCAGATCACACATTCATCACTTGAGATTATGTAATGATTAATATTTTTGTCATCGCATATTGTAGATGTTATTTTTATCCGCATTTTATCTTAAAAATGTTAACATCGCATATGGACTAGTTCATTATTATTAAATTGTAGGGGCAACTTTTAATATTAGTTGTACATGTTAATATTGTAATAAGAAGTAATATTATTAATGATCTTGAAATGAATGAAAAAAAAGGAATATCAGATAATTATCTGGGAATTAGGATAGAGAAGAAAGGATTTCAGGATAGAACAAACATAATTAGGAATGAAATTGGGAATACGATTGCAGATTCGAGGAGTATATTAAATAGATGGAAATCAGCTATTAATTGTTCATACACAACAAGACATTGTAGAGAATAATTTACAGACACCAGAAATGATAGTCACAGAATCAAGTGCATTAGAAGTTTAAATGGCGATAGAAAAGTTGAAGATTTATAAAGCATCAGGTTCAGATCGGATCCCAGAAGAACTGATAAAATCAGGGGAATTTAGAAAATACATGCCTACAACAGATCAGATTTTTAATGTAAGAGAGATTTTAGAAACGAAATGCGAATATAATGTCACTGTACATCAACTATACGTAGACTTCAAAAAGGAATATAATTCAATTAAGAGGGAGAAGTTATATAGAATCCCTAAAAGTTAGTTAGACTTATACGAATGTGTCTAAATGACATAAAGAGTAGGGTGCGTGCAGACAAACAGTTTTCGGATACTTTTGGAAATTCAAATTGTGTTAAAGCAAGGAGATGCACTATCTCCTCTACTATTCAATTTTGTACTAGAGCATGCAATTAAATGTTTAGAGGATGAAGAAGGCGTACAACTCAATGGTGTTAATAGCCTGTTAGTGTAGGTTGATGATGTAGTATTATTGATCAATATCGGAGATATTAAAGGCCTGTATTACAGAGCGATAGCGAGTAGATACTAAAGGCCAATACGCACACTCCATTGACCATGACAAAGGAATTGGGACTGAAAGTAAAGATCAATGAAACTAAATACATGTTCACACATAGAAATGCATTGTGTAATGGAAATGGACAACTAATGACAATTGAGGGAAATTTTGAAGAAGTGGCTGAATTCAAATATCTAGGAACAATAATTACAAATAAGAATGAGGCGTACAAAGAAATTAACATAGGGTCAATTCTGGAAATGCTTGCTATTATTCCTTTCAAAAAAGTTAAACTGAACTTTTATTTTACCAGTTAGCCTATATTATATGGATGCGAAACATGGACTTTTGTTTTAAGGGAGGAAGGAGATTACGAGTATTTGAGAATAAAGTTCATAGAAAAAAATCTGGGCCAAAAAGAGGTGAACAGAAAGTCGAATGGAGAAAACTACATAATGGTACGTATAGGAAGCCAGATATAATAAGAACAGTTAAGACATGAGGCACGAATGGGGAATGAAAGAGGTGCATGTAAGTTTCTTCTAGGAAAACCATAAGGAACACACCCAGTTGCTAGAGCAAGAATGAGGTGGGAGAATTACATCCATGATTTGAGGGAAGTAAGTCATATAGGGGATGATTGGAAAATATTAGCTCAGGATAGAGATGTGTGGAGAGATTATGTCCGCGCGGCCATGAATCTACGGGTTCGATAGAGCCAGTGAGTGAGTGTGTTAGTTAGTTAATAACAAATAATGGATTCAGAAAATATAAATATTAATTTTCGTTGTTCGTTACAAGGATTGATAATTTTTTACAAATTCTTTTCTAAATTCCAGCATCAGCTACGATTTTGCTGTAAACATCTCACCTTTGTTCTAATTCTCGTATCTGAATAAAAATAACAATACAATCCTTTTTTGCAGTAAAACGTTAGTGAATTAACTGTGGAATGCATACAACCCCGCGTGATCCTCGTACACAAAATGCTTTTATTTACTGTTAACATAATTATGTCGGCATTTAATGTAATGTTGTGTATCTGTTGGAATTTTGAATGTCTGATTCATGGGAGGTTGTTCCAAACAGGCGTGCAGTCGATATGCATCTTTATTCTCAACAACAGTTCTGAGGATGGCGGATTCATACCCATCGGAACCCAATACTAAACGAACAACCGTGACAAAAATTCAGGAATTTACATAGCCCTGATACTGGATCTTTAGATTATCATCTTTTTCGATCAATGACCCATTTCGCTCATTTCTTGCGTAATATTTTGAAAAAATTGAAGCTGTGGAAGTTGGTCTCAGCGAATTCTTCAAATAAAAATCCAGAGACTGATACAGTCGCTGGATAATCACTCGCAGAAATGGCTTCAAGAACATAGCATCTGATGGTATCTACTTTGAAAGAATATTTTAATTTCTTGTCAGAAAAATTTCCCAATTACATTTTCGTAAAAAAGGTGCATTATTTATGAGAAAGTTTCTGTAACTCTCTAGCACTGTCGAATCTGGTTGTCCATGGTCGCGCAGTTTTAAGCTTTCCCAGTGGAACCTATATATGTGTCTGACCACACATTCATCACTTGAGATAATGTAATGATTAATATTCTGTCATCACATATTGTGATTTTATTCGAATTTTATCTGAATAATTCCAACATTACATATGGACTAGTTTTTTGACAATTGTATTATTACGGTGAAGGATCGTCAATCTTTTGATCGAGGTATTTTTTTTTGTCTGGTTTATAGTTTTTGATCTGTCCGGCATGGGGTCTCTTTTGGTAGCAATGCTACCGCCACGCCGGCATAGCTCTCGGAGTAATTTAAACCACTCCACCATGACGAGGTAAATATATTATCGGAGCAATTATTTACTGTTTCTGAAGTTAATATCTCAGGTAATCTTATTTTCAGGTATTCCCCTTCTTTCAACTAAATACTTTTCATATTGACATTTATTTTTAAATAAATTACATGAGATTGACGTCTGGAGTTCACATGAATCTCATATAAAGAGAGAAATGTGAAATGATGATATATATATGTATTTGAAGGATTTGTGATTTTGATTTCCTTACGTTTGACATACATTAAATGTGCTAATTATTGAATTGATTAATTTAAATAATTTAATTTAAATAATGACACTGGGAACAATTTGTCTCATTTTTGGAAAATATCACTAGGCCTCAACCAAAAATATATAAAGTTTTAAAAAATGTAAATAATGATTCAAGAGAAAATGCACATTTAAATTGTATATCTAAAGAATCTTGGCTTAACTATTTTCATCATTTATGGACACAAAAGGATGATTTATTACAAATACCAATCTCTAATAACACTGCTTTGGAACAAATTTCTATAGATGAATTAACTGATATTGTTAAATCATTAATAAGTAACAAAGCTCCCGGAGAAGACCACATTAATCAAGAATTATTTAAATTTTCAACTCAAAAATTTTTAGACAGATTTCTTATTCTCCTTAATATGATATGGGAAGGACAAGAACCACCACAAAGCTGGAACAAATCCATTGTAATACCAATCTTCAAAAAAAGGAAGTCGCCAAATCAAAGATAACTATCGTGGAATTAGCTTGTTTTCAAAAAAGGAAGTCGCCAAATCAAAGATAACTATCGTGGAATTAGCTTGTTGAACTCTGGATATAAAATTTATAGTAATATAGTTAAGAATAAATTGAGGAAAATTTATGAAAATATAATTGGAGAAGAGCAGAATGGATTCAGAAAGGGTAGATCTTGTACAGATGGACTCTTTACTCTAAAAACTACTATTAGAAAAGCACAAGGAATTCAATATAGAAACTCATATCGCCTTCGTTGACTTCATTAAGGCTTATGACAAAGTAGACAGAAATATATTACTACAAATTTTTGCTGATGGTAACGTTCCACAACAATATATTACTAATATCTTCAACATCTATAAAGATAATGAAATCTCTGTTAAACCAGATGGCAAATTATCTTCTTGGAAAAAAGATCAACACTGGAGTAAGACAGGGATGTGGACTTTCACCGGTGCTTTTCATTATATACATGAATAAATTAATAAATGAATGGAGGAAAAACACAACGAGGATATATACCCATCAATAGGAACCTCAAACTCGATGCTATTCTTTTTGCAGACGATTTAGCTCTTCTGGCACTTTCCGAAAATTATTTGCAACGATCAATTTATAATTTACAAAAAATAGGTGCCAAATTTAATATGGAAATATCAGTTAACAAAACTAAAATTATGGCATTTCATGGGAAGGACCCCATACAAAGTAAAATCTGTCTCCAGAATAAAATTTAGAGAGATCTAATCAATTTAAATATCTTGGATATTATCTCTCTATCTGGGATGAAAAGGATATCCCTGAAAAAGTTACTAGTTATAATAAAAGTTTAGGAATTATTAATCAAGTTATGAAACCATCCCTTGTACAAAAAAAACACCAGATTACGTTTATATAACACTTTGGCTAGACCAGTGTTGACCTATGGTAGTGAAACATGGACACTAAAAAAACAACATGAAAGCAGAATATCGGCTTGTGAAATGAGATTCATGCGCAGAACAGCGGGTTACACCAGATGGGATCGGAAAAGGAACACCGATATCTTAAAAGAATTGAAGACTACGCCAATCTTGGAATATATTAAACAGTACCAACTAAATTGGAAACACCATCTTGAAAGAATGAGTTCAAATCGGATCCCCAAAGCTGTTTATAATTATATACCAAGAGGACGAAGATCACTGGGCCGTCCTATGAAACGCTGGAGGGAAAATTTTCTATAGGATCGTAACAGGCCTTGGCCTAATACTTGGAAGGAACAAGAAAGAAGACACTTTGATAAATATATTTGATTTCCTTGCATTTTAAAACTACTTAAATCTGCTAGCTATTTATTAAATTATTTAGTGATGCTTCTAGAAATATATAATTATGTTTACTTGATTGCACAGTAATAACAATTGTAAGTGATCCCTCTATAGACCTTAGGAGACCCTTGATGTAGTAGGAGGTTAAGGCTCCCACTTCTAGACAACTGGCACTTGATGTCAGCCGGGTTGTCAGCCCTGTGTGACTGCCGCCTTTACTCCCAGAACAAGTGACTGATACTCATTTCCGTTAGAGGCTGAGTCGACCCAAGTTGCATGGTGCCTGAAAGTTTGGGTAAATTGAAAAATCCTGACCCCACCGGGACTCGAACCCCCGTCCCTCCGGTTTGTAGCGTATTGTCTTAACCATCTACATTACGGCGTGCACCAATAAAAAATTTAATAGTATTATACGATTGTATCATATTAATTTTTAATGCAGAAACATATTTTTACGTTGGATTCCGCACAATTCCCAGTAGCCTATATGAAATTTTTATATACAGATTTGCAATGTTTACACATATTTCTGTGCTTAAAGTTTTATGTTCATTCTCCATTCTCTTGTTCTCATTCTAGTTTTTATTTCTTGCATCCACGAGTTTCAAGGTCTTTCTTCCTTGCTTCTTCCAGCTGGACACATTCCAATGTTTTTCTGAGTAGCTTTTCTTCTTTCATTCGTCGTACATGCTCATACCAATTTTATTGCTTATACTTTATAGGCCTGTAATCTACTATTGAATATTATTTTTTTCCAATTTTGAACATCTTGCTGCTCTCCTCAAGAAATCCACTTCCATCGACGTAAGTTTTTGGTAGGGATATAAAGTGGATATGCATTGTAGGGTTAAGAGTGGTTTTCAAGGTACTCCCGAGCTTGTAAGTACACAGTCTTGTACGAGAACAGAAGGAACCTTGATTAATAGCCGGGTGTTTGGCCTGTTAACCGCACCCTTTACCGCAACATTTAGCATTTACCTGCGCTGACAACTTGTGAACCCGAACCTCTATAGGCTGACACGTGGTTTATTTTATAAACACACCTATACTCTGTCTTGACACAATTTAATTGCTCACAGAAATAAACTTCAATAAATTATCTAAAGACCCCTTCACACGGTTCCAATCAGTTTCTTTTCATCTCTATTTCTAGTGAAATAAGAAGTTATATGTGTTATTAATCTGAAAAAATTGTTGTTTCTATGGTTCAATAATTTGTCTAAGACTGATAAGTGTATATAAATAAGGAATTATTTGTGTATTTTTATTATTAATAGTGTTAATATTTAAGAGCTTGTTGTGTGCTAGGGTAAACATAACCCTAGCAACCTATTGTTGTTATTTTTGATCTAGTTATTTCATAATAGCCTACTAATGCTTTCAATATGAACACGAATGAATTAAATTTGGCACAAGGAATAGCAAATCAAACATTATTTCTACTTCAAAATAAACCAAGCTTATCGCAAGACCAGTTACCTAATCATGAATTAAATTCTACAATCATTGATAGTGAATCTGACTCTGATGATGGATGGCAGATAACAAAACCCAATATGAAAAGAACACGAAATAGATATCCTAAATTACAAGATCCAGCTAAAAGAAAACATTTGGAAGAATCCAATCAATATGCTGTTCTGGCTAAGTTAAATGAAAATGAAATGCAACAAGATAATCCATCAGAATCTCAACACGATTCTTCAAGAGAATCTCAACCTGTAAGTAATGATATGAATTCTAGCAATAATCACAATGTACAAACAAGAAATGAACCACGTCCTCCACCTGTATTTATTCCTGGAGTTACAAATATAGTGAAATTAATTCATCATTTATCCGCTAATGGAATAGATACAAATAATGAAGTTATATACAAAACATTGCGCAACAATGAAATAAAAATAATGGTAAAAACAATTGATTGCTACAGAAAGCTAATACATTTTCTGAATAAAGAAAAGGCTGAATTTCATACTTATCAGCTTAAACAAGATCGTGCCTATCGCATTGTATTGAGAAATATACACCCTTCCATCCCAATTGATGAAATAAAAACTGCAATAGAAGAGCTTGGATACAAAGTTCGAAATATAATGAATATTAGACATAGAGTCACAAAGTTGCCACTGCCATTGCATTTTATTGATTTGGAACCAAATGAAAATAATAAGAATATATATAAAGTAGAATTTCTTTTACATGCTAAAATTAGAGTTGAATCACCACGAAAAAGTGTGGATATTGTACAATGTCAGAGGTGTCAAATGTATGGTCATACTAAATCTTATTGTAAGAGGTCTTACCGATGTGTTAAATGTGGTAAAGACCATGAAACTACCACATGTACTAAGCCCAACAATACCACAGCAATTTGTGCGCTGTGTGGTGGACCTCATCCTTCAAACTATAAAGGTTGCTCGGTATATCATGAAATTCAAAGACGAAAAACTATTCCATCTAATAGTACTCAATACATGAATACACAACAATCGCAAGCTGAAGAATTACAGACAAATGTAAACCCTGGACCGATGTCTAACAGGATGTCTTATTCTCAGACTGTATCTGGTACCACTAGGACTGGACACAATGACCATGAGACAACTAATAATGATATTAAAGCAATTTTAGTTTCCTTTAATAAGCTTGAAGAAGTATTGAAAACACAAGCTGAACAAACAATGACTCTAATAAACCTTCTAACCACTGTTATTTCAAAATTGAAATAATGGCCCAAACACTCCGGATTGGATTATGGAATGCCAATGGCCTGGCTAACCATCGTCAGGAAATTGATTTTTTTCTAAATAATCAGAATCTTGATGTATTACTTATTTCTGAAACACATTTCACAGATAAAAATTATTTTTCTATTCCAAGATACAATGTTTATGATACAAAGCATCCTGATGGAACAGCACATGGAGGAACTGCAGTAATAATCAAATCTAATTTAAAACATTATGAATCATTTAAATATGAAAAGGAGCATATTCAGGCAACTAACGTCATACTTGAAGATAGAATGGGAACTTTAGGCGTTTCAGCTGTGTACTGTCCGCCTAAACACAAAATTACTCGTATAATGTTTGAAGATTATTTTGAACAATTAGGAAATAGATTTGTTGTAGGGGGTGACTTTAATGCAAAGCATCAAATATGGGGATCAAGACTTATTACTCCCAGAGGGAGAGAGAACTGCAACAATGTCTAATAAATATAAATATGGAACATGTTTCTACAGGTCAACCTACATACTGGCCAACAGATTTAAACAAAATACCTGATTTATTAGATATGTTTGTTGTCAAGGGCATTAATGATAACTATATTGACATAGAATCTTGTCTTGATATATACTCTGATCATACTCCTATTATAATAACAATAAGCACAATGATCATCAGAAAACCACAATCTCCTGCACTATATAATAATAGAACAGACTGGGATTCATTTAGGAGGTGGTTAGACAACAACAATATCAAT
Organism: Diploptera punctata; assembly: GCA_030220185.1. NCBI lineage: Eukaryota > Metazoa > Arthropoda > Insecta > Blattodea > Blaberidae > Diploptera > Diploptera punctata. Next base: position 27,602 of record JASPKZ010005761.1, read on the forward strand.
CTAAAAATTCCCCTAAAATCCGAAGACGATATTGATGCAGCAACAGAGTATTTTACGAAATTACTCCAAGAATCTACATGGAAATCGACGCCTAGTTTAAGCACAAAGGAAGAAAATTGTATTAACTATCCAAAAGAAATAAGGACAAAGATTTTAGAAAAAAGAAAACTTCGAAGGATTTGGCAAACATATAGACGCCCTGAAGATAAAACTAAACTTAATAAAAGTGCAAAAGAACTGAAAAAACTTCTTTCTGATTTAAAGAACGACACATTTTATGAATATATAACTAATCTTAGTCCTAACAATAAAGATGAATATTCATTATGGAAACTTGCCAAGTCATTAAAGCGTCCAAAAAAATTGATTCCACCTATTAAAAAAGAGGATGGTTGGGCTAGAAATAATTTAGAAAAAGCAGAAATTTTTTGCAAATCACCTTCTGAGGTCTTCAAGCCTAACACAGATATTGCCAATGATGAAAAAGAAGAAGAAATTAAAAATTTTCTCAATATTCCACTTCCAATGTCTTTACCGATAAAAGCGTTCACACCCAGTGAAGTGAAGAATGGAATTGAAAAGAATTTAAATCTAAAGAAATGTCCTGGTTATGACTTAATAACAGCTAAAATACTTAGAGAAATATCAAGAAAAGCTTGTAGTCTTTATCACCATACTCTTTAACAGCATTATTAGAACATCCTGCTTTCCTACACAATGGAAGGTTTCTCAAATAATTATGATTCTAAAACCAGGTAAACCTCCAAACGAAGTGGCCTCATATCGCCCAATAGCCTGTTACCAATATTATCGAAGTTATTTGAAAAACTTCTTTTAAAGAGACTAAAACCAATTCTACTTGAGAGTAATATTTTGCCAGATCATCAGTTTGGTTTTCGTAACAATCATTGTACAATAGAACAAGTTCATAGAGTTGTAAATGAAATTGAGAACGCTATAGAAAGTAAGAAATATTGTTCTGCTGTTTTCTTGGATATTCAACAGGCTTTTGACAAAGTGTGGCATGTAGGACTACAGTATAAACTGAAGTTATATCTTCCACAACCATATTACTTGTTACTTTGTTCTTACCTTAGTAATAGAATTTTTCAAGTCAAATATGAAGATGAATTATCTGGTTTTTACAGTATATTTTCTGGAGTTCCACAAGGCTCTGTATTGGGGCCTGTGTTATATACTCTATATACAGCTGATTTTCCACAAATAAATGGAGTACTTGTAGCTACATTTGCTGATGATACTGCCATGCTCTATTCACATGAAGATGCTAGGCAAGCATCTGAACACCTCCAGCAACAACTTAATAAGACAGAAGAATGGTTAACTACATGGCGTATTACGAACTAGTGAAAATAAATCTATTCATATTACTTTTGGAACAAGAACTGGTAACTGTCCTACTGTAACATTAAATAATAAAACTCTTCCAACAGGTGATTCCGTCAAGTATTTGGGAATACATCTTGATCGTCGTTTAACATGGAAGAAACACATTCAACAAAAACGTACAGAATTAAAACTAAAAACATCAAAATTTAATTGGCTCATAGGTCACAAATCAAAACTGAGTCTAGAAAATAAACTTCTAATATATAAAACTATACTCAAGCCTATTTGGACTTACGGTATTCAATTATGGGGAACTGCCAGCAATTCCAATATTGAAATTTTACAGAGATTTCAGTCTAAGACCCTTCGTTTTATTGTTGCTGCTCCATGGTATGTAAACAACGCCACCATTCATCATGATTTAAAAATAGCTACTGTAAAAGAAGAAATAGAAAAGTACAGCACTCGATATCTGCGGCGACTAGAAGTTCATCCTAATCATCTTGCAATCAATCTTCTAGACAACAGTCAAGAAATAAGAAGACTAAAAAGAAATAGAATATTAGAACTTGCTTCATTTTCGCATAAAATGTTGTATAATGGAGGCTGTCAATGGGCAGTATTCTCCTAACAAGTTATGTCTTTTAACAAATTTACTTATTGTCTTTTCAAGATAGATTGTAAATTAGCAATAAAGTTATTAAAAAAAAAAATCTCTATTTCTGAAAGGACCACTAAATAACTCACTGGCACTATCAAACACTTAGGTTCATTACCGCGCGGATATAAGCTATCCATACATCCCTATCCTAGGCTAATATTTTCCAATCATCCACTGTATAATTTACTTCCTCAAATCATAGTTAATATTATTTTCTCGCCTCATTCTTAACTTACCTACTGGGAGCTTCCCCCTCTGGTTTTCTACAAGAAGTTTCCATGCCTCTCTTTCATTTCCCATCCGTGCCATAAGTCCTGCCTATCGCAATCTACGAGACTTAACCGTTCTCATTACATGTGGTTACCCATAAAGATCATGTAGCTCACTGTTATGTAGTCTTCTCCTTCACCTCTTTGTCCATCTCTCTTTGATCCGGTTTTTTTTCCTAACGTAAGAACATTATTCTCAAACACTCGTATTATTTTCTCCTCCCTTAAACTATGAGTCCATAATTTGTATCCGTATAACTGGGAGAATAACAGTTTCATATATTTTTACTCTAACGTCTTATTAGGGAAATCGAGCCTATGTTTAATTTTAAATTGCACATCATTCTTGATGTAATTATTGTTCCTAGGTAACATATTTGAATGCAGCTTCTTCAAAATTCCCCTCATTTGTAATGAAAGGATCACTAGATCTGCAAAAAATAGAAAAAATTCTTTGAATATTTCAACATTTAAAAAAGTTATAAGAGGTACTTCTGATAAGATCCTCTTAAAAAAATTAATAACATATAATTGAGAAGCAGTTTTCAAAATTGGTTGTTTCCATTTCAAAAATTAATCATATCAAAAAAAAAAGTTTTTGTTTTTGTTTAAACTTCTAGGTTGTCCCTCGCAATATACGAGCGGTTTAAGGCAGGTTGCATTAGTGCAGAGCTACATAACTTGGGTACGTTCGAGTCCCCATGAAGTTGCGGCTAGTATGAGACCAGGGACCACCCAGAATTGTGAGGAAATTGAGTAGCTACAATGAGTTGTAGCTGCGGGTAGAGAAAACCACCTATAACGACTGGGGTACCCGAAACTCTGATCACATTTCACAAATGCCTCCTGGATGATTGTTCACCTCTGTGATTATCACATATGGATGAGAGATATGTAGTCTATTGTAAAAAAACAGGTAGACCTAATTTACTTTTCAATTAAACCTAAAAAAGTAACTTTTAATTCTACAACGTATTCATGTTTTTGACATTTTCGTTCAAAGAAAGATGATTTTCTACCAGGAAGTCGTGAAGGATATCAAAATACACAGTTTGAAACACGTTTCCCAAAAATTATTATTTTTTTTAAAATGAATGATTCGATACCGTCTTGCATAATTTAAACATTTATATTTGACCCCTGGAGAGATAAGTTTAAACTGTTATTTTTTAGAAAATATCTGTCAAATAAGCTAAAGTCTGAAGCCATATTTAATCTTCCGTGCACTTTGCTTTGTGAAAAGCACGGCTGGTGAGAAAAACGTAAATTTTGTCTTTAAGTTCATACAGTCTGGAAATAGTTCTAACTAGAGATAGTCACGTAATTTCAGTGTGTGACAATAAACACTTATAAATGCTTCCCATTTCCTGCAAAGATGCAGGAATTTGTAGGGCGAGCCTTGATAAAATTATTTATTTTCGCTGCATAGTCCAGCACACATTTCAATTAATCGGGCATGCCTTTATAAACAAAGAGTCTGCCTATGAACGCAACAATGTGTCCAAGAAACGTTCGGCTCTACCGATTTCAAGTTGGCAACAAACCCAGCATAACACCCTGTCATAGATTTTGCACCATTTGAACAAATGCCTACACAACGGTTCCAGTCTATTGAATTTTCTCGAAAGAATTAATCGGTTAACTTAAATATATCTCCTCCCGTAGTTCTCTCTTATAAGGGTCTGCCATAACAGTAGCTCCTCTTCTAAAGACTCCCCTTAATATAACGGACGAAAAGTAACAAAATGGCTAAATCGGTAACATCAGTCGACCCGTCAAATTGAATCTCAAAAGGTGGACTGGCACGAACTCTTTTCAAAATAGACGTCTAAGAAGGACCATCTCATATGCTGAGGAGAAATCCCTATAATTCGTATCCAGCTACAAATACTTGGGGGGGTCACGTTAAAAACAACTGGAAACGATTTCTCCCTCCATATGCAGGATCAAGCAACGAAGGCCATGTACGACATCCCTAAACTCCAAAGACTCTCCCTCCCAATTGCAATGAAGCTGTTCAAGCTTAAAGTTATGCCGGCCGCCACATACGGAATCCAACTAATATGGAATCACTTGACGGCGAAAAACCTTAAAAAACTGGAGAACGTTTCTCAAAAGAGCACTGTCAATGTCAAAGTATACAAGAAATAGTTATGTCTATACAATAACCCTGGAATCCTTCTTTATCGAGGTTATCAGACACTGTTTCGGACTACCGGAAATGCAAGCTTACAGAATCGTCGTCGAAGAGCAACAGAACAAAGCCACCGAGATACCGAGAGAAATTATGGAAACAGATGCAATGAAAACACAAACCTAGAAGTAACCGAACTTCGAAACCTGTACACACGTTTCGCCGCCCATGATTTCATGGGAATATATGCCTCAGCAAAATATACCATGAACCCAAGGAGGGCTGCATCTGTAAATTATGCAACAAACCATGCCCTAAATATCATCTAGCGAAGTGTGAAAACAGGACTCAACCTCTAAACACTCTAAGAAAATACTCGTGAAGATCAAAAGTAAAATTAATGTACACATTGTGTTTAATAAAGTCGTTAAAAAAATTCTACAACGTATTTTTGGCCGAAAGAAAGAATGCATGTGGCAGGAAATGTGGCCATACTGGTAACTACTAACTCCATCGGTCGTCAAGCGGAGATGAACTTTCCTACTCTGACACACTCTTCTCACTCTCACATGCTACATTATCGGCTTCTTCATCACTGGATTCTACTTTTATTACGATATTGTTTTTCACATCCACTGTAACTTCGTATTTCTTCCAAAATTCTTCATTGAGCTTCTGAGCATGATAGATGTGGCCTTCCCAATCAGTTGGAGTAATTGAATGATTAGCATTTTCTGTAACTTTCTGCAGTTTTTCAGGGACATGCCACCTGTAACAGTCTATTCCCTAACATATCGTTTTTGTTACAGTCCACGCCAGTTCAGTCGTATTTAATTCATGCATGTGATGAGGTATGGTAACCGATTAATGCATTTCAAGCAACCTGTCGATATGATATATTTTAAGCTGGAATAATTCGTATAGTGAAACTTTTCCATATCGGCAGAAAGTCCTATGCTCTTCACAAGCCTGTTCACTGTTGCTTATTTCACAGCATACTTCGACGGAGGGTTATTTTCTTGTTTGCTGTGATATGGAGCATTATCAAATACAATGACGCTGGGGCAGGGTAAGTTTGGAAAAAGTTTTCCCACAATCTGTTTTTCAAAGATTCCGCCATTCATCTGGGCATGATAATCCTTATTGGCAAGCCTAACCCTAAATATCAAGGATACTCCAGGAATTAAACCATATCTTTCCCGCCGGCATTTATTATAAATAGGCCAATGTACCTCTACATAAAAGTTATTCTCCTCTTGTTTCAATCACAATTTTAGTAGCAGAACTACAACATTTGAACTCGTGTTACAACCTTTTATTTTAAATATATCGTGTACATTTTTCGACCAACACAAATCTAAATATTGTAATTAAAAGATTCTTAATAATTGAAATGTTTACAGTTTCTTGACTATACTGTTTTTTATTGTTTCACGCTTCGAAAAGATAGTCCACTGCAAGAAGAATATAATGGCATCTTAGACTCCAACGGACAAAAAGTTATTTATAGTTTATTGCCCTGTATTTTCTATTTACTAAAAATGGTTAGCCATCTGAGAGATCAAACATAAAATCAATCAACAATTAATGTTTAAAATATTGAACATGTTTCAGTTTTGAAATAAAGCTTCTTCTTCTTCTACTTCAGGGAAGGCAGGTTAATTAAAAAAAAGTCCTTCAAAAATTACATAATTATTTGTATATAAGTTAAATATAGGATTAAAATATTTATGAATACAGTTACACAGTATCAGACCTGTATTCATATTTATGTCAAGGCCGAATTATGCCCTCCAAAACGTTTTTATTCCACTTTTCTCTCATAAAAGTCAACACACGGCATGTCTTGATGACAATTACCGCTTTCACCGTCCTGATGTTCAAATAGTTCTTTTCTTCTGTCCACAAAGAAAACTCTTGAGAGAGAGGAAAAAATTCTCTGCAGAGTTGCATTTCTTGGTATAACTGTCACAACAATATTGACAGGATGTTATTCTATAACAAACCCAATATTAAAGTCATGTTGTGTATTTAATAAAGTGGACAAAATAGGACTAAAGTTTTAAAATTGGCAAAATGCAAACTATTAAGGTTTCGTCAGGACAGCTGGAATTATTATGTATTTATTATTTACTTAATGTTTCCTTCAACACTGTATTTTTCGTCAACCAAACAAAGTTAAGACAGTACATAAAACGTCCGCTATTTTATCTTGTTTCTCCATTGTTCCCTCCTCCAACATATCTTGTAGGGCATTCAGTTTCATACATCTTCTTTCTCCATTTATCCAGTTTCAATATGATCTACCTTTCTGTTTCTTTCATCTGGTGTCTATCGCATAACTTCCTTCGTAGTCTTCCGTCTTCCATTCTAATTACGTGCCCAATGTTTTATGTATAATATATACTAAAAATGTTTCTATATAAAACTTCATATTTCTACGGCTTGTATTCTTTCATTCCTTGATTTTCTACCTGACCTTCTACAGATGTCTAATTTAACGGCTCTCAATTTTCATTCCTGTCACCTATTTGTTGTCTAGGTTCCCGTCCCGTAAATAACTATGCGAGAGATTCTTAAAAAGAGACAATCTCGACAAAATAGAAGGAAGGTCTCGTGACCATAAGATAAGGTCAGCTCAATCAGGGCCACCTCCGATACAACACGAACATTTAGGACTCATATAACTAAACAAGATGAATACGGTATGTATAATTGGTCAGATAATTTTCGACAACTGTTTGAGTCTTAACATTTTTCTTACATTTTCTTATCAGCTAGTATATATTATATATAATATATATAAATATATATTTAAAAAACTAAAAACAAACACGCTTTATTAGAAAACCGAACCGAACTAAAAATTAAAAATAATTTTAATTTCCAACACGCTTTGGATAAAATTAAAGTGGTCAACAAAAAATCATCTCCAACACATCTAGAATAAAACTAGAGTTATCTACAAAAAAATCATTTTACCATCAAAAGCGGAGGTGCTTTTTATAGTTTTTACGTTTCCTTCTTAGAGACTTTACTTTTAACAATATCTGTTTATTATCAAATATATTGATTGATATAGAGCACCCCACGCTTTTGTTGGTAATTTTTTTTTGTAGATAACTCTAGTTTTATTCTAGATGTGTTGGAGATGATTTTTTTTTTGTTGACCACTTTAATTTTATCCCAAGCGTGTTGGAAATTAAAATTGTTTTTCATTTTTTAGTTCGGTTTTCTAATAAAGCGTGTTGTTTTAGTTGTTTAACTATTATTTATTTTTTATTTTTTAGTTTTAATATTTTACGGAATAAGATCAAAATGTAAATATATTTAAATTCGATACTATTGTAGTATGAGGTCCACCGGTGTGGTCTCGAGATAGCGTGCTGCCTTGTCACTCAGCGGGCCCGGGTTCGATCCCCGGTCGGGGCAGTTATTCTGGGTGAGGTTTTCATTGGGGTTTTTCCTCACCTGTAAGACAAATATCAGGAAAACGTGAAGGCCCAAACAGTCCCTGAAATCATATGGCCATCATCATCATCCTTATCATCATCATCATCATCATCCTTCACCGGTGTGGAAAGCAACGGGAAGCTACCACACCTACACAATTCCCTAGTGAAGCTGCAAGCATAGCATCAAAATGCTATGATTGCAGCAAAGGACCTGCCTTCGGGCAGAATTACTATGGATGGATGTAGTATGAGCGAAAAGTAATACTCTACTAAAAAATCTCCGGGCCGGATTTGGACCAGCGACCTATGGATTACTGAAATTATATACCACCACAGTCGACCCGCTCTACCAACTTAGCTCTTACAACGATTGAGTAAGAAGTTGATAAGTCCGCAACCTATTATACCGGTTTTTATTATTTTGATTTTCTGCTGATTCTGGCCAGGATTTTAGAAACATTTATGAAATTATTGTTTTGTCATTGGTACTTTACAAGTATACAAAGTTTCAAGTCGAGACAATGTTTGTAAGTGGGTGAAAATCGCGTTGAAAAATTCCGTTACATAGATACAGGTCAAGCTGATATAAAGCGTGTAAAAAACCCATCCAAGAAACTTATTCCAATCGGGGATCGAAATAGAGATCACAGCCTCGAAGCAACGACTTTTCTTCTGGACACAGCAATGGGCAGTTATCTTGTGTTAAAATTGCTAAAAATACCATTAAAATATACATTATAATGTATTAGTTCTTACTAAAACGTTTAAAATTAATTTTGTATTGTTTACGTGCTTCATTGCTATCTAATAACACTATATACAGCAATTGCTTATTTACATGTTTAATTAACTATTTCTTGACACTATGTTAATATTTTCACACTTCGTTAGTACACGTTTATCGTGATCTACTGTCTGTGATATCTTGCAACAGTTCTTTCGTCTCCACAGGCCTGTTCATTCTTCTTAACCGATTTATTAACTGTTGATTTTTTGTTCTAACATTTTTACTCTGAAACTACTGTTCAACACTGTTGGAGTATGGGCAAGCGGGGTTCTGAATTATTTTAGAGTGGTGTGGGTATGACCTTATGGTACCATATCCGGTAACTATAATACAGCAATTGTGAAATTTATTTTCTGTTATAATCCATCCCTTATATTCAGTAAGAATGATTTCCATCCAACTTAGGAATTCAGATATTTAATACATAAAATACCTCCATTTATTTATTTTCTAGACATCAGGGGGTTGTAATTTTTAACGAATTCCAAAAAAATTAAGTTATTGAGGTCGATCTCATAAGAATATTTTTAAATCATTTGGACAATCCTTCATCAAACCTACTTATTTGGCATCGGAAATGTTTATGAGAGAAGTATTTATTTATTTATATAGGTCTATGAATACATAGCGTGTATGTATATATGCATAGTATATGAGCATAGCGGCTGCAACTTTTTTCGAATCAAACTTGGCATATACTAATGAATTAAAAAAAAACCAAGGGCCGGTATAGTTTTGCAGAATCGTACCTTTAGGAGTGGGGCTTCACCTAATGTAAGATTTAATCGCTCTAGCGACCGCATTTTTTAATTTTTTTTCCTAACGAAACTCATAGATAAAAAACTAGGAAGGTATTCTCAAAAAATTCAGACCATTAAAAGTGGGGATTTACCTGAAACTCGTTAATTTAAAAATGGTTTTAGCATGTGCCATGTTTGTTTTATCACAGCGTAACTAGGTACAAACGATTAAGAACGGTAGTATAATATACTGAGAGAACCAGAAGATTCAGACAAACTGAAGAATTGGCTTAGTTTACGCAGTTCCTGCGCGAAGAATTTATTTCACATACCTGCTGTTGGGTTTGTATAATTAATTAAAATATTTTTGGTGAATATGGAAGAGTGTAATTGAGTGATAGCAGCAACAGTTTTAAAAACGAAAGTGCTTTGCGTGGCTCTGGGATGTGCATAATCATTATAACGTAATTAAGCATAAACCCAGCCAAATACGATTACAGGATTTTTTTAATCTGCCTTCTCTAACCCCTCAATTTGAGGATGGTTTTTAATTTGTTCGCGTTAGAAATGTGACCAGCTTACACGTCACTCGTTAGTCAAAATAAATTCTTTCTACATACTGTCATTCATCTCTCTTCTATAGTGTTGGGCAAGTCATTCACTGCAATCATGCTATGCTTGCAGTTTTACTAGGGAATTATAGGTGTGGTAGCTTCCCGTTACTCTCTACACCGGGGATAATAATTATGACAATAAGGATGATGATGATGGCCAGATGATGCTCGGGGACCTTTGGGTCTTACAAGTGAGGAAAAACTCCGGAAAAAAAACTCACTCAAGAAGCTTGTCCCGACCGGGAATCGAACCCGGGCTCTCTGCGTGACAAGACAGCACGCTACCTCGAGACCACAGCGGTGGAATGTTATTCATATAGGCTACTGATATTCTTTCAGTTATATTATACATTGAGTCATACTTTAATGGAGGAGAAAAGATTACGAGTATTTAAGAATAAAATTCTTGCAAATTGTTTTGGACCACAGAGAGATATATAGACATGCGAATAGATTAGACCTCAGAACAGTGAGCTACATAATCTTTATAGGAAAGAAAATATATTAAGAACAGTTAAGTCTCGTAGACTGCGATGGACAGGACATGTGACACGAATGGGAAATGAAAAAGGGACTCGGAATCTTATTGTAGGAAAACTTGAGGTAAACGCCCAAGAATGAAGTGGCAGAATAACATTAATCATGATTTGAGAGAAGTAGATTATACAAGGGATGAATGGAAAACAATAGCTGAAGATAGGGATGTATGGAAAGCTTCTGTCCGCGGGTCCATGAACCTACGGATTCGATAGTAACACTCAGCTAGTTATTATGCATATGTGCTCAAAAATCGTTTCCAAGCCATCATTATTATGTAGATAGACAATGTGTTGGTAAGCATGAAGTTATGCATGATAAAAATAATAATTCACTAACTCAAACCTAGTACTGAAATTAATATATAGAAGAGATCCACATACAATAGATAATACAGGACATTTCAAAATGAATGGGACAAAAAAAGAATCATTCTTTAGACTATATTGAATTTATTTTTAAAAAAATATATGTATATATACTCGTAGCATGAAATGTTAACTCTCCAAAATTGTATGGATATTGACAGATGTTCAATGTGGGCTCCATTTGTGACGGCAGGTATCTATGCAATATTCTATTTCTTGCCAGGCCCATTTCGTGATAGGCTGATTAACTGAATTCATCGCATAGACTATCCGCATTAACTGTTATAAGTTCAGTGGAAATGGGGATACGTATACCATGTGTTTTTTTTTAAATACCCACAAGAAAAAGAGTCGCTTGGTTAAGGTCGCGTGACCTAGGAGGCCACTATCAACGGCACATCATTCAACCCAGCACGGCCTATCCAGCATTAAGGAGATTCTCGTTGAAATTATTATATAAGAAGCTATTCCAATGTGGCGGGTCATGCTGGACCCTCTGACCACTCCCTGGGTTACCTCGAATTATTGCTCATATCACCAGGCTAGTTTTCCGTGTCTCCCTTCTTACATCTGGAACCACTCCAAAATTCAGGGCTGTTGCAACATTCGGGTTAATGTTTGAGATAAGAGTACGCCAGGACGCGCACTCCCTGATGACCCGACAGTTGGTCCACGAGTCCATCGGACTTGACCGGGGAGATTGACGAGCACCTCCACGACCATACACCCTGTCCACTAACTAGGGACGTGTTCTCCCGCTGATATAGGTCCAGCGTGGAGCAGTGCTCCGCAATAGTTTGAGCAGCTAGTACCCCAGGACACTCACTCCCTGATGACCCGACAGTTGGTCCACGAGTCCATCGGACTTGACCGGGAGATCTGACGAGCACCTCCACCGACCATACACCCTGTCCACTAACTAGGGACGTGTTCTCCCGCTGATATGGGTCCAGCGTGGAGCAGTGCTCCGCAATAGTTTGAGCAGCTAGTCCCCAGGACACTCACTCCCTGATAACCCAACAGTTGGTCCACGAGTCCATCGGACTTGACCGGAGATCTGACGAGCACCTCCACCGACAATAACACCCTGTCCACTAACTAGGGACGTGTTCTCCCGCTGATATGGGTCCAGCGTGGAGCAGTGCTCCGCAATAGTTTGAGCAGCTAGTACCCCAGGACACTCACTCCCTGATGACCCGACAGTTGGTCCACGAGTCCATCGGACTTGACCGGGAGATCTGACGAGCACCTCCACCGACCATACACCCTGTCCACTACACTAGGGACGTGTTCTCCGCTGATATGGGTCCAGCGTGGAGCAGTGCTCCGCAATAGTTTTGAGAAGCTAGTACCCCAGGACACTCACTCCCTGATGACCGACAGTTGGTCCACGGAGTCCATCGGACTTGACCGGGAGATCTGACGAGTACCTCACCGACCATACACCCCCTCCCCTGCCCACTAACTAGGGACGTGTTCTCCCGCTGATATGGGTCCAGCGTGGATCAGTGCTCCGCAATAGTTTGAGCAGCTAGTACCCCAGGACACTCACTCCTGATGACCCGACAGTTGTCCAAGAGTCCATCGGACTGACCGGGAGATCTGACGAGCACCTCCACCGACCATACACCCTGCCCACTAACTAGGGACGTGTTCTCCCGCTGATATGGGTCCAGCGTGGAGCAGTGCTCCGCAATAGTTTGAGCAGCTAGTACCCCAGGACACTCACTCCCTGATGACCCGACAGTTGGTCCACGAGTCCATCGGACTTGACCGGGAGATCTGACGAGCACCTCCACCGACCATACACCCTGCCCACTAACTAGGGACGTGTTTTTCCCGCTGATATGGGTCCAGCGTGGAGCAGTGCTCCGCAATAGTTTGAGAGCTAGTACCCCAGGACACTCACTCCCTGATGACCCGACAGTTGGTCCACGAGTCCATCGGACTTGAACCGGGAGATCTGACGAGCACCTCCACCGACCATACACCCTGTCCACTAACTAGGGACGTGTTCTCCCGCTGATATGGGGTCCAGCGTGGAGCAGTGCTCGCGCAATAGTTTGAGCAGCTAGTACCCCAGGACACTCACTCCCTGATAACCCAACAGTTGGTCCACGAGTCCATCGGACTTGACCGGGAGATCTGACGAGCACCTCCACCGACCATACACCCTGTCCACTAACTAGGGACGTGTTCTCCCGCTGATATGGGTCCAGCGTGGAGCAGTGCTCCGCAATAGTTTGAGCAGCTAGTACCCCAGGACACTCACTCCCTGATGACCCGACAGTTGGTCCACGAGTCCATCGGACTTGACCGGGAGATTCTGACGAGCACCTCCACCGACCATACACCCTGTCCACTAACTAGGGACGTGTTCTCCCGCTGATATGGGTCCAGCGTGGAGCAGAGTGTCCGCAATAGTTTGAGCAGCTAGTACCCCAGGACCACTCACTCCCTGATAACCCAACAGTTGGTCCACGAGTCCATCGGACTTGACCGGGAGATCTGACGAGCACCTCCACCGACCCATACACCCTGTCCACTAACTAGGGACGTGTTCTCCCGCTGATATGGGTCCAGCGTGGAGCAGTGCTCCGCAATAGTTTGAGCAGCTAGTACCCCAGGACACTCACTCCTTGATGAGACCCGACAGTTGGTCCACGAGTCCATCGGACTTGACCGGGAGATCTGACGAGCACCTCCACCGACCATACACCCTGTCCACTAACTAGGGACGTGTTCTCCCGCTGATATGGGTCCAGCGTGGAGCAGAGTGCTCCGCAATAGTTTGAGAAGCTAGTACCCCAGGACACTCACTCCCTGATGACCCGACAGTTGGTCCACGAGTCCATCGGACTTGACCGGGAGATCTGACGAGTACCTCCACCGACCCATACACCCCTGCCCACTAACTAGGGGGACGTGTTCTTCCGCTGATATGGGTCCAGCGTGGATCAGTGCTCCGCAATAGTTTGAGCAGCTAATACCCCAGGACACTCATCCCTGATGACCCGACAGTTGGTCCACGAGTCCATCGGACTTGACCGGGAGATCTGACGAGCACCTCCACCGACCATTACACCCTGTCCACTAACTAGGGGACGTGTTTTCCCGCTGATATGGGTCCAGCGTGGAGCAGTGCTCCGCAATAGTTTGAGAAGCTAGTACCCCAGGACACTCACTCCCTGATGACCCGACAGTTGGTCCACGAGTCCATCGGACTTTGACCGGGAGATCTGACGAGCACCTCCACCGACCATACACCCTGTCCACTAACTAGGGACGTGTTCTCCCGCTGATATGGGTCCAGCGTGGAGCAGTGCTCCACAATAGTTTGAGCAGCTAGTACGTCAGGTCGCTCACCTCCTGACGATTCCACAAAGGGTCCGCGAGTCGACCTCGTCTTGTTAGCCGGAAGGATAGACATTTCCACCGACCATTCCTTTATCCGCCATCAATGGACGCGCAGCGACGGTATTTGCATTAAAAAGCTCCGTCAGGAAATGTGACGGGACACCGTCCTGCTGGAAAAATGAGGGTCGCAATATGCCTTTCTAGCGGTTAATACCGAAATATTCATTGATGGTTCTTATTAACAGTATCACCCATATATATATATATATATATATATATAATGGATATCACGCTGAGGTACAGACTCAGAGTTCCGGATTCGAATCCCGTCCAGGCATTTATTTTTCTTATCATACCATATATATATTTATATATATATATATATATATATATATATATATATATATGCGGAAAGCAACGGGAAGTTACCACACCTTTAATTCCTATAGTAGAGCTGCAAAGCATACCATGGAAATACTATGTTTGTAGTGAAAGACCTGCCCTCGGGGCAGAATTACTATTGGATGGATATATAAAATTGGGGGTACTAATGTAAGGTTCGCCCATGATAGATAGGGCCTACAGAGCAAGATTTTTCCTGTACGAAGGCTAGGTCTAACTTGTACTGTTGTGATTACATATACACAGTATAGGCCTGTATATAGGTTAGTTAGATAAAAAAGGAATGTGTAGGTAGAGAGAGAGTTGTATTTGGTAGTATAGAATTCACTGCCCATTTAAAATCTATCTAGCAAAAATTAGGATAATGGAGTTTAGTAAATTCTAAGCTTTGAACTTGGGAAAAAAAAAAAAAAAAAAAAAAAAAAAAAAAAAAAAAAAAAAAAAAAAAAAAAAAAAAAAAAAAAAACTCTGTAAATTTTATGTGTAATCATTAAAACACTCACGGAAAACGTGCGGTCAAACACTCGTCTCCTATTACTGCAGCCATATTGGTTTTTGTTATTTAATTAAATGGTTCATTAACAAGTCAGGTTTAAATTTGAAAAAATTTAGAGTAAGGTATTCGATAATATAGTCATTATATTATACGATATTAATGCAACACTGTCATTTATAAAAACAGTACAACCTTGATTCTGTTTAAAGCTCTTAGAAGTCCACAGCAATTGCTAGGTGGTAGCGTCATTTCCTCAGACGAAGCGAGTCCGAGTTCGATGTCGGGCGGGGAGAGAAGTTTTAACTATGATTTTTTTTCGGAATGTTATCTCACCTTTACCGCAAATGAACCCTTAGGTATTAAAACGGTCCATGTCAACTACGTCAGATTTCAAGAACACAACATTTTGTTTTAAAGACTGGTTTTTAAATAATATATTGTAAATAGTGATTGCAAAGAACAAATATTTTATTTGTTTTGATAGACACTTGTTAACACTAGTAAAAATATAGTACACCAAACACAAATATACTCTTGAACAGCGGTTCCCAACATTTTTCGATTCGCGAACCCCTTTCACAAACGATCTGAGTCGGGTGAACCACTGAGTTTTATATATTACATACAGTAGACATGCATACAATTTAATTCCAAGCAAAATGTTTAATAACCTTAAATTAAACTTAACCCTTAACGGTTTTTAAAACATAAAGTTACTCTAGTTACGGCTTAAACTTTACAACGTGTAGGGCCTAGTTGTAGCGAAATCAAATGCATTCCTAACGTTGTTACATACTATTATTATCATTATTATCATTATTATTATTATTATTATTATCATTATTATTACTTACTTACTTACTCCCTGGCACTATCGAACCCGTAGGTTCATGGCCGCCACGGAGACATAAGCTCTCCATAACATCCCTCTTCCGGAGCTAATGCTTTCAATCATTCCCTGTATAATCTAACTTCCCTCAAATCAAAGTTAATGTTGTTCTCCCACCTCATTCTTGGTCTACCAACTGGGCGTTTCCCTCTGGCTTTCCTGACAAGGAAGCTTCCATGCACGTATTTCATTCCCATACGTGCAACATGTCCCTGCCCATCGCAGTCTACGAGATTATTTATTATTATTATCATGTAGTATTAATTATTATTTTATATTATTATCACTCTTATTATTAGTATCATTATTATGTATTATTCATCATCATTTTTTATCATTATTATTATCTTTCATTATATTATATTATCATTATTATATTATCATTATCATTATTACTATTATTATCATTATTCATATTATATTAAATGTTATTATTATTATTACAATGCTATAATATTATAATGATAGTGTGAAACGAAAAAGTAATGTATGAACCAGGAATCCAACCGTGGACCTTCTAGTTCTCATATGATAATATGATCCATTATTGGATGTGTGTAAAATAACAGTAGTGGAAAATGTTTAAATTCCAATGCTGTAGAAATGATGGAAACAATAATAAAACTCACCCTCGAAACCCGCCATTACGGAAAAGTTTGGCGAACCCCCACAGGTTGGGAAACGATGCCCTAGCGCTATCAGTAGTGTCAATTGTACAAAACAAAAGCGGGCATGACCCATTTAATATTCAAGGATAAAATGTCAGAAACCTTAATGCCCAACTAGTCCGGAACGCCATCGTGTCATCCGGCATCGAGAGAAGATTCGGGGGGGGGGACAGACATAGTAAGAATAAGAATAAGAAAGAAGAAGAAAGAAGAAGAAGCAGAAGAAAAGAGGACGCCGAAGAAGACGAAGAAGAGAAGAAGAAGAGGAAGAAGAAGACGAGGAAGACGAAGAAGAAGAAGAAGAAGAAGAAGAACAGAACCAGAAGAATAAGACGAGAAGAAGAAGAAGCAGAAGAAGAGAAGACGAAGAAAAGAAGAAGAAGAAAGAAGAAGAAGAAGACAAGAAGAAGAGGGAGAAGAGGAAGAAGAAAGTAAGAAGAAGAAGTCAGAAGACGAAGAAGAAGAAGAAGAGGAGAAGAGGAGACAGAAGAAGAAGAAGCAGAGACGAAACAAGAAGAACAAGAAGAAAAGAAGAAGAAGAAGAAGAACAAGAAGAACAAGAAGAAGGAAAAGAAGGAAGAGAAGAAGAAGAAGAAGAAGAGAAGAAGAATAAGAAGAAGACGAAGAAGAAGAAGAAGAAGAAGACGAAGAAGTGTAGTAGATCATGAGAAGAGGCAAGAAGAAGAAGCTGAAGCAGAAGAAGGAAGAGAAGCAGAAGAAGAAGAAGAAGAACAAGAAGAAGAACAAGAAGAAGCAAAGAAGAACAACAAGAGAACAGAAGAAGAAGAAGAAGAAGAGAATCAGAAGAAGAAAAGACTAAGAATAGAAGAGGAAGAATAAGAATAAGAAGAAGAAGAAGACGAACATAAGAAGACAATAATAAGAACAAGGAATAAGAAGATGAATAATAGAAGAAGAAGAATGAGAAGAGGAGAAGAAGATGAGAATAAGAAGACAAGAAGACAACAATAAGAACAATAATAAATAATAGGAATAATAAGAATCGAATAATAAGAAAAAGAATAAGAATAACGAAGAAGAAGAAGAAGACGAAGGAACGAAGAACAAGATAACAGAAGAACAACAAGAATAACAAGAAGAATAAGGATGAGCAGAAGAAGAAGAACAACAAGAATGAACAACAAGAGAACAAGAAGAAAGAAGAACAACAAGAAGAACAACAAGAATAAGAAGAAGAATAAGAAGAATAATGATAAGAAGAATAATATGAAATTACTAAAAAAATACTAATAATAATAATAATAATACTAATAATAATAATAATACTAATAATAATAACATAATAATAATAATAATAATAACAATAATAATAATAATAATAATAATAATAAGAATAATAATATAATAATAATACTAATAATAATAATAATAATTGGATTTTATTAAATTAAAAGCAAGATACATAAAATGTGGATCGCACGGGTAACAAGTCGAAAGTAATGTTTACAGACCGTATTAATAAATGTTATAATAATAAAAAAAACTTCAATAGATCACAACACAATTACATTATGTATTAGTTATATTACGCATAATTATTAATATTAATAATAGGTATGAGTGAATGGTCTATCTTGTCTTAAATTATGTTTGTTTTCTCTCTCAGGTGACCTTAATAACTCATCCAGTGAGGGCTTCCTTTTCCTTGTATTGTCAAAAATTAAATGTGTGATCAGGAGCGTTTAAATCTGCTCCCGACAGATCTTGTCACTGTAAGTCTCAGGTGAGGTAGGGCATATAAAAATATCTACAAAGGAAGAAGTTAAATTAAGGAAATTAAAGGAAGGAAATAACACACAAATTCTGTTACAAAGCATTTTATTATATGGGTCCAAAACTTGGACAGTAAGTAGAAAACAAGCCAACAAACTGTTAGCAGTAGAAATGGATATTTGGAGGCGATCGACAAAAATTTCAAGAAGGGATAAGGTCAGAAAGAGCACAACAAGGGGAAATTAAGCAAATTGAAAAAAAAAATCATATTAGAAAAAATAGAAGAAAATCATTTGAAATGGTATGGACACCTCATAAGAATGGAAGTAGAAAGAATATCAAAGAAGATCCTTAATTGGAAAGCTAATGGAAGAAGTGGAAGAGGCAGACCTAGAGAACTTTGGGTAGATGGAGTGAGGAGAACTATGGAAGCTAGAGATTTGAGGGAAGAAGATGCTTTAGACAGGAACCTCTAGTGACAAATCATTTTGGGTTGAAGGAGAAACACTGTATTGTGGAATATTCCTAATAAAAAAAAAGGAAGGAAACCTTTCTAAGATTTACAATCTTTTACCTAACTCTGAGCCATTCTACTATTTGAAAGGATGATTGTTTTCAGTTAATCACAAAGATTAGACCAAGGATATTAAACCTCCCTCTCAATATGTTAGTGTAACTTCTCCCTTATAGGTTATTTTATCTGCCTTATGCCACACGATTCTTACATGACCTGTCGGAAGATTATTTTTTAATTCTGGATCACACACAATCCAACAAGGACATGGAGGCCTCCCTGGATATGTGATCAGTTCAATGCCATGGCCATCTACACACAACTCGAACATATATGACAAGACACCATTCACTTAGTCATTCCAACTAAACAGTTTGTCAAATATGATATGGATTATGTTTATGCTGGCCGCCGCGGTGGACTAATGGTTATGTGCTTTGCTTCTGGTCACGAGGGTCGCGGGTTCAAACCCGGCCGGGGTTGATGGATTTTTTAGGATGGAAAAATCTAAGGAGCAAGTTCTCCGGGAGGTACTTTAAGCCGTTGGACCCTAGTCTGATGTTTTCAGGCTCGTAAAAAATCATTCAGCCTGAATAAAGAGCCTCTAAGCAAAATTTACCGACTTTTTCATCCTAGTAATTCTTTAGTTGCCTACTACATGTCTCATTGGGTCTGTATGTTGACCGCATACCATTCACGACATCTTTGGGAAATTAGCGTAACTAAATTGACTTCATCTTAGTAACTCCTAACAAGGAGAGGCTAAGGCCCAACATTGGGCCGTTTACGCCATTATAGATACATGTAGGTGATTGTGT
Source organism: Diploptera punctata (assembly GCA_030220185.1). Lineage (NCBI taxonomy): Eukaryota > Metazoa > Arthropoda > Insecta > Blattodea > Blaberidae > Diploptera > Diploptera punctata. Next base: position 47,395 of record JASPKZ010005761.1, read on the forward strand.
TGGCCAGATAATGTTCGGGGACCATTTGGCTCTTAAAGTTTCCCAACAGTTGTCTTTCGTGCGAGGAAAAACTCCGAAAAAAAAGAAAATCATCCACGAAACCTGCCCCAACCGGAGATCGAACCCAGCTCCTTGCGTACGAAGCAACAAACATACCCTGAAAGCACAGCGATGGATAATATTAATTCCCACGGGATCAAATATGGTGTGATGAGATAAAATCTATAATTAAAATTAAATTAAGGGCACAAGTAAACAACCAGACAAGTAACTTTTTTCTTGAAATTGAGTTTGAGGTGCCATTATATTCTCCATGGAAAGGACTATCTTTTAGAAATGTGAAACAGTAAAATAAACTCTTTATCCATGTATTTATTTACCTTCAAATTTTAGGATAGGCCTAAACGTAAAGAAGTATGAACCGGTACATTGAATAATTGAGTAATTTTCAGGTTTCACGATAAATTAACTTGCCTAGTTTTTTTCCTGTACTCTTCAATTTACTCTGATTAAGTTTATTCTGAAATTATAATGAAATGTTTGTACTCGTCGTACTAGGTTGATTATTAAACGTAAGTATATTGCAGTAGAATTAATGAATATTTGGACAGTTACTGTCAACTACAATTGGAGACTAGAAGTCAAGTACAATGTTGAAGTTTATATTAGGGAGTAAGAGTTTTGTAAATGGGTGGGACACACCATTCGTCAGAATTTGTAATAGAGACGTGGTAATATCTCAATGCGAATAGTATCAATAGACATAATACTTATGTATTATAGTTATTATAGTGACTATTTAACTCATGCCCCAAATGGGAGTCAATGACCAATCACGTTTTCAATGATTTCTGTTTTACAACCAATCAGAGTCGTGTTTCACCAAATATTTATCAGTGTTTATAATTACCATATTAAAGAAAGCTCCTCCTTACAATATTGCGTTCCTTTGGCAAATAATAGTATGATCTGGTTGCAGTGATAAACAAAAGAAGCAGTAGAAGCGTACCTATCGTTTCTCATTTGTAAACATCGCCGTTTACATTAAATATATAAATATTTTTAAAATAACTATAGTTAAATAATGATTTGTGAGTAAACAGCTTAATTTTATTCGTTAAAATAGTCCTAACAAATGCCACTCTTTGATTTCCAAATTATCTAGATAAATTCACTTCCTCACTCGTGAGTCGTGATGAATTTATCGATAATTTGGAAATCACTCGTGGCACTTATGACAATCACTGATTTCCTGAATAATATAAGAAAATTAAACAAAACAAATAATTGACAGGGTAATTTGCAGCGAATGGACCCAACCGACTAACAAAAAAAAACAATTAAGAACCAACCTAAGTATTCAGAAGCAGAAATGGACCTAAAAAACGGTGGATTTGTCGGGTGCATCATTAAACTTAACTCTTTGAGAATTCAACCTGAACCTAATAAGTTCATGATGATGATGATGTGTGAACAAAATGATCGAAATGAAATGCGCATATTTGTGCAAAGGTTGGTTTAGATATCTGTGCTATATTTAGCAAGTGATTCCATATTTTTCATGCAACTGATTAAAGTGGTACAAAAATGTTCGCACACTTTATCGTAAAGTTGTAGATACGCTTGTTCCGGGTGTGAAATGTCTTCGTTACACATATTTTGTGGTGGTGGAATCTATTTAACGTGAGACGTGTCACTGTATGTCTGAATTTGTAGTTCGCTTTGGTCCATTCTTTGTTCATCATGGCTTCGGTGCAGTGAAATCTTCCCAGTTGCTTTATCTCTTCTGATTCCTTTACTTTGTAAGTTTTTCAGCTTCACTCAGTCCTAGTCTGATTCTGATATCCTCTACGTATTATATGACACAGCGGAACATTTACCTCCAGTTATAGCAGCACTGTTGCTGCGTCGCAGGGACGTAGATACTAACCTTGTATAGTCAGGAACAAATAGCAAATGAAGCACTTACCCAGCTTACTTAGGGTAATAGCTGCACTTCTCGATGCCACAGACTGACGTGAAGCGAGTTTACACGGGATGACACGGCATTATTTGTCAAATCATCCACAAACGAAGCAGGTCAATGTTCCGCTATGTCGGATAGAATGTTTCTTTTGCTAGCTCAGTCTTGTTCATGAGCATTTTGATACACATAGGGCACGTTTTAGGAAACTTGCCTTCACTCTCTCTATGGTTACTAAGTTAGTAGCCGTGAGGTTGTGCCAGATAAGATGTATGACAAATGTGACTATAGGCTTGATGAACAAAATTTTAACTTAAAACACGAGTTTGTATTTTGGAGAACTTACGTTTCTAAATACATTGCGGGAATATTAGAGTTTGCAGCAGGAGGCTACGGGATGATCACAGTGATTGGCTATTATCAATGTTAAATACGTTGCTATGACAATAGACCCATAGTTTTTAAATTCGTCAAAAGTGGTGTCAATGTCCAATCGCGAGATTTCGCGACCTATTAAACGTTCCATTAGGTTCTAGCGCTGGGCCGGGATCCACAGGTAGAGAACCGCTGTAGTAATGAACTCGAAACATAACTGATCATATATAATTATCTTGTTATGTAACTAGCACAGAGAGACTCATGCAATCGATACAGTTTGTCATTTATGTGAAGAGCGTCCAGTTTTTGTGCAACACTTAGACGCGTTCGCTTCCTTGACATCGCTCACGGGTCTTCTTTAACTTGCAGTAGTCTGTTTGCACGAACTTCCGTTGAAAAACCTACTGTGCAACACAATCTAGTTGTTTATATTGCGACTAGCAATCTATAGCTGGATTTTAAATTCGTTCGTCACTTGAAATGTGACGATAGTTAAAAATGGGCCAACAAAACATACAATAATAATAATAATTTATTTATATTATTATTATTATTATTATTATTATTATTATTATTATTATTATTATTATTATTATTAATTTCGGAATTTATAGACAGCACAGTGGTTTTCCGTCACTCTCAAGAAATTCACCTTCTCCAGTTGTAGCGGTCCTTAACATTATCACCTAAGTCCCAGTTCACTCATACTTCTTCTCACACCATCCATCCAGCCTTCTTTAGGTCTTCCCTTTCTTATTTTCCACTCTATTTTCCACTCCAAGATTTGCTTATGGATTCTATCAGATGGCATCCTCTTGAGATGTCCATAACACTTTAATCATCTCTCTTCAATTATCTCTATTAATTTCTTTCAACTTTCATAATTTTAAAATTTCAACTTTTCTATTTTTTTTTTAATCTGGACTTCCGTGATGATCTCAAGTAATCCATCTCTGTTGCTAATAACTTGTTAGCTTGGCACATTTTAATATTGTCGGTGTTTTCTGATCCACATAACGTAATGTTTGATACAATGGCTTTATAATTATGTCTTTGTTCTATAAAGATGTGTGTTATTTAATTATAGTGAGATTTTTTTTTTTCTGTTTTCGTTTTCATAAATTATTTTGAGGACATATCTTGTATTTTATATTAAAATTATATTTTTAAATGCTTATTCTCCAATAGAAAAGTGTAATTTTTTGAGGAAATACAAAGTAATAATAAAATCAACTGCCTGAACCTGACAACGACAAAAAACCTGAACGAGAAAAAAATGTAAATAAGCATTTACCGAAAGCCTACAAGCAATATGCCTACTATCGACAGTAATTCAACAGGTAGTTACCAACAAAAAATTAGCACATTCAACCGTTTAATAAAAAGTATGCTAAAACTACCTACAATCAAAGCAAATTCCAACAAATAATTGAAATGTATAAAAAAATTGTAAAAAAATAAAGGCTTTAGAAAACAAGCTATAGATAAACTCTTAAAGAAACTAAAAAAAAAAAAGAAAAAACATACTTAACGTAACGAAACTCGAAAAATAATCTTATAGTAAAAGGGCTTGGATACCACTAATATATAGGCCTACACGAAATGAAACGATGAAATTAGCTAAAACTCTGAAAAAAAAATCTAGACAAAAACATGAACATAGCGTTCAAGACTGAAAGCGGTTTACAAATTAACTTGTAAAGATTGTAACAAATTCTACATAGACAATACAATCATAAATGTCAACATAAGATTCAAATAACATTTTAAAGAATTCATATTTGCAAAAGGAAAGTCTAGCTATGCTTAAACACGTCATCAATGCCGGTCACCGCATGGATACAATAGAAAACACTCTAATTGTAATTCATAAAGAAAATTCACAAAGATAGACGTACCAAAACAACTTGACAGTTTAAAGCAAGTAAACAACGATATAATTTTAAATGAGAACACACCTAACTCATCCAACCCTCTACACGAAATTACAAAACACCAGTCAGCAGCTACCGACGACGCTGGAAGGCCGCTGATGTCAAAAGCGTCTCAAAACAATATAATTTATTAGTGCCTATCCTTTTTCTAAACATGGAAATCGATTTCCGAAATTCCTACAGTTCTTAAAAGTTTAAAAAAAACTTGGTTGGGGACGACGGCACCTGTCAGATATCTACTTCTGAAATAGGGTCTGCCAAAATATACTTGACAATAAAAACATTAGATAATATACAGACAATACATAATAATTGTTTAGAATTTATATAATAGGGATAGAAATAAATAATAGTTTTAGAAAACTAAAAAATGAAAAATAATTTTAATTTCCAATACGCTTGGGATAAAATAAAGTGGTCAACAAAAAAATCATCTCCACCACATAGAGAATAAAACTAGAGTTATCAACAAAAAGAAAATAATTTTACCATCAAAAGCGTGGGGTGCTCTATATCAATTAATATTTTTGATAATAAACAGATATTGGTAAAAGTAAGCTCTCTAAGAAGAAAATGTAAAAATCATAAAAAGCACCCCACGCGTTTGATGGTAAAATTATTTTCTTTTTGTTGATAACTCTAGTTTTATTCTATATGTGTTGGAGATGATTTTTTTGTTGACCACTTTATTTTATCCCAAGCGTATTGGAAATTAAAATTATTTTTCATTTTTTAGTTTTCTAATAAAGCGTGTTCTTTTAGTTTTTTAAAACTATTATTTATTTTTTATTTTTTAGTTTTAATATTTTACAGAATAAGATAAAAATGTAAATATCTTTAAATTCGATACTATTTTAGTATGAGCTAAAAGTAATACTCTTCTATAAAAAAAACCCCTCCCAGCCGTATTTGAACCAGCGACGTATGGATTACTGAAATTATATACCACTAAGAGTTCACTGCTCTACCAACTGAGCTCTTACAACGATTGACTAAAAACTCGATAAGTCCGCAACCTATTATACCAGTTTTAATTTTTTTTTATTTTCGGATGATTCTGGCCAGGATTTTAGAAACAAAATATGAAATTATTGTATTGTCACGGATCCTCTACACGTATACAAAGTTTCAAGTCGATCGAATGTTTCTAAGTGGGTGAAAATCGTGTTGAAAGATTCCGTTACATTGATACAAAAACGCTTTTATTTGATTTTCTGATGATTATGGCCAGGATTTTAGAAAATAAATATGAAATTATTCTATTGTCACGGGTCCTCTACAAGTATACAAAGTTTCAAGTCGATCCGATGATTTTAAGTGGGTGTGAAAATCGCGTTGAAATATTCCGTTACATAGATAGATAGATAGATAGATAGATAGATAGATAGATAGATACAGGTCAAGCTAATATAAAGCATGTAAAAACGAAGTTATATACAGCCAATATTGAAATTAAATATTTTTAAATGTTCAAGATTTCAAATTATATAATTGTTTTTCATTGTCTTTTCTCGACAGCTATCAACATTCAAACCCATCTGATAATTTTGGTTCCACTAGAGTACTATATATCAGGCATGTTAATAAGTACACACTCCGTGTGAAAAGACATACAGAGGCCCTCCTTTTTAACCCTACGTCGGATAGGATGACTAGGTAAAACACTGTTAGTTACTTGTCAGTTGTGTTCTTTCATTGGGAGAGAGACCGCGCCTTTTCACACCTAATGAGCACTTATTAACAGCCCTGCTATATTAAATCTTCACCTTTGTATCAATTTACATTCTATTCGACCATAACACCTTATTTAAAAGACTATTTAACTCATGCCCCAAATGGGAGTCAATGACCAATCACATTTCAATGATTTCTATTTTACAACCAATCAGAGTCGTGTTTTCACCAAATATTTATCAGTGTTATAATTACCATATTAAAGAAAGCTCCTCCTTACAATTTGCGTTCCTTTGGCAATAAATAGTATGATCTGGTTGCAGTGATAAACAAAAGAAGCAGTAGAAGCGTACCTATCGTTTCTCATTTGTTTTCAAACATCGCCGTTTACATTAAATATATAACTATTTTAAAATAACTATAGTTAAATAATGATTTGTGAGTAAACAGCTTAATGTTATTCGTTAAACAGTCCTAACAAATGCCACTCTCGATTTCCAAATTCTCTAGATAAATTCACTCCTCACTTCGTGAGTCGTGAATTTATCGATAATTTGGAAATCACTCGTGGCATTACTTATGATAAATAGTGTTCTTCCCTTGTTGTACGGTACTCGATTGTGCTTGTCCTTCCGCGTTGTTCCCTCTTCTAATGTAGGCCTAATGTTTCCTAGCTAATACATCGCTTGATATTCTGAATATACAGTTCTAATCTTCTTGTTTTTCTCCTACCCTCAGATATTCTGTTTTCACTATGTTCATGTCGAAGCCCCATTTCTTATTGGCAAATAATTATTTACGTTATAAGGCTAGAAAGTGTCGGTCGCGAAGGACTTGTTCCGATACACGCGGGTTCAAACCCGGCTAGGGTCTATGAATTTTTTAGATGATGGATTCAAGGGACAAGTAATCCGGGAGGGACTTTAAGCCGTGGGTCCCGAATCTGAATGTTTTTCAGGCTCGTAAAGTAACCGCAAGCCTGAATAAAGAGGCCTCTATAAAAATTTACCGACTGTTGTCCATTCAAGTTGTCGTTAGTTGCGGAGTTCCTCACTGAGGCGATATGCCGACCCCATATCACATGGTAACCATAACTAAGTTAGTTTGATTGAAACTAGGGAGAGTCCTAATCCCCTCATGAGGAAGGACGGGGTGAAAGTGAAGTTTTACTGATGATTTGAGATGTTTACGCTGATCCTGGAATTGTGCGAGTATTTATTAAAAAACTTTCAATTCTTACAACATACAACATTTTATTTCATAATATGTCAAATTGAATTACATTAAATACAATTAATATTAAGTAGGCCTATGACCGATATAACTCACGACTGACTCATATATAGTATTTTAGTTGTTAGGTCTATAAAATATATGCATACAAGTAAAATATCCAAAATATAAACATGAATACCGCTATTTACAGTATTATGTAGCCAGGTATTTGCAATTACTCTACAAATTGAATCAATAAAGACTGATCGCAACTGCTAACTGACAAATTTGTGGTCTTAGCTTTTAACTATGACTTAAGTGAATTTGTATTTGTCAGTTAACTTGGTGAGGTTTTCTTGCTTTTTTTTCCCCCTCATTCATAAAACAAATGTAGGGGGAAATTTTAAAGCCCAAATAGTCCCAGAGCACCATTTGACCATCGTAACCTTCCTATCACCTTTAGCATGAGTGTATGAGTTTTTGGCGTGTCTTTTGTCTTAAATGTTCATGCTACCTCGGAGGTGTCCTCGCTTTGAGCTGATCCCTCATTCGGTTTGTCTTCCATGTCCTTGCGAGGTCAAAAAAGTTTAAACATGCTCTCCCGACAGGTCGTGTTACTGTAAGGCCCGGATGGAATATTACAAGTAAGAGTACCTGAGAGGAAGAGGTTTTATTCAGAATAAGAAATAAAGGACACATTCTTGCTTGGCCTAGTAATGAGGTTAGCAGGTCTACTGATGGTGAATTTAACAGCATTATTTTACGTCCATGTTATTTCTATTGAGTACCTTGGCTTGTTTACTTATGAAATTACTTTGTAGTTAATCTTGCCATAGTTTATTCATACGTTGGTGAATGTAGGATCTCTTTTGTGAATATTACAATAGGTCTGCAAAGTACTCTAAAGTTGCATGTATCGGCCATTTTATAAGACTATAAAATTCTGAAAAGGGATATGATATGAAATGACGATATTGTTACCGCTTCGTTCACAAAGTAATTTTTTTGTTCGTTTCGAAATTCCGTAGTAGTCAACACAATATCTCACTCGTATTTTTTTCTCTTTTAGAAGCTAAAATACTTATCATATGTTATTAAAAAGTCTCATATTGAAAATTATCTTGGTAACATTATACTACATTATTTGTTGTTGTGAAGGTAAATTCTTAAGAAGCTTGAATGTTTTACGGTTTCCATACTCATTTACATTATCAGCAATGAAATTTTCACATTTTCTTACTTTTTGAAGAGAACATTGTTGCTATTATTTCGTTCAGAAGGAGCTATCACATTTTATCGCAGATCTACACAACTTTTAAACAAGCAATTATTACGTTTTGAGAAATGTTTTGTACTTTTATAAAAGTTTTGAAAAGTTATGCAACGTTAACAAAACTTCATACGCTGAACGCGACGCAAAGTTAATTGAAAACTGCAGAATGATTTATTTTGCTCAGAACTTATTTCCAGAAAACTTTCTTCAATCGAATCGTTTTCACAAAACAAGAGTGCACTTTTACAGACGCTTTCACAATATTTTCAACGATTTATTTTAAATATAGAAGTTTACTGTAGCAGAATATATTTAAATACAGGACAGACATTAAGTTTATAAGTGCACAGACTTCTAAGTACCCTATTCACATTTTCAAAGTAAAATATATAATACAAATATCTTAAACACATTTGATTATAAATGTGCTGTTTTTTTTATAATTTTTTACGGGAGATAATTCGTACATTACTTTGTAATGATGAGTGTTGGGCTTCACACATACATATGCACACTTAGCAAAAAAAAAAAAAGATCGGACTCTTGATCTCGAACATTTCAAGTTTCAGTACGCGATTCACACGAATAAACTAATTACACAGTAGAGCTACAATACGCACCCCTTCCTCCAATGAAGAGCATTCTTTTATACACAGCAAGCCAGTGAACGTTTAGTTGAGTGCTTTATGGCTTGTTTCGTATGCAAGAGGTCAGAGGTTCGATTCCCGATGAGTTCAATTTTTAATTCTTACAATGCTTTCAATTTGATTCTGTCTGTCCACTCTTAAAGAAAAAACGAATTAACTATTTGGAAGTATTACTATTTATTATTATTATTATTATTATTATTATTATTATTATTATTATTATTATTGCCCATCATCTATGGGCTATGTTTAGGCTCGACTTGATCTGCATAAACTAAATAGTATAATTAAAGGGCGAAACCTTTTCCTCGGTAATACGTAATAAATAAATAAATACAAAATATATGAAGCTATGTTATCTATTATCATAAAGCATTTTTTTAAATGTGGTACTGCACTCACAAATGTATACCGGTAGCTAAATAGTATTACAGAGTTTACGAAGGCAGGAATACTACTTAAAATAGTGTAAAGTGGACGTAGATTACGTGGCTGGAATTAAATGTTATAGGATGTATTTTGCAAAAGTACAAATAAATAACAAACAAAAAATCATTGTCGAGGATTGTAAAGTCTGGCTCTCATATATATATATATATATATATTTCATTTTTTTAAATTGGTTTAACGATCTACGCTACTCGAACGTCGCGTCGAATACTATTCATCTAAGTCCTGGTTGTCTTGCTTACTTTTACACTATGCACGAGAGTTGAACTTTATTTGAAATGTTGCAATTTGAGTAATATTGTATACGTCGTACATTCGTAAATATCTAGAAACACGTTTCCTTCACTGCTCTTTAATTACTCAAGACGATTAAAACGCAAATTCAGCGTATTTAAAACATTTAACAAAACTTTACTTCGTGGACCACAGCTTTAAATCTTCGAGCATGCGTAGTGGGTCATAACAGGGACTGCATTTTGAAGCCGCGTCATGAAATGAAATAACATTTACCCTTAGAATTTTGCACAATAATACATAATATAAAACTGAAATGGTAAAAACATTACAACATAACATATATTTATTTCGTTTCTTTCAAATCTTCGTAAAATCGTCCAAAAATTTACGTGTCCTACATAGGCTACTGTATGAAAGCCAGGACATGTCTTATCTATTACCTAATGAAATTATAAAACTGCCTCTGCAAATATTTAAAAAAATGAAATTTTAATAAAATAATGTCATGGTTTTGTTTGCAGTTCTGACTATACTAGCGCAGATAAGTCTATAAAACAAATGATACAAAACAAGTGACATTTATATTAATAACTGTATTGGTATTTTTCTGATAAAAGTTCGTGTTACCAACATGTTTTCTAATATTATTCACGTTTTCACTAAAACCTAATCATCCTTAAAATTATTTTTTTTTCCTGCCATAATAACAGTTAAAAACATAAGCTGCACAGAAATGACATTTATGTAGGTTAGTGTGAGTCATGTTGGTTAGCTTTTAAAATTTAAGATTGATTTGGGTTATTTCGTTTCTAGTGTATTCCCGTATTTGGCTATACGATTTTATATCCATAATTATTAGCTATCCTCCGAAGTTATGTATAGTTAATAAGACGGTTTTAAATTATTTCTATCTCAACTTTTCATTCAATTTTCAAGTATTTTCCGTACTTTTTTCGGACCAAAAATGATTCATATATTCCACATATTGTTATTCACATACTGTTACCATAATGTGTGCTTTTTTAAAAATACGTACTGTTCTTTTAATTACTATTGCCTGTTATTTGCACTGCCCCGCCCACCAATGTCTTGGTGTAGAGCTACGGGACATTCGCTGGTTCGAGTTCCAATGAGAGAACAATTTTTTTAATGAAATTTCGACCAGTATGGAACCGATGACCACTCATCGTGAGAGGGATTTAGATAGCTTCAATAAGTAGCGGTTACAGATTCAGAAAACCAGTTATAACGTCTGGGAGACTTAACATGCTGACCACATGTCACCTCTATATTGGCTGAAGGATCGTTCATCTCTGTAAATAGGATATATGGAAGTGAGGACAGCAGCCGGCTCTTAGACCAAGTGTCTCCTAGGTCTGTTGCACCATAGAGTTTAGGTTCTAGTTATTTGAACTAGAATCCCCCCCCAGTGTTTTACGTAATTCACTTATATCTTATTAATGTATTTGTAATTGATTTAAATGGTGTCCATTGTATAACTGTATAGTGTAGAATGCAGTTCCATGTTACACTAACCTTGAAGTATTCATCGACTTCTTAGTTATAATGGACGTAAGATATTGGTGTTAAATTGAAGAAAAAATCTATGTTTCTTCTTCATTTACGTCTGATGCATAGTCTAAAGCTGGAATATGAGAGAACAGTGTTGCTAGTAGAGCAAGCGGAAAACCTAAGACCTGACTTAGATCGTATAGTAAGTAAAACATGAAAAAAGGAGCACTATACGCAAAATAAATGTAATATTTTATTTTACAAAACTTAATCACGTTAAGTGGACGGCGTTATGCAACAGTCGGCTATGCACCATTATGTAAGTTCCGAGAAAAATGCGTTTAAAGTTTTTTTTCTACATTTTAAACTCTAGCAACTGCTATTTAATTATTTCTGACTTGTTAATCACTTATATGATAATACTGTATGTATTGATTCATACTGTATGAGTAAAAACAATTTATATTTATTTTAACGGTCAATATTTCAATACTGCACTTAGACGTAATGAGAATGATGTTATAATCGTTCTGCATCAATTAGTTAAGCTCGGCAAGAGGGCGTTCACACTGTTGATGTGTATTAGTATGGGGTATATTATTATGTATCAATCAGCCAAGCGTCAAGGTAATGCGTATACACTGTTGATGTAAAATACTGTATCATAATATTAGTAGTGTTTGTTTGCACAATAACTTATTATTGATATATGTTTATATATTGTATTGTTTTGTAATACTTCATACGAAAAGTTATAAATAAATCCAATTTTTATGCAATTAAAGTAGATATGAAAAAACTCATAAAAACAGGCATGCTGTAACAATTTTGTGAAATCATTTTTTTTTATTCTTAGAGTAAAAAATATCGATAGACATCCATCGGCTTGCTCACTAAATTTTTATTTTGAACTATAATACTTTTTAAAAGGCATATACATTACTAATAATATGCTTATGTAACTGTAGACAATATTTAAAATAAGTGGAACAATAGTAAATATAACAAATAATTTATCTCATATTTTTAATATGAATTATTCATATTGGGAATTATATGCATTAAAATTATATCATTCCATTTATTTTCTTATTAGCCTCCATGCCTTCAGTCTAAGAGTTGTTAATCACTTGCATTCTTTGCTGTAAACTTGGCAACGCTATGGTGCTGCCGCATTTAAGGTTAAACGTTGCAACGCTGTAACCACGTGACCGTTCACGCTTCTGTAGCGGTTTCACTACTCTTCCGCTGGCGGTAGTCCAGGACAGTCGTCACATTCTGCTCCTGTATGACTACACATATTCAAGACTCTTCCGCCAGGACTTGTCCAGGCCAGACGCTGCGTTCTGCTCCTGCATCACAACACATTCACAAGACTCTTCCGCCGAGATGTCCGGGCAGTCGCTGGGTTCTGCTCCTGCATCACATACACAAAGACAACAACGCATTCATCGCAACACACAGATGAGTTCTTCAAGACATGTAGCGCACATTATTCAAGTTAATAAAGTAAGTGTTTTAAATCATGCTTTGTGTTTTCATTCAAAGCTGCCACGTGAACATTTTATTATTAATACATCTAGTCCTACGGATTCGGTGCACTCAGTTCAATCAGAGGACTCATTTAAAACTTATTAAGTACTTGTGCATCGACCGATGTTTTTGTCATCTCGTAGAGAGACACTTCAAAATGATCATAGAACAAATTAAGAAAAAATATACACTTTTCATTTCAACAAAAAAAAAATTGCAAACTGTAGAACAGTGGATCTCCTAACTCAGTTGCCTATAACAATGACCTCTGAATTGACAAGCGCCTGATTTTTATCTTTATGTTTATAAAATAGGGGTATATGGACTCCATGTACGAAAAATGTATGATTCACATAATAAATCAAACTCTTACATACCTGCAGTGAGACAGAAAATGCCTTCCCATGTTCAGGGCAATTCTTATAACCATATCTAAAATTTTCTGAATTCTGGATGTCATTATAACATTTAAAAAAAACACAGTCACTTGAGAATTTTCACTATTTATTGTAGCACCAAACCAACAATACCCAGTTATGCGTCAACAATATTTGAGCGGGAACATTAGGCGCTAAGCTGTATGATGCACAATTTAGATTAGTATTTATGAAGATCTAGTTTCATAGCCGTTTGTTGCATAACACAAAATCTGTGATAGGACTGATGGCGGTTACATTTTTCTATAATAATAAGGCTAAAATTAAAGATTTGGCGCTAAAGTCTGCATATAGTTACTTAACGAGCCAATGCAACAGATGACAACAAAATATATATTTTAATGGCGATTAGCCGGTTGATGCATAACACCTCCCAAATATAATCTGTCTAGCTTGACTATGTAATATTTCCCTCTTCACTCGCGGAATGATACCAGCAGTTGAACCCACGTACATGACTATATCTACTGTATAAATAAACTGAAGTACCTGTGATGTAGCTTGTTGTCACTGGCCGTGGTTCCAAAACACGCGGATCCTTTATAGACTAGTAAGTTACATCTGTAAATAGATGTTCGATATTTTTCGCTGCGCGAATGTTTAGAAAATAGCCCTCGCCAAAACAAAATGTATTTATCTGGCATCAGTATAATCACCATAATACAATCCGTGCACACACACACACACACACACATATATATCCGTAATAATTCTGCCCGATGACAGATCTTTCACTGCAATCATAGCATTTTCATGCTATGCTTGCAGCTTTACTAGGGAATTATAGGTGTGGTACCTTCCCTTTGCTTTCCACACCGGTGAAGGGTGATGATGATAATGATAAGGATGATGATGATGGCCGGATGATTTTCGGAGACCGTTGGGCCCTAAGCTTCCTGACATTTGTGTTATAGGTGAGGAAAAACCCCGAAAAAACCTCACCCAGGAGCCTGTCCCGACCGGGAATTGAACTTTGATTTTCACGAATATAAGAAATTTCAATTGCATGTGGAGGTTTGGTTAAGGATGACTCACACATAACCATAGCCTCCGAATGTTTATATATATATATATATATATATATATATATATAACTTCTGTAAGAAGTTTCCAATATTTACAAAGGATGAAATATGCAACAAAACATGTAAGAAAGTTGCTATAACACTTGAGCCTAACTTAACATCTTCTGAGTTATGGTGTATTGTTTACTTTAGATTATCGCCACATTAAACAGAGTTTTGTCTTGATGACAGATTACTCTAGTATTTAGTTATTGCTTGATACTCTTCGTGCAAGCGATGAGACGGGTCGCGAGGAGGGCGTTGCATGTTTTGTTTTGATACTGCTGAGTATATAAAGTACTGTGAAGTGCTAACTCACTGGCACTATCGAACCCAAAGGTTCATGGCCGCGCGGACATAAGCTCTCCATACATCCCTACCGTGATAGTGATGTAAGAACTCTCAATTCTCCAACTCTCCACTCCGTCTCTGCTTGTACTCACAGTACCAACACGGTTTCCTGCGTAATATAATAAAACGTGTATGTACAATGTTGAACCAAAAGTATGGGTTGAACATTATAAAAAGTTATGGTTTAATGAGAATGAACAATCTCACACTCCAGTAGATAATACATTTGAAGGATGCGATTTAATCACATTGGATGAATTAGATACATCAATAAGAAAAGTGAAATGCAGAAAATCACCCGCGCCTGATAACATAAATGCAGAACTTTTGAAATACGGAGGTTTGTTATTAAAATTAAGATCATTACACATCTTTAATATGTGTTGGATTAACAAAGAAATTCCCAAAACATGGCTCATTGCAAATGTCATATCAATTTTTAAAAAAGGAAACAGAAATAAAACAAGTAATTATAGAGGAATCAGTATTTTGACTCTGTATATAAAATATATGCAGGAATATTACTTAATAGATTAAAACCAATAGCACATGCATTGCTCTTAGAAGAACAGAACGGTTTTAGACAAGGAAGGTCCTGCTCTGACAATATATTCACTATGAGACAGATTATAGAATAGATACGAGAATTCAATTTACCCACATATTTAGCTTTCGTTGATCTTGAAAAAGCCTTTGATAAGGTGATAAGAAGAAAATTGTGGGAAATAATGAAGGCAAGAGGATACCCGGCTGAACTTATAGAAGGAATAAAAAGTCTTTATAATGGCACGAAAATTATCCTTAATTTAAATAATTTTTCCAGAGAAGAAATTTTAATAAATCAAGGAGTTCGACAAGGGTGTACATTATCACCTTCATTGTTTAATATATATTTTGACGATGTTATACGAAAATGGAAAAAAAAAAATCAAGTCCAATAGGAATACAAATTAATAAGGAAATGTATATGAATATTTTAATGTATGCAGACGATCTGGTAATTATACAGAAGTCAGAGTATGATTTACAAAGAGTTATTTATATGTTGAATCAATTAGGATTCTATTATAATCTCAAAGTCTCAACTTGAAAAACTAAAATTATGGCTTTTCAGGGCAAACTGCCAGTCAGAACAAAAATAGTGATCAATAATGAAATAATAGAATATATAGCACACTTTAACTATCTTGGTTCAGATATAACATATAGCTATGATTGGGATATACATATAATACATTAAGCTGATATCAAATGATGTGCGACACCATAAGAAGAACCCTCCGAAAGACTCGAAGAGATACTCAGCTCAGGTTTTATAAAATTATGGCTGCTCCTGTTCTTTCATATGGATCTGAATCTTGGGTACTTACAAAAAAGATATCTCACACATTCAAGCCACTGAAATGAAATTTTTAAGATCCGTAAAAGGATGTACACGCATGGATAGATTACACAATGAATCAATAAGAAATGAACTGGAGATATTTTCAATACTCGATAAACTAGACGAGCACAAAACAAATACCAATAGAAAGAACATTTAGACAGAACGGACAATACAATATTACCAAAAAAGATCAACACCTACAAACCATATGGAAAAAGATTTTTGGGACGGGCAAGGAAACGATGGACTTGAGACCGGAACAGGTCACATTGACCTAATCCTGGAAAGGAAGAAGAAGATGTACAATGTTTCTTTGTAAAGACTGGGAATAAAAGATATACCGCTCTTACAATTCATCACCAGCATTCAGAAGATGTTGAAGTTAGGAACCAATGTTGTAGAAACATTTTTAGTCAAATCATATCTCCTCAATAAATACTGGAACTTTTTTATAGGCCAATTAACACAAAACTATTTTCGTAAACAAAGAAGATAATTTAAGGTTACAATGAGTTAATTTTGGATATATGTTTGTTTTTAAGTTTGAGATATTTAAACATATATAGCTAACCACGTAGCCTACAACAATTGTCACATGTGCTATTCCAACAGTAAGCATGTATTCTATAGTTTAAACAATTTATATCTAACCTCATATCTATTATACAGCAATGAATGACGCAGTTTTAAAATAATTATTACAACCATAGCTTGCTAGCGAATATATTGCTGTGTTAATAATTTTTTACTTCACTTGTACTTACCTCACTACGCAGACCGGTGTTATTCTTTTTGCACTAATCAGCATCAATACCCATAAAACTTGAACTGTAGCAAGTACTGTATTATCATTAATATGGTGCTACATAGTAACCAATAACTACAACGCTGTTGTAATTAAACGCCTCCCAAGGTTACAAGTACAGCACGTGACCAAGGAGAATACCAGTCAATTTGATTGTAAGAGAAGCGTCATAGAACATAAAACGCATGAACAGTACGTCTGTATTTTTTTTCGCCAACAAGTTGCAGGTTTATACGGTTTGTTTAATTTGTCATTGTTATTTGTTTCATGGGCGAATGAAAACTTGGGAGTTGTACAAGAACTGTTAGACCTAGTTCCAATTAAAGAAACAACAGCAGAGTCAAATATTCTGAACTGTCAAATGGAAGTTGTGGATAATGAAGAGCTCCCATGGGATACACTTGTATCGATAGCCACTAATGATGCTCTGGATAGGTCGGTACGAAAAACTGTTTTGTGACTCTTATAAAACATAAATTGAGCAGAGAAAAAAAATCGGTCTATTGCATTAGTGCATCAGGAGAACTTGTTTATATAATAGTTCATGTGAACACTGTAATGAGTCTTGTAGTAAATATTATAAATAAGCTGCGCCCCACAGATTATAACATAAACTATTTCAACGCTTCCTGGATGATTTGGAACATGAACATAGTGATATGTCATATCATACAGATTTTAGGTGGCTCAGTAGATGATAAGTTATAAGTATTTTTTTTTAATATTATTGTTAGTCGAGCTGAGTTTGTTCCTTGAAATGAGTGGAGAACCTGTTGATGAATTCGCAAATATTAATTGGAAATGTGATTTTGAATGAACTGAGCATTTAAATGTTTTTAATGAGTCATTTCAAAGAACAAACAAATTAATCACAAATATGATCTGAGTATTCAAGCTTTTAAAAGTAGATAGCAATTATAGGAACGTCAACTGCCCTATGTTTAACCTGGTCACATTTCCAGGTTGTAAAGTGTAGCCCAAGATTCTGTTTCCATAGAAATGCGATATTATGATGCATATCTCCAATAGCTTTCTCATGGGTTTGAACTTTAAAGACAGATTTCAAGATATTATTGAGCTGAAATGGATTTTAAATTTCATTTATCAGGTAAACCCCCAATTCTAACGGTCGAATTTTGATGATTTTTTTTGGAGAATATATTTTTGGTTTTATTTCAGTGCTATACCGTGTTTCATTTTTTCTCCACTAGGGTGAATTCTTACAATATTGCGATCCTTTGGCAATAAATAATATGATCTAGTTGCAGCGATGAACAAATGAAGCATAACAAACGTTTCTCATTTGTTTTCACACATCGCCGTTTACATTAAATATATAAATATTTTAAAATAACTATATTTAAACAATGATTTGTGAGTAAACAGCTTAATTTTATTCGTTAAATAGTCCTAACAAATGCCCCTCTTGATTTCAAAATCCTCTAGGTAAATTCAAAATCACTCGTGGCATTACATATGATAACCAGATGATATTCGGGGACCATTTGGGTTATAAATTTTCTCTGAAGTTGTCTTACAGACGAGGAAAACTTCGATAAAATTTCTCCCAGGAAATTTGTCTAGACCGTGAATCAAACCCGGACCCCCTGCGTCCGAGACCACAGTGGATTAATAATAATAATAATAATAATAATAATAATAATAATAATGATATTAATAATAGGCATATTATACGACATAAGAGAACGTTTACCTCCAGGCATAACAGAACTGTTGCTGAATCGCATAGACATACATATGAACCATGTATGGTCGGGAACAAATAGCAAATGAAGCACTTAATCAGCTTACTTAGGGGTAATAGCTGCACTCCACGACGCCGCAGACTGACTTAAAGCAAATGTTCGCGGGATGATACGGTTTTAGTTCGCAAGTAATACACAAACGAAGCAGGTCAATGTTTCGATGTGTCGGATAATATTGTTATTATTGTTATTATTATTATTATTATTATTATTATTATTATTATTATTATTATTATGTAGCGTAGTGGTTAAGGCACTGAGCTACAAGCCGGAGGGTCGAGGGTTCAAGTCCCGTTGGGGTCAGGACTTTTAAATTGACCAAAACCCTCTGGCGGCACTATGGCCCTGGGGTCGACTCAGCCTATAACGGAAATGAGTACCAGACGCTTGTTCTGGGGGTAAAGGCGGCCGTCACGCAGGGCTGACAACCCGGCTGACGTAAAGTGCCGATTGTCTAGAAAAAGTGGGAGGCTTAACCTCCTACTACCCCAAGGGCCTCCGGGCCTGTTGTGGGATCACTTTACTTACTTTACTTTTACTATTATCATCATCATTATTATTGGCAGATGGATAGATATGTATGTAGGTAGATAGACAAACAAGTAGATGAATAGGTAAATAAGTAGTTAGGTACATAGATAATAGGTAGGAGAAAAAGTGTATAAAACAAGATATTTCGTCATTAAATTGTTTGAGAGGTAATTTTGACATGGTCCTCCCATCGCACACGATAGTTTTCTTGAAATAAAAGCACGCTTTATTAAATCCGACTCACAAATGAGAAGCTACTACCCTTTTTCAGCTGTTATTTCGTGAGAACAGCTTTTCTGCGGCTGTTACTTGCACGGTTAATGTGAGATATCCAGCTCAGCAAGTAGAATTTAAAGAAATGAAAGCCGGGCACAAATCCAACTGATATACTGATACCAGCCTAACTTCGTGCTCAGATTTTAAACAGCTGCATTACATTTTAGCCACCAAACACACTGGTTTAGTTTCGCTAATTTCACTGATAAATATATCACTGCCGATCCTTTTTTTTTTTTTTTTTTTTTTTTTTAATTTATTGCCGGTTTAATAGCAGTCATATCGAATCAGGTAGGAAATAGATATAAGCTTATAGGGGATTATTTTTAGTGTGTGTTTGTCTTTTATAAATTTAAAATTCACGTAATTGACGAACGGGATAGCAATGAGTTGCTAAGTATACAGTGATTTCAATCGGGATCTTTGCTCTCTAAGGTTATATAAGATTATGGTACTTTTTAGAGAATCGTGACCACATTAGAGTATTATGTATTTAACTCTGGATTGTTGATATAACAATATTTAAACCAGCTAAATTTAACTTACGTCCCGCGCCATAGCCGAGCGGTTTAAGGAGTTATGCCCAGGTATAGAGCTACAAAACTTCCGCTAGTTCGAGTCCCAATGGGGGAGGAAATTAATTCCTCATGGTATTTAGGTCAGTACATCAGATAAAATAAGAGTTAAGTCTCGTAGGTGCTGCGATGGACAGGACATGTGGCACTTATGGGGAATGAAAGAGGGCATGGAATCTTATTTTAAGAAAACTAGAGGTTAAACGCTAATTGGTATACCAAGAATGAGGTGGGAGCGTAACATTAACCATGATTTGAGGGAAGTAGATTATACAGGGAATAATTACAAAATATTATCTTAGGATAGGGATGCGTGGAGAGTTCATATCCGCGCGACCATGAAGCTATGGGTTCGATAGTGCAAGTAAATAATTAGTTAGTATTTCGGGCAGTATGGGTACGGTAAAAAAAAAAATATGTAGAGCTGCAATAAGTAGCGGTTCCAGGTTGAAGAAATATGTTATAGGTGATCCAACATGCTGCCCACATGTTACCTGGCTAGATGATCGTCCACCTCAATGGGCCGTGGAGTTAGTTAATTTAATTTGCACAATCGTTAAACAAACTATTATTTAATTTTTATATATTAAATATAGCCAATGTGTTCTTGGAAGAAATAAAGACCTTCTACTAGAGCAAGGATGTGCATTCATAACACAATGTGCCACGGAGCGACGACGTGCTGTCATGAATAACGTAAGCATCACGTCAAAATGACGGAATATGCTTGCAACGAAAAATGAGTAGTTTACGTGCATTCTTAAACTCATCAACAACGTATAACGGCCTAGTAATGAGAGAACTAGCGGATTCTACACCAAAACAAGCGCTACAGGGTTGAGTAGTGAGAGAGGTGGCAGTCGTATTCGGTCCTGCGCAGTATCATCCGATTTCTAAACAACTGTGTAATGTGTTGAGGGAGTAACATTCATTCAGTTGCGATACACGTACTACAGGTATTTATGGACTTACAAACTGAACATTGTTTTGTTTAAATGTTCGTTTCTTCATGTTTGCTAGCATCGAAAATATATTATAGTGTTATAGTTAGGTTTGTCCACCGCTGTGGTCTCCAGGTAGCGTGCTGCCTTGTCACGCAGCGGGCCCGGGTTCGATCCCCGGTCGGGGCAGTTTTTCTGGGTGAGGTTTTTATCGGGGTTTTTCCTCACCTGTAAGACAAATGTCAGGAAAACTTTAAGGCCCAAACGGTCCCCGAAATCATATGGCCATCATCATCCTTATCATTATCGTCATCCTTCACCGGCGTGGAAAGCAACGGGAAGCTACCACACCTACAATTCCCTAGTAAAGCTGCAAGCATAGCATGAAAATGCTATGATTGCAGTAAAGGACCTGCCTTCCGGCAGAATTACTATGGATGGATAGTTAGGTTATCGTTCAATTGTAATTGTCTGCTGTGTTATATACTTTTTGCAGCACCTAACTATACTTGGTCCTGTCTCGACGTTGTGTCCCTATTGCTCCCGTCCCACGTCCAAGCAAATGTTTAGATTGTTTCAGTAGTCATGTCGTCCTGTACTTTAAGGATTCGGGTACGATCCTAGTAATGTATATTAACACTGATCGCGTATCAAATGCTTTCATTATGTCACAGTGCCTGCGGTTCATGAGGGATGTGAGATTTTCCTCTCACTGAATGGAGTTCGCATCCGTGTACTAGAGAATGACTCTTATTTTTCTAACGCTGTGAGCTGTTCCATGTTAGGGCATAGTGTAGTACATTGTCTGTATTATATCTTACATAACTCATTAATGTACTGTATTATATAACTCGGTAACATTGTCACAATATGAAGATGTCTTTTGTTTTTCTTACTAATATTTTTGACAATACGTAGAACCACATTTTGTATTAACACAATTCATGACTGGTCACGGTAAATTTGGACATTATTTGGAACGATTTAAAATAGGTGCAGATACCTGTATTTGCAAGAACTCCAGTCAGACTACCTACATCTGTTGAGTGTACCGCATTAGATACTAAAATACATGAATTGATTAAAAATTAGGTTATTGCCAAAATCGATTTCAACTGCCTTTGTCAAATATGTTGTGTAAGAAGTGCTACTATAGGACGCTGTGTAACTTCATATATCATATTTTTAAGAGACTTTTAGTTAGTTTTGATTTGTTAATTAATTAATTGATTATTTTTTTCATATTACATTACATTATTGTTGAAATGTAACGCTAGGAATTAATCATTATCTGAATTAATATAAATAAATGTATTGTATTTTAACTAAAACCCTGACATACTTGATGGTGAAATAGGATTCATATTATTAATAATAATAATAATAATAATAATAATAATAATAATAATAATAATAACGATAACGATAATGATAATAATAATAATAATTATAATGATAATAATAATAATAATGATGATTATGATAATGATAATGATAATGATAGTAATATTAGCTTCATTGGAGGTTCAATAAAAAAATAATAATTTTGACAGCAAATTGATTCATCGCACACTTTGAAGTCTATTTTCTATGGTTTCCCATGTTTATATATACCTTATTATGCTGGACCAATGCTGTCCAGTTCGATCCATCACTTTCTTGGTCTGCTCCTGTGACACATTCCTATCTTCGAGTCCCATACGCGGCCTTCTACATCATCTGTCGTCCTACATCCTCGCATTGGGACCCCTCCCCCATTTCCACTTCTGAGTGATGATTATTCGTGCGATTAATAAAGATCAAACCATAAATTTGGGAAACACTATTTTCTGGTGCCAGTTATTTAAATGTTTCGGACCGCAGTGAAAACAAATATCATATAAAACTAAGTTGTTACTGCGTAATTCAGCACAAATTTAAATAATTTTACTCGTTCCTATTTATTGTTTATTAAAAATTCCATTTAAACCAATGCATCTTATAAGACACTAGCTAATACCCGGCATGCGCTGCTACGCCTAAATAAAGGAAAATTAATATGCTTTTATATTTAGTTGAATAAGTAAAAGGAAAATTAATTATAAATTCATATTTTTAGATACCCCATGCTGATTACACGGCGTTGCCTGGGAATCTACTTATCCCGATCTTCTTGACATAAATAAGCTCAAATACGAAGATTAATGTGTTTTATGTTTAGTTAATTAAGTAAATGGAAACATTTATATCGTAATTATTTTTAGATACCCCGTGCTGTTTACCCGGCGTAGTCTGGGAATATACTCATCCCGATCTTCTTGGCATAAATGAGCTGAAAGACAAAAATTAATGTACTTCTTATGATTAGTTGAATAAGTAAAATGAAAAATAATTATAAATTTATATCGTAATTATTTTAAGATTCCCCGTGCTGATTATCCGGTGTTGCCCGGGAATCTACTTATCTCGATCTTCATGGCATAAATGAGCTAAAAGACAAAATTCGTTATTGTGAGTTATCCGTAAAAGAATACCCGCCATGTGCTGCTATGCTTGCACAGGAATCTACATACTTGTTTCGATCTTCTTGGCATCAATGAAAGACAAAATTGTTTTTTGTGAGTTATCGATTCTGTGTACATTAATTTTGTGTATTTGTTATGGTTTAGGGAGCGTAAGCCATTTAATCGTCCAAAGAGCTATTTTTTTCACGTTTTCCACTACAAGGGGCGATTTTTAAGGGCGAAGGAGTTGAGTATCACAACTCTCTTATAGCCTATGTTCATCCCGGGAATCTCCTGAATATTTTGTAAAAAGCTCCATCACAATCGGATCAACGGTATGGCCGCGCATAAAATACGAACAAACATTCATTTTTATATATTAGATAGGCCTATTGCTAATTTAAGGTTTAATAACAAGACTGAATGGTCCGCCGCTACGGTCTTGACATGACGTCGTTATCTCCGACGCATAGGGCTCAGTTTTGAATCCTGATTAGGACGTTCCTTCCTTGAAGTTTCCCTCGAGGTTTTTTCCTCATCTGAAAAACAAATGTCGGGAAATCTTAAGGTCCAAAAAGTCTCTGATAACTATTTGGCCAACATATTCGCCTTATCAAATTCGCCTTGTTTAGTATGGAAATGTGATTGAAGGGTGTACCTTATTTTAAAATCCTGTTTTGTTAGGTCGAGTCTCTGAAAGGCCTGGAAGGCATGAGGAAAGTAAAATTATTAGGCCTACAAAGGAAAGATTAAACTACAGAAAAAAGAAATAATAAAAAAAACTAAATGGTAGGTAAGATTCTATTGATTTTAAACTTATACATTCTTTAATTCAGTATTAACTTTATTTATTAAATAACAATAATATATATTATTAACATGTAAGGTCTTGGCTGAGGAAAACCAAGAAAACTTAGATTGGTCGGCACCGATATATGAACACGAGATCTCCCAGTTACGAGTCTCAAATACTGCCGTTGGAGAGATAGATAGATAGATAGATAGATAGATAGATAGATAGATAGATAGATAGATAGATAGATAGATAGATAGATAGATAGATAGATAGATAGATAGATAGATAGATAGATAGATAGATAGATAGATAGATAGATAGATAGATAGATAGATAGATAGATAGATAGATAGATAGATAGATAGATAGATAGATAGATAGATAGATAGATAGATAGATAGATAGATAGAGAGAGAGAGAGAGAGAGAGAGAGAGAGCCAATTCGGTTTGTTAAATCCTATTATTGCATTATTTTCTATAATATTATGAAATGGAAATAAAAACCATACCGGTTTCAAAAGATACACATTTTCTAAATCCAAGATTTCCTGTGATAAACATTGAGAAACGTAAGTGGCCGGGGTCAACAAATTTGCTGCGCAAAAATGGAACGTCTGACTACAAAAAAGGATGAGAACCCTGTTTTAGAGTTAAATCCAAGCTTACAAGACTTTTTTATGCTCAGTTATTATTAGAGAAGTTAAGCTAATTCTGTAACAGTTTTATAATTAACTGTCTCGGATTTTCTTATCACGATCCATTTTACCATTAACCATCGTTTAATATTTTCTTAATATTTTAATTTACAAATACTATTTAACTCACGTCCCAAATGGGAGCCAATGAGCAATCACCGCTTCAATTAAATTTATTTTACAACCTTTACAGTCGTATTGCACTTCGTCATTTATCGAATTATGTTTATCAAAATAAAAAATATCTTTTTTAATATTCTCAACAGGTCAGAGCATTATTTTGCAGTGACTGACTCTCCAACAAATACATTGAATATAGCAAATAGTGAACCTATTACTTTGAACTACACATTTGATAGTTGTGTGTTAAATAATTGTGTTTTTAAATAACGATTTTACTGAGTCGCTTCCTAAAAAAATTAATAACCTATAATGTTGGTTATAATATACAATTTGATGTGTTTCATTTTTCTCCACTAGATTTCATTCTTACAATATTGCGATCTTAGTGAGTTATCGCCTATTGCGATCCTATTTGGCAATAAATAATATAATAAAGTTGCAGTAAATTATATTTTATAGTGAATTTTTAGTAAACAGCTTAATTTTATTCGATAAATAGTCCTAATAAATGCCACTCTTGATTTCCAAGTCCTCTAAATAAATTCACGCGCGGCATTACTTATGTTAAATGAATACACACAACAATAGATATACACAGCCTACTGGTAGTTACTGTATACACAGACAGGGGTGAACTATGATTTAAGCCTCTTTGTGCTATACCATACAACGTTCATATGATACTGTTGCATTACTTGGTATTTTTTATTTCTGCTAACATTCCTACTGTTTTAACCGTTCTGTACTGATTCTTAAAGCATATTTGACCATTAATAGATATTTAGGCTATATGCGCAAAATGTGACTTCGTAGTAATGAACTACCAGATATAATAATAATGATGATAATAATAATAATAATAATAATAATAATAATAATAATAATAATAATAATAGCAACTAAGTCTCGTAGACTGCAATGGACAGGACATTCGGTAGGAATGAGGAAGAGGGACATGGAAGTTTCTTGTAGGAAAACCAGAGGGAAAACGCCCAGTTGATAGACCAAGAATGAGGTGGGAGAATAGCATTAACCATGATTTGAGGGAAGTAGATTTCACAGGGGATGATTGGAAAACATTACATCAGGATCGGGATGTGCGGAGAGATTATGTCCGCGTGGCCATGAACCTATGGGTTCGATAGTGCTAGTGAGTTAGTTAGTAATGTACTCAAAATGTGGTGGTCATTATGCAGTGGTCTTCCTTTTCTCTGTCATTCTATGTTGCTATAACGAAAATATATTACTACTTTATCTATTTCGTTATATAACGAAGGAGCTAGTTAGTGTACACCAGATTAGCTTATAGTCTATTGAATAATATTTACAACCTTTGAAATAATTGATGGCACACAGATAATTTTCAAGTCCGAGAACGAAGCCACTACGCATGATCAGAGGTGAGCTACTTTGTACACAAGTGCACAACTATTTGTGAAACTAAAATCCGTTGTATTTTGTTGTGTGTCGTGCAATGGAAAATTATTTCGCGTAAATAAGTAGTGCGGTCAATGTTGTAAAAAAACAAAGCAAAAGAAATCGAGAAAACAAACAAAATTTAATGACATAAGAACGAGAGAGAGTATGATAGCGGGATCGAACACGCGACCTCGTTGACCAGTTGATATGAGGTGGGAGAATAGCATTAACCATGATTTGAGGAAGTAGAATTTACAGATGATGATTGGAAAACATTATCTCAGGATCCGGATGTATGGAGAGCTTATGTCCGCGTGGCCATGAACCTACGGGTTCGATAGTGCCCGATTTGAACTCAAAGGAGACACCACACGTAACGAATTACTGGTGTGAATCGCTCTTCAAAACTTCCATCATCAAGAGTTGCGCAATCATTTCTTTTTTCAAAGACTGTATGTATTTTTTTTCGTTAAGACACCAAATGACAAGTTAGTGTCTATCTATTTGTTAAAACAAACATGTTTGGAAATTTGTTGCGAAGGTTGGTCATACAGTTTCACAGATATGTGCTTCCATCTATCGACAACCTAATCATTTATGCATGCTTACTACTAACACAGATATGTGCTTTAATCTATCTGCAAATTCACAAGCCAATGCGTATGCGTAATACTATTCTATAGAGTTTAGAGAAATTTATTGAGAGGCTTAAACTAGAGTTTATCCCACACAACGCTTCTAAGGGCCGGTTGTACGAACTTCAGGTTAACTCTCCAGATAGTCGTCTGACGCTTAAGGCTACCAGGAGTTTAGAGTCAATACGCGTTGTATCAGCTACTTTTAACAGCTAGTTGGTTACACCGAGTGTAACTCATTACATCAGTTATGTTGGTAATAAATTCCAATTTCCCTCATTATGTTAGCCGAATTGTGTATCCGCGCGTCATTTTTTCTTACTTTTTCTTATTTCCGTTAGCAAAAATTCGTCTGCTTTCATTATTTATTCATACTGCATCAATGTTTTCAATTCTGATGTCATTAATTTAATACTACATTTTAGTTATTTTCAATATTATAAGTTAGTGAAGATGTACATAGTTTTAAATAAATTGGATTGCCTTCCATTTTTATGTTATTCATTTTAATATATTTTTTATATTCTTTCAAGTTTGTTTAATATTATAACAACTACATGTAGTTTTAATAGTTCTGTGAAGTAATTGCACGGTGTAATACATGTACACACCAAAATTTAAAAAAAGTAATACGATGTTTAATTATATGAAATTCAAACTTTCTCATATTTAAAATATATATGTAGTCAATATGCCCATTTCACCAATTAATGTTTTAAAATGGTCAACAAGTTTCTACAGCCAAGCTGTCATTCTCAAGACCAGTCAATATCTGGTCTTGAGAATGACAGTTTGGCTGTAGAAACTTGTTGACCATTTTAAAACATTAATGGTGAAATGGGCATATTGACTACATATATATTTTAATATTATATCACCAAGAAGATCACTTGTGTATTTCTCATATTTGTTATAAATAGGTATAGCAAGCCCCCTATTATAAGTCCCAAGATTTGTTTTTGATTAACTGAATTTTGAATTTAAGATAGTCATCAGATGACTGAAGGCAAGTTATATGTGAACATATTTGGTTATATTGATATTTTTTCTATGTAATCTATGCTTATTTTGTTGGAAATTGACCAATTATAAGAATCTCATTTTTTTTACCTAAGATATAAAGCTGCATAAAAATACCTCAGTGTGAATTCCTATTAATTTTAAGTTAGTATTGATTTTTTGTAATATTGCATTTGTTCCAATATGAAGTCGCTTTATAAATGTATGTCCTCTCTGTGTTCACATCTCTTTACTGTATTACAATATAGTGAAATTTCTACACACAACTATTCTTTGAAACCAATCACAATTACTTGGAAAGGAATATTATTCCTATGACTATTATTCTGATCCTCTGTAAGACGACTCTCTCTCTCTCTCTCTCTCTCTCTCTCTCTCTCTCTCTCTCTCTCTCTCTCTCTCTCTCTCTCTCCTCTCTTCCCAACCAACGCCGATGCTTTTGATAAGTTTATAAATGTCTTATTTCCTGTATTTGCTCATATTATGTAACAAACCTAATAAAGACTATATTCTTCTCACTGTGTGCCAGAGGGGTAGAATAGTAGATATTTAAATCCTGTATGCAATTGTAATCTAATAATACAAAAATCACGAATATAAATATTAACATGTTTTCCTATTTAGGCCTAAATATGTAAGACATTTGTTTTCTAAATTCAGAATCTTTCTATGATAGCTGTTGATATATGAGTGTAATCTTCAATTTATAGATATTTAAAGGATAGTTAAATTAGTAACAGCAACCTCTGCTCAAATAAATTATCTTACCTGGACACAGTGGTATTAATAATGTTATTTCAATAAATTTATTCAGATGTTGACATTTTCTTCACATCGATTTTTTAGCATATTTGATTTTTTCCATAAAATGGGGAGCTGGCTCATCGTTATAACCCCCAACCTGGAGGACCAGATGATTTTTGTTCAAGGTTTCCTTCCTCTAGACTTTGATGAACCAACATCTCCCTACAAGGCAACAGTTGCCGTATCCTGGCAAGGAGCCATCACAAGGTACTATCATCCGGGCCAGAATGAATCCTGGTTTTTTTAAGAGGTGTTATTCCTTCATCACTCCCCACTTCTCCTGGCTTTTGACTGGCAGGGACTAGTTCTCAAAAATGAATCTAGGTTGGCTAGAAATCCCTATACTATTGTATGGTGCGGAAACATGGACATTAAGCAGAGAGCAAGCACATAAACTATAGGTGACAGATGCAATTTTGTTGGAGGATTTCTAGAAATTCAAAAAGAGACAAAATTAGAAATGCTAAAATCGCAGAAGTAATGGATGTTCAAAACGATGTTCTATAAGTTATTGAAGAAGACTTTGTTTGCTCACATAAAGAGAATGTCACATGACAGGATACCTAAGATGATATTAAATCTTCAAGCGGAGGGTAACGGAAGAAAAGGGAGACCAAAAGAAAGTGAATTCAAGGAATGCATAGGGGTATAGTGTCGAGAGGATAACAGAGTGTGATGCAGAGAATAGTGATTTATGGAGGAGTAAAATTTACTATGGGTTGTAGGAAAACTACTGTATTGTAGAGAAATTCCTAATAAAGAAGAAGAATGTTAACATTTTTCAATTATGGTCCAGATTGTATTCAGTAAGAGGTGATATCCCCTATTAGAAGACCGTTTTTAAAGTAAATTTTTGATGGTCGACTTAAAGACCATCACTATATGTTTTCTCATTTGTATTTCATGATTGATTTATTTCACAATTTGAATTAACATAATGCAGATAAAACAATTTTGAATATTTACATGTTTTAACATAATTATATCATCTAAAATTTTCTAACTTATTTTTAACACATTTGTTATTGATAGAAACTGTAATTCCTTGTGAAACGACCAATCATAAGACAGTAGATTTCGTATTTTCTTTAGGGACAACCTTCTGAGGAGTAATTTATTGGCACTGGTTACGTATATTTAATAAAAAACATATTACTTATTCGTTACATTGTTATAAAATTATACAATGGATATTCAACATGCTTATATTATACACAATAAAAGTAAACATCACCTACGTAAAATAAAAATAGACCACATTAATGCTATCTTTCTATATATGATGGAACCCAAAGCATGAAAAGTACACCAGGTGACTTTGGAACATTCACATATATTATACTGATCTTCTCTTCTCTATTGTAATTTAACCTCTCACCTTATAGGTTGGGGGAGGGATTTTAAACTTTGGATCACACAAGGTTACTGAGGACTTTCAATCCAGGGCCTTCCCCAAAACAACACAAATATTTAAGTCAAAATGCACAATTCACTCACACATTCATACTAAACTTGGCGAATATGTTGATCACAGATTGTTTCGGCCTTTAAGTTTCGTAACATTTGTCCTACAGGTTCAGAAAAAAATATCACTAAAACCATCACCCAGTAAATCTGTCACGACTGGGGATCAAACTCAGGCCCTCTGCATACAAAGCAGCGATGCTAGCCCGAAACCATAGCCGTGGTCTATATTACAAATAAAACTTTAAATTAACACATTTGAGATAATATATATGCATTATAGGTGAATGAATGAATCTTTGTTTTCTAACTACAACAAATAAGTCATGGCATAATAATGGCTAGATGAGGGGGGTGCAGCACAGGCATGTGAGAATTTATAATGCATTTACAATATTTCTGTCTGTACCGTAAAACTACACATAATGTAACTAATATTATGAGACAAACATTTGATAAATAGAATGACAACCTGCCTATTAGGATTGCATTTGTGAATATTTTGAACACATTTACTTACTGTGTCACAAGGAAATTTAATTTGCAGTCATATTTTTTTTTTGTGATACATTGCTTAATAACACTTGAAGAGAAAAACATAAACTACTGAATTCTGTTTATATGATTCTAACAAAATAATTATAAAATAGTATATATGTCAATATCCGGCTTGTGGTCTCGGGATTAAGTTCCTCGCCCCAATAGCCAAGGATTAAAATCTGGTTGGGTCGATATATTATTTAGGATGGATGAATCCTAGAGAACAAAACGTTATCTGGGAGAAACTTAAAGCCATGGGTTCCGAGTCTGAAGATTTTCAGCCTCGTAATATAATCTCAGCCTAAATTGGAGGAAAATTAATGGGCCTTTCCCATCCAAGTAAAGGCTTTGTTAAGACTTAATGAAAATTAGCAGCAGAAAACATATTATTACAGTAATTAGACATTTTGTCTGTGCATTCTTACCTCTTATGATTGTTTTTGTCGAACATATGTTTCAATGCTTCTGAGCGTTTACAATGGGGCTCAGAAAGACATTTTGTCTGTACATTCTTACCTCTTATGGTTGTTTTTGTCGAACATATGTTTAAAGACATCGTCAGCGATGGGGCTCAGAAGCCTTGAAACATATGTTCGACAAAAACAGCTATAAGAATGTACAGACAAAATGTCTTAATTATTAAACAAACCTCTTAATGATACTTCCTAATGTATTTTAAAATATTATTACCGCTTCAAAAAATCTGTCTACATTGGTGAAAACTTAAGTTGCTGTATATACAAGAAATATATTAAATCAGTCGTTATGTACAGTTCATAAAATAATAATAGGAATCTGCAGGGGTTGCAGAATTAAAAATAGGACGTATATGTCAGGGGATCCTGGCACTTATGGACCATAGCACAGTAAATAATGATGATAATGGTTGACTCTCCACTACATTTACACTAAAGAACATTTACCCCTGTTAAAACCGAGTCTTCAAAGCACAATTGTTAAATACTGTCTAGTCATGTGTTAGATCCTTGCCATCTTCCAACAATATCTAAAATGTTCAACCTGTAGCGATTAATATGATAGGAGACATATAAACTAAGATACAACTCTAATATGCATGGATCTGAAACTAAAATGTTTCGAAATATATTAAATTGTTATTAAAATTAAATAAATCCATAAATAATGAAAATATAATATATTACTAATATCGCTATAAAATACGTATGTGGAAAAGTAGAAATATATCCAGATAAAAATTCCACCTACATTTGTCTAGAATAAAATACTGTAAAACGCTACCTGCTATACAAATAACAAATAATAGAATAAAGAAGTATTGTCAGAACTCTACCTACTACATAAGTTACAAATAATATAGGAACACATAAAGGGTATTGTCAAAAGAATATAACTAATTCCAATTAGCAGTCTTTACAACTAATAAGAAATATCCATTCTTTAAGAAAAGATAACATTAGTTATCTATTAAAAATATTAAAAATCTATTGACCCAATTCTTAGAAACCAATTAACGTTACTAAGCAATTCCAAGAAATGAGGATAAAGAATTACTACCTGACTAGTACAGACAACAAAAGACATTCATTCACCTTTAGAAAAGATAATCTCTTAATATTGACAGTTTACAAAGAAACCGAAAACATTTATCTAGTAAATATCAACGAACAAATTAACCCTGTTCCTAGAAACGTTATACATACTAGTAAATAAGATTATTGTAACATCTACATATATATATATTCAATTGTGTGGAGTGGATTCGAGAGAAATAGGAGGAGCTATCGTCTTTATAAGCTAGAACACATATCAAATACTC
>JASPKZ010005762.1:0-35575 GCA_030220185.1 Diploptera punctata
TATATATTATGTAGGGCCCGTCTTCAGGCATAAAAAAATTATTTTTTCCTCAACTTCCGCGCTAATGATGACATACACACTCTATAAAATCCAGAGATGGAGCCTCTCCTAATGAAATAGAGTGTCAATAGTTTTAAAGTAAGACAATGGGAATAATAATATAATAATACCTAACCAAAATTAACGGTGATGTCATACCACGTAAATATTAGATATGATCCCATAATTGCGTCACTAACAATATATTTATGAACTGAGGCCAGTAACTCACGGAGCGTAAAATTACAGGGCACTAATCACAGCAATATTGTTCCCGACAAAGAGCTTCATAAACCATTATACCAGCAAAAATATAACATAACTTGTCCTATGCATAGCTCGCGCAATCTAAACTAGCGGATCTGTGACGTCATTGTTATAATTAGGGAAACAAGAGGTGACTGACTTAAAATACCGACTCACCTTTTATTACTGAAGAGGCATTTTAAATGTGAATTTGTGCTTAGAAGTTATTCTAATATAAACTAAACTTATAGTAGTAAGAGTAGTAAGCCATTGTGTTTCCCAATCCGACTTAGGCGTTCTTCCCCTACAGGGGAGAAATTCAACCATACTAATTTAATTAATTAAATACAAATAAAACAGTTTATGTGAGTTTCATATTTATTAAAATATAAATTAGTTGCAGCTGTTTCGGTACTTTGTACCTTCTTCAGACATAACAATTTAATTAATTCTTTTATTATAGTACGTAACAACTGTAACTATGCAACATGTTTTTTTACAATCTCTATTACAAATTTAAAAGAGACGATCCATTCAAATCTAGTTGGGAATTTAACAGCATATTACCACTTTTCAATTTATTTATCTCTACAACTTCTAAAAGGTCCAACTTCTTTCCTTTGTCACAAACATGTAAAATTTTAAAATTTGGATAAAAACAATGGTCATATTGGAGTAGTTGGTTAGCATATTTTGAATTATCTAAATTTCTGTTATTTGCTCTCATATGTTCCTTTATATAGGGGAAAACATTGCTACATAGTTACACTTGTTATGTGCTATAGTAACGAAATTCATTAATTTGTTGTCATGTCTGAAGAAGGTGCAAAGTACCGAAAAAACTGTTACTAATTTATATTTTAATAAATATGAAATTCACATAAAACTTTAAGTTTACTTTTATTTAATTAAATAAGTTATGGATTTTTCATCAAGTAAACACCAATTCAATTGATTGCATACTAACTTAGTTACACTTGTATTCGGATAGATGTCATCGAGTAGCCCGGGATCAGCGTTCCGCCTCATAGTGACATCTAGGAAGTCAAGGTAGTACTAGGATAGGAAAATTCGGCAAATTTTGGTTAGAGACCTTTTTATTCAAGCTTAAGTTTCTTTCATGAGCCTGAAAATCTTCAGACTCGGCATTCCAAATATCCATCTACCTTGAATCGTCCTCGGCTGGCTTTGAACCCGCGTCCCTCGGAACTAGAGGCAAGGATCATAATCACTAGCCCACCGCGGCCGACATTTTAATCAATGGGTAATCTTATATGAAAAACAAGTTAAAAGTAAGAATGTTATTACGACGAAAAAAATAGTATTTTGGTAAAGATGAGATGTACTCAATGACGCGGGTCAGAGACCATCCATGAGCAGACTCATCTTGAAGAAGGAGATTAATCCAGCTGGGTGTGAGATATTAGTAATGGCGAGGGTGTAAGGACGACCCCGACGAAACATTTTGTATAGGCACATATGTAAAACTCCAAGCGAGCTACTAGACCCATGAGTCGCGATCAAAAATTCTTTATATCTTATAAGGCGAGACTTGAATCTGAATGCAGTCAGTCCACAAGTTCAAAAGCAGTCCAATATATTATTTCAAATACAGGGTGTCCCATTCAAACCTCCCACATTTTAATAATTAATCATAACTAACAAAGTATGCGGAATTATGAAATGAGGCCGGTATTAAACGAAACAAAAACTCAAAGAATTTCCATTACCACACATATACACACCTCTACATGTGCACTATTAGTAGCACAGACAATATCAAGTCTGTATTCGATTTCGTGCCACGTTCTATCCAACATGTCCATTGGTACTGTTGCAATTGTGTCAAGGATACGGGTTCATAAATCATGAAGATCTTGTGCTGGAGTCGCAAACACACGGTCTTTTACATACCAGAAAACAGTTTGTCCTCGTTGCTGAGGAGTCGCCATTTTGTTTTATGTCATTATTGTCCAACATGCGACAGATGAATTAACTGCAACAATGAAAACAAACATTCTTTGAGTTTCTCTTTCTTTTAATACCAACCTCATTTCATAATTCCGCATACTTTGACAGTTATGATTAATTGAAATGTGGGAGGTTTGAATGTTACTGCATCCTGTTCAATTCACATAACAAAAAAATCCCTCCTAATAATAAAATGTTAATAGGTATTTGAATTTGGCCATTTCCTCAAAATTTCCCTCATTTGTTATTAACTGTCCATTTCAATTAAATAGACTTAATGTATTTCTACATGTGATCATATAGGCTTTTTATAATAATTCCGAGCTAAATTCCAGTTGTACTGTAAACAAACTTGCATAACCGCCGACTCCGTCAATTGGGGAACCGTGGTGCTACTTTTACCCGCCTTATGAATTAATTATGTAGGGAACCGTCGTCAATAGAAACATTGTTCTGGGTAACTTAGAATTTACGGGAAATAAGACAAGGTAAGATGGTACCAATAATAGGAACTTCCATTTTTTCTTATATATTATATATATATATATATATATATATACATAACTTACTTACTCACTGGCACTATCGAACCCGTAGGTTCATGGCCGCGCGGACAAAAGCTCTCCATACATCCCTATCCTGAGCTAATGCTTTCTAATCATTCCCTGTATAATTCTACTTCTCTCAAATCATAGTTAATGTTATTCTCCCACCTCATTCTTGGTCTACCAGCTGGGCGTTTTCCCTCTGGCTTTCCTACAAGAAGCTTCAATGCAAATCTTCATTCCCCATACGTGCAACATGTCCAGCCCATCGTAGTCTACGAGGACTTAACTGTTCTTATTATATCTGGCTTCCTATAAAGACCATGTAGTTTACTGTTATGTAGTCTTCTCCATTCACCTGTCTGTTCATCTCTCTTTGGTCCAAAAATTTCCTAAGTACTTTATTCTCAAATACCCGCAATCTCCTCTCCTCTCTTAAAGTAAGAGTCCATGTTTCGCACCAATATAATGTAACTGGTAGAATAATAGTTGTATATATTTTCAGTTTAACGTTTTTTTGAAAGGAGTTGGGACATCAAGAGTCTCTGCATTTCCAGAATTGAGCCTATGTTTAATTTCTTTGCGCATCTATCATTCCTATTTGTGATTATTGTTCCTAGGTATTTGAATTCAGCCACTTCCTCAAAATTTCCCTCATTTGTCATTAGCTGTCCATTTCCATTATATAATGTATTTCTACGTGTGACCATATATTTAGTTTCTTATCTATTTATTATTATATATATATATATATATATATTGATATTTACTTCCAGTCCTAATTCTTAGTGTTACTCAATAGTGTGTGCGTGTTGTCCTTTAGTATCTCCTCGCTATCGGCCAATAATACTACATCATCAGCATAAACTAACAGCTTATTAATACCATTGAGTTGTAAGCCTTCCTCGTTCTCTAAATAGTTTTTTTCCCCCAATGTTTTAAGAAACTCTGCAGAAAGCGTACATTTTAAATAATAGAAATTCCAACATATTGTGCATTGCGCATGCGTAAGAATAAAACAATGTTATTTAATCTATTAAAATTGTAATTACATATTTTAAGATTCTCCCATATAACTTATCTAGACATGAACTAGATAATATACAGTATATTTTTACTTCTTTCATTTCGAGAATTGCATTTTCTAACAGATTTAAAGGTAAAATCATTATTCGACCAATAAAAATGCAGTTATAATCTGATTTCTTTACATTACAACTAGAACTTAAGATGTTAAATATAAAATTGGTATCTGGTAAGTCAGTCGTTTTCAACTAAATTATTAAATAGTTCCAATATGGAGGCCTTTCATAATCAATGTTTCATCTTCTGCATTTTAACTAGTACTGATGTTGGTTGTACAGGTTGTACAACGGGTTAATGCCTGCAGGTATGTTTTCATTGAGTAGATCTGTATTCTTTACTTCTTTTAGAATCTCTATATCTATATAATTTTAGTTGATGACGACTGACCAGGTACCAATTTTATATTTAACATGTTATTACATAACCTCAACGGTGCTTTAACATGAATTTTAAAAGTGTTAACTGGAACTTAGCTCGGCAGAGGTTTAGTTTATGATATGTACTTCTAATCCCAGTTTCTTAGTGTTTTAATAGAATGTGTATGTTGCATTTTAATAGTTCCTCATTATCGCCTAATATTACACTATCATAGTCCATTTACGAATTTAGGCCATTTGTTGACCTGTTTTGGCCTCAATAGAAACACCATCCAAAAGTATTTTGAGTGGACGTCCTGGTCTTCTTCTTCCACGCTAACGGCTTGTTAACCATTCACCTCAAAAGACGAGGGACTCGCCGGCAGTTAAATGGCCTTCAACTCAGAAGACGAGGTAAATTCGCTTAACTCTGCTGTTATATAATTTGCAATATTTTGTAAATCCCTTGGCAGAGTAATATTTTGTTAACATTTATGAATAGTAGAGGAATGTGTTTTTGCCTTCACTCTTATTGTGAGCTCAAGTACCGTTATCTTTTGTTTGTTTTGGACGTCAGAAATGAACAATATAATTTACGGTAACTTAAATCCGGTTTCTGGGGAAATGCATTGAACATTTAATCCTGAAGCGAATGGGTTATTACCATTCAGTTATACGTCATCTTTGTTATCTAAAAATTAGATTGTATGCTCTAGTACGAACCTTTCTACACAATTACCAATCAAAAGTAAAGGTGGTTCATGTAAGTCGAGTTTTAGGAACAGTACATTTATTTTAATTCGTACAGAAGAGGCTCCTGGAAGTCTGGCAACATTATTCGTGATTAAACCGATGTTTCTATAAAAAGAAATTGAAGTTTCGTGACATAGTGCAATTTCGTAGAACAACGCCCTCTGATATTGGAAGTGGTACTAATAGGAGCGGAAAACAATAACGTAATGGATAAACACTACTTCTGTTGTACTGTTATGACGATTAATTTGACATGTAGTAAACTTCACAAGAGTAAGAACAAACTTTCAACTTCATTAGAGTACGTACAGTACGTCCTGGCGACCTGTATCCTCAGTATTCTTCCTTAAACAAGACAATACAATATATAGACGACTTAAAATTACAGTGGTCTAATTTACATTTCCTTGTTTTTTAATAATTAACGTAACTTAAAGATTTTTGGAAAAATAAAAGTTGTAATGTTATCTTTATCAATTTAGGGGTATTATTTGGACCCAAATTAACATACAGTATATATATGTGACATGGAAATGAACGCCTGGGATTTGAACCCCTGACCTTTAAATCTCTACGTCAGTGCGATACCATCTTCGCCATTCAGGCTCCCAGTGCAAACATTAATTTTCCTTTCCTTATATACAACTCTCGATCATTAGAGGTAGCGAGACATCGCCCGCAGTGCCATCTTAGGGCTTCTATAACAAGAAAGCATTTTTAATTAGTATATATAAACTTAGAACAAAAACTTATGTCGATGGAAATGGATTTCTTGAAGAGAGCAACAAGATGTTCAAAATTAGACAAAATAAGAAATACTGTCATAAGAGAAAAAAATTAATATTGGTTATTCAATAGTAGATTATATACAGTACAAGCAATTAAATTGGCATGGGCACGTACGACGAATGCAAGAAGAAAGATCAGGGAAAACATTGGAATGGTGTCTACCTGGAAAAAAGGAGGAGAGGAAGACCTCGAAACTCGTGGATGCAGGAAGTAAGAACTGGAATGAGAGCAAGGGAACTGGAGGACATGGATTGGATGGAGAGAGACGAGTGGAGAAGAAAAATAAAACTTTAGGCACAGAAAGATGTGTAAACATTAAAATTCTGTATATAAATAAATAAATAAAAATATATATAAACACAATCATTATTTTTTCAGTGATATTTAATTATAATGTATATATTGTTACTTTTCTTCAGTGTAATTTTATTATGAATTTTAAAAACATAAAAGAGATTGGAACCAAAACAAATAGCCTTCCACAAAATATAGTACTGACAAAATTTGATTATGGATATTTTGGTATGATTGCTAGTTTTATTTATTTATTTAGCAGGTTTCACAATGTTTAACATCTTCCTGCGCCCAATCAATTTATTGTCATTATCCTCCACATCTCTCTGTCATTCCAATCTCTATCGTCCAATCCCTTTCCCTCATGCTGCTTACAATTCTTTTTGAAACATGGAATGTACAAGGGATTAGAATTAAAAATGGGGAAATAATTATTGCTATTTACATTATTTATAAAGGCAATGAACTAAAGTTAATGTAATTACATGCAACAATAACAAACTGACGATTCTGTTCACA
This sequence comes from Diploptera punctata, assembly GCA_030220185.1. Classification (NCBI taxonomy): domain Eukaryota; kingdom Metazoa; phylum Arthropoda; class Insecta; order Blattodea; family Blaberidae; genus Diploptera; species Diploptera punctata. Next base: position 6,599 of record JASPKZ010005762.1, read on the forward strand.
ATATACAATTGCCGGTAGAAGTTTCTTTGTGTTTTCTGGTAATTGACTGTAAACGCCTTTCAGAATCACACAGTGTTTGGTAGCTTGATGTCAATTAAATAAAGTACGCTCCACATCACACGATGTTTGGTAGCTTAATATCAAAGACAGTAATGTTGCTCTTACCTTCAAGAACTTTCCTAATTTCATAAATTGTGAAGAAATATCTCGAACGTTTATTGAAAAAGAACAGTATTTTAAATGTTAAAAAATGAAAGAATATGAAATATTAATTAAAGTCTTAACATTTTGCCAATATATATTAAACATAATATTATAGAATTAATAGAAGAATGAAGATTGAAATGGTATGGATATCTGACGAGGATGGAGAATAAAATAATTCCAAGAATGATGCTGGATTGGAATGCTGAAGGAAGGAGGAGGAGGGGGAAACCCAGGGAACACTGGTTGGATGAAGTGAGAAGAAACATGATCAGCAGAGACCTCAAAGAAGAAGATGCTGAGGATAGAAATCTGTGATGGAGCAAAATATATTTGAGCTGAAGGATAACTACTTAAATGTAGAGAAAATACTTAATAAGAAAAAAAATATATATATCCAATGCCATCAGGTTGTTTTTATGACATTTCTAGCTTTCTTCCCTGGCATTGGCGTCACTAAAATCCATTTCTTAGATTGGGACACCTGGGAGGTGGAGTTATGTTAACCGATGAAATGATTGGTGATAAATGATAATGAAGCTAAATTCCGGACCATGGCCAGCAAAAGGAATTACCTTTAAGGAAAAAATCGTATGGTCTTACCGTGAATCGAACACGGGACATTTTAGTAGTGTTTTTACTTTGAGGAATTAAACACAACAACAGTGAAATACAAAACAAACAGGAAAGAACACTTTGAAAGGATGACTGAGAATAGAATACCAAAAGCAGCAAACAGCTATTCACCTAGAGGAAGAAGAAGTTTGGGAAGACCAAAGAAAAGATGGAAACATCAGCAATTTGGAGCCGGAACAGGCTAGTAAATAAGCCTAAACCTTGATGAAGAAGAAGAAGAAGATGTTTTTACTTTGATGTGATCACCCTGATGATGCCCTGTTCAAGGGTGAAACACGTGTCGGGATCAATTTGGGTATGTTTCTTGTGTTTTTTATCACTTTTACCGGTATCATCATCATCATCTTCTTTCACGGATTAGGTGTCGCTTGTTCCGATCTCACATTTGTTCAGCCCAGCGTTTTCTTTGTCTTCCTACCAATCTTCGTCCTCCATGCCATCCTTGGTATCCTATCCTCTGCAATTTTCTGCAGATGCTCTATCTGCGGTTATTGGACATATTTGCATCCTAGATGATTGTTTACTGAACTCTTTTAGCAGAAATACTACTAAGGTAAATTGTTTTATTTTATATACTAGGGCATTTGATAAGTAATGAAAACACTTTTAAATCAATGATCATAGTGGTGGTCATTGTAATCTTGTAGCATGTTGTTGAGTAGTTTTTGTTGTATAAATCTGTAATATCAAGTCACGAAATAGCAATATTTTGTGAATTATTCACTGTTTTTTACATAGTAGTAAGTAATACTGCACTAAAAATATGTTCGGTAGAATTTGTTTAGAAGGTGAAATGGGAAAGTACTCGAACATACACCAAATTCACCTAACAAGAGCCCTTGTGACTAGAACTTATTCTCAAAGATCAAAGAACCTCTACAAGGCATTAGATTTCAATCAATAGTTGATATCCAAAAAGCTCTACATCGATCATATGAGAGAGTTATCCAGAAATGGTACTGCAGATGAATTGCTCCGCATTTCTAGGATTTGGCAACGTATAGTTGACTTGCCAAGAGAATATAAATTAAGTTCGTAATATCAAATGTAACCTAAATAAATTACTGTGATGTTATAGCAGTGTTGCCATTACTTATCGAATATCCTAGTGAATGAATTTCCGTAAAGTTCCGCCTGACTCCATTAATCATAGATAAAATTGTAGCGATAGCTTTGATTTCTTGGAATTTGTGTGGATTAGTTAGTGATTCATGAATAGGAAATAGTGAAGCGGTTAGTGAAACAATTACTGATACCAGTGAGTATCAATGGTCTGGAAGCTGTTACCTGACCTAGTCTTCATTCCTCTCGCATCGCCGAGCGCTCGATATATCGGAAGCTTTAAATAATCAATTATTGATCGACTTAACAACTCAAACGTTCAAAGGATAATCTCCTTTATGTGTCGGAAAACATCCGGATTTAAATCATTATGCACAGATATTAGAATAATAACATCCACAAAACCTGTCTAATCCATTATGCAATCATACCACAAGCAGAGTTAATTACCATATATTCCGTCACGCAGAAATTGCGTAAACTAAGCGAATTTATTAACAAGTTGCATTTATGGCACGATTTTGCAGGTTTATAAAATGTTTATTTCATTTGTTAATTAAATCGAATGTATTCAGTTACGTTGCGAGAAAACAAACATGGCGGTCGCCAGAGAGATATTTATATTCGGGTTTCAAGTAAATCAGCGTTTCTAATGGTCAGATTTCGCTGATGTTTGAACAATATATTTCTCGTTTTATTTCAATAGCATATACTCAGTTTCGTTGCCAAAAATAGAAAATTACGGCCGGTGGTGAGACAGTAAAAAATCTGTTAGACAGTAAAAAATTTAGGAGTAGCCTATTTATGGACAAAAATCTAAATTGGAATAACTCTTAACTAACTCACTATCACTATCGAACCCATAGGTTCAAGGCCGCGCGGGCATAATTTATCCATACATCCCTATTCTGAGCCGTTTTTAATCATCCCCTGTATAATCTACTTCCCTCAAATCATTGTTAATATTATTTCCCACCTCGTTCTTGGTCTACCAAATGGGCGTTTTCCTTCTGGTTTTCCTACAAGAAGCTTCTATGCCCCTCTTTCATTCCCCATTCCTGCCACATGTCCGGCTCATCGCAATCTACGAGACTTAACTGTTTTTGTTAAATGTTACCTTGTTTCCTATAAAGATTATGTAGCTCACACAGTCTTCTCCATTCATATGTCTGTTCATCTCTCTTTGGTCTAAAATTTTCTATGGACTTTACTCTCAAATACTCATAATCTATTCTCCTCCAGTAAACTATTGAGTCCAAGTTTTGCATCCATATAATATAACTGTGACATACTAAATATAAGCTGGAATATATGTAAAGTACCGAACGGAATGGGGAGAGTTTTTAAAAGAGGAAATACACAAGACTGTAATAGTTACAGGGTATCAGCCTTCTAAACATGGCGCATAAAATATACGTAAAAATTATCACTCGTAGAATAAATCCAATTAATGAACATATTATAGGGAATGGACAATGTGGTTTCAGGAAAGGGCGTTCCTGCTCCGATGGTATATTCATAATGCAGAAACTTGTTAAAAAAGGAGAGAATACAACTTACCTACATGTATCTACATTATTTCCCTCTGATTATGATAAAGCTTTCGATAGGGTAAGCCGAAAGAAATTATGGACCATTATGGAGACGAGTGGATATCCATATCACTTTATAAAAATAATTAGAAATCTGTACTCCAAAGACAATAATCAGCATTGACAAAGGAATAGCGAAGAGTAATATCCCTGAAGAAGGTAACCAAGGTGCAAGACAGGAATGCCCGCTATCTCCTGTTGTTTAGTATATATGTTGACCATGCTATTAAAATATGGCAAGATGACTTAATTGAACATTTAGAATAAATGACAAAGTTTTAAACACGATTTTATTCGCAGATGTCCAGGCTATTTTTAGTTCATCAGAAGATAATCTCCAGAGAGCTGTATACCAATTAGAAAACATAGGCAAGGAATATAATTTTAGCACTTCATGTACAAAAACAAAATCAATGGCATTTCGAGAAAAATATCATCCCACGCGCAAAATTGTCATAAATAAATCATAATATCATCAAACAAGTGAAATCTTACAATTATCTGGGTTTTAATGTATGATACTGCCAAAAAGAAGAAATATATATAAAAATAGAGAAATTTCAAAGAATGTGTGGAACAATAAGAAGAACTCTAAAGGATAAAACAACTCAAGATACTCAAATTAAATTTTATAAAGTCATGGCCAATCCTATTATTATGTATGGCAGCGAAAATTTGACTCTGATTCGTACAGATAGGAGAAACATAGAGGCAGCGGAGATGAGATTTTTAAGGCCAACAGCGGGCTACACTCTTATGGACCAGAAAAGAGATAAGGGATCAATTAAATATCTAGTTAGAATGCCAGATGATAGATCTCGTAAAATTATTTTAAACTACAGACCTACAGGATATAGAAATCAACGAAGACTATTTGCTAGATGGAGAGGCCAAATCTCTTGAAGCATGGAACAAAAATCCTGCTCGTAATGAAATTGCATATAAAGGATATCTATTAACATCATAGAAAAAAACATATTCTTCTTCTTATTCATAATTTGTAGGATTTTCATCCTGTTTATTTCCAAAATCACTCCTCGGAGGAAGACGTATTGGATGTGCTTCCACTGTCTATCCATCTCTTGGCTGGTCTTCCTCTTGTTCTTCTCCCGTCCATTAGTCTACCTTCTTTTTTGCAAGTCGGTTGTCTTCCATTATTTTTATACGACCTTTCCAATATTTTCGTCTATCTGTAATAAATTTGGTTATGTCTTGAATTTTACATTTGTCCCTAATTTATGTGTTGTGTATCTTATCAAATAATGTTTTTCCCTGAATAGTCCTTAAGATCTTCATTTCACATGTCCTTATTATTTGTTTAGTTTTTGTTGTATCAGCCTAGTTTCTGCTCCATATACGATAACTGGTCGAACTATCTTTTTGTATATGCGGATTTTGCTTTCTATTGACATATGTTTGTTTCGCGTAAACATCTGAATACATAGACCCATATATTTTTTTGTCATAAATAAATAAGAAATGGAAGTTGCTAATTATTGGAACCATCTTACCTTGTATTCCGTCTTATTTCCCGTAAACTATTATGTTGCCTAGGAACTATGTTTCCATCGATGACAGTTCTGTACACAATTCAGTCATATGGCGGGTAAAAGTAGCACCATGATTCCCCCGATAGACGGAATCAACGGAGTAATATATTGTGCAAGTTTGTTTACAGTACAACTGGAACTTAGCTCTGAATTAGTATAACGTAACAGAACTATTGACATAATATTAAATAATGAATGTTGTAATACAGCTGAAGTTGTGTGGAGCGCCACGTCAAATAGAGCCAGGGACATAAAAAAGAGTAAATATTGAGAGAGATCCAGTGACACAGGAAGCTGTGTAGAGCTTAATTGTCGAGTTGCGTCGCTTCTTGTCGCCGGGACGTCGCAAACCGACATAGATCAATAGATGAAGCAGTGCACTCCAGTCACAACACACATAGCATGTGGTTTTTGCATGATTACGTCATAATGCCCATACATTTCATGTTGATGGCGTACCAACACTTTCCAGTTTTGAGTACAAACGCTATTACAAAAATTGTTATACACCGTCCTAAGTGCGGACATATGGTAACTAGAGCTACGTAGCATGCCCTGTAAATATGTTCATGTATAGATAACAACAAAACCGAAAATATGCACTACATAATAACAATAATAGTAAGGATAATAATATTCTTGTAAGCCCTTGTTCCCCTCAACAAGATTTAGGCACTCTCCCCCTACAGGGAAGAAACTGAATCATACTAATTTAGTTACACTTGTTTTCGTATAGATGTCACTGGAGTGGCCCATGGTCAGCGATCCGCCTCATACTGACATGTATTTATAATACATGAACCTATACACTGTTTTTTTTTAGATTATCTTAAACCGTTCCACAGAAAAGGGAGCGTATGTTTAATTTAACATTAGAGGGATGTCCTTTTAATCTCGCTTTTTTTATATTTTTTTGTTTGTCTCATTTAAAATGGAGAGACAATATTTAAACCTTTCTCTGGAAGAATCCATGGTAACACACGAGGAAATATTCATAGAACTCAGAGGAAAAGAACGCAGCATTTTCTACGTTTGATGAAACCATCTCTTTCAAATGAAGAAGCTTTATATCGGAGGAAACCTTTTAATGAAACAAATGAAATTAAAGTAGCTTTAGAACAGAAAATGACAAAGTGAAAGATGCTATTTAATCAGATGAATGCCATATTTTCATTCAACGCTTTCAATTTATCGTCTCTCGTTTTCAATTTCAACATTTTCTGCTATTGGACGAAATAAACACGGTTCGTTATTCTCAACTAACTAGAAACCAGCTTTTACAAAGTTAAGACAGGCATTGAGTGGCCGTTTTCACAATCAAGTTACACATCACAATTTCACAGCTTGTTTACTACACGCTTCATTTCATCGCTTTGCAAAATACAGACCAGCGGAATTGAGAACTTCAAGTTAATAAACTAGAGTCAGTGGATTATTATTTCATGGCAGATAGGGAGAAAAAGCTTGGTTTCTCCACCCCAAGTTTTCTAATTGGGACATCCGCAGCATCCCACTGTTCATTACTTAGCTTGGGCTAGGAGATCCTATGTAATATTGACTGTCGAGATTAAATTCTAGACCACAGCCGCCCAAACTTATTAGCATCGCGGGCTAAAAGTAAGAAACATCAAGGTAGCACGGCCCATAAGCCCTATAACAGCTGTTGTGGATTATTATTATAAGTAACGTTAAAAATTGTAAATATTTAGGATATATTTTAGATAAAAATGATAATTCAACTACAGAAATGGGAATAAGAATAACTGATGGAAGAATCATTGGTATGTTGAACTCAGTGCTTCGGAATGGAAATATAATATACAGAACGAAGAAAACAATATTTCAAGTTCTGTTACAAAGCATTTTATTATATGGGTCCGAAACCTGGACAGTAAGTAAGAAACAAGCCAACAAGCTGTTAGCAGTAGAAATGGATTTTTGGAGGGGATCGACAAAAATTTCAAGAAGGGATAAGGTCAGAAACAGCACAATAAGGAAAATTATGCAAGTTGAAAAAATCACATTAGAAAAAAATAGAAGAAAAACGTTTGAAATGGTATAGACACCTCATAATTATTGAAGAAGAGAGAATACCAAAGAAGATCCTTAATTGGAAAGATAATGGAAGAAGTGGAAGAGGCAGACCTAGAGAACGTTGGATGTATGGAGTGAGGAGAAGTATGGAAGCTAGAGATTTGAGGGAAGAAGATGCTTTAGACAGGAACCTCTGGCGACAAATCACTTTGGGTTGAAGGAGGAACACTGTATTGTAGAATATTCCTAATAAAATTATTATTATTATTAATTATTATTATTATTATTATTATTATTATTATTATTATTATTATTATTATTATTATTATTATTATTATTCCCTGTATTCTTCACATTGGGTATTTCAGCACAGTTATTTTTTCCCATAAGATAGGGAGCTGGCTCACGTTATAACCCCCAACCTGGAGGACCAGGTGATTTTTGTTCAATGTTTTCTTCCTCTCGCATTTGATGATCCAATGTCTCCCTACAAGGCAGCAGTTGCCGTATCCTGGCAAGGAGCCCACACAGGGTACTATCATAGGGCCATAATTAACTCTGGTTTTTTATGGAGCTGTTACTCCTTCATCGCTCCTCATTTATCTCGCTTGTGATAGGCAGAGCCTAGTTCTAAAAAATGAGTCTAGGTTTATCATCTAAAATGCAAATGGATGAAAGTTTGAAGATTAAAAATGAGAAAATTAAGATAGTTGACAAATTCATATATTTTGGATCAATATTAGAGTCAGAAGGACCAAGCATTTCTGAGATAAACAAAAGAGTAAGTAAAGGGAGAAATACAATTGGAACGTTAAATTCGATGCTGTGGAGTAGCAACATTCTGAACAAAACAAAAAAAAATATTTATAGTTAATTGGTGGAGAGTATACTACTGTATGATGCGTAAAAGTGGACATTAAGCAGAAGGCAATAAACTATTGTGACAGAAATGGGCTTCTGCAGAAGAGCTTCTAGAAACTCAAGAAGAGACAAAGTTAGAAATACTAAAATCAGAGAAATAATGGATATTCAAAACATGTTCTACAAGTTATTGAAGAAAGAAGACTGAGATAGTTTGGCCACGCAAAAAGGGATGTCAGATGACAGGATACCTAAGATGATATTAAATTTTGAAGCGAAGGGCAACAGAAGGAATGGGAGACCAAAATAACAGTGGTTCAAGGAGTGCATAGGAGTGTGGTTTCGAGAAGATTAACAGAAGTGATATAGAGAATAGGGATTTATGGAAGAGTAAAATTTACAATGGGTTGCAGGAAAACTATTGTATTGTAGAGAAATTCCTAATAAAAAATGATTATCATTAGTAGTAGTAGTTGTAGTAGTGGTGGTGATAAGAGTAGTAGTGTTAGGAGATAAATGAAAAGACCTGGTTTCAGAGGACGGACATGGAAAAATTAAAACATGTGACGAATGTGATATTTGGGGACAAAAATTAATGAGGATGGAAGTCATGATGCTGAAATTAATAGATAGATCATCGGTTGATTAATGTCTTTGACATCGTCCGATTCCTAATAGCCAATTTTGTCGGTCCATCCAATCTCCTGGTTGTAGATGTTTCTCCTTCATGTATAAACATATTCCCTGACTCCAGGAGGTTTTAGGTCTTCCTCTGCCTCGTCATCCCTCAGGTTTCCATTCCATAACAGATTTTGGTAGTCGATCCTCTTCCATTCGCTGGACATGTCCGTACCATCTTAATTGCTGAGTTTTAATATAATCTAAAACAGTGTCTTCAATCTTCATTTTCTCCCTTATAACTGAGTTCCTAATTTTTTCTCTTCTTGCAATTCTTACTGCCCTTCGTATAAAATCGATTTCTGTCCAAAATATACTTACGGAAACGAACTCTGCTAATTGGAACATGGAACGTACAAGGCATAAGGAATAAAATGGAGGAGGTCCTTAAACAGATGGAAGATTTGAAGCAGGGCATAATTGTACTGACAGAAACAAAGAAGAAAGGAGAAGGAATAGAAACTTTAGGATCATATGTTCATATTTACAGTGGTGTTAAAAAGGAATGAAAGGGCTAAAAGAGGGGTTTCAGTACTTATCAAGAAGAAATATAAGAGATATATCACAAATTCTGAAATTAATGAGAGGATAAATAAGGGTAAATCTGCAACATCAAAATTAAATGGTGTTTTATGGGATGAGATTATAAGTTCTAAAACAAAAACAAGCAAAACATATAATAATGAGCACAATGGCATACGGTGTAGAAACAAAGGAATCAAAATATAGAACAACAAGTAAATTAAATTATGCATAAATGGATTTTTGAAGGCGTTCAGCTTGTATTTTTAGGAGATATAAAATAAGAAACAGTGTAACTAAACAAAAGATGAATGTTCAAACTTCAATTTTGAATTTCATGAAAAACAATTAAAATGGTATGGTAATGTAAAGTCCACCGCTGTGGTCTCGACGTAGCGTGCTGCCTTGTCACGCAGCGGGCCCGGGTTCTATCCCCGGTCGGGAGTTTTTCTGGGTGAGGTTTTTATCGGGGGTTTTCCTCACCCGTAAGACAAATGTCAGGAAAACGGTCTCCGAAATCATATGGCCATCATCATCCTTATCGTTATTATTATCATCATCATCCTTCATCGGTGTGGAAAGCAACGGGAAGCTACCGCACCTACAATTCCCTAGTAAAGCTGCAAGCATAGCATGAAAATGTTATGATTGCAGTGAAAGACCTGCTCTCGGACAGAATTACTATGGATGGATGGTAATGTAAAAATAATGACGGAGGAAAAATCCCCGGAAGAATACTAGAATGGGCGTCACTTTGGTAGAAGAAGGAGAGGGCACTCAAAAATAACTTGGATTGATGGTGTCTCCTCCGAGACAACTCGACATTAAGACGAAACACACCATTCCCACATACATTCATACTAAACATAGCGAATATGATGATGATGATGATGATGTTCAGGGACTGTTTGAATCTTAACGTTTCCTGACATTTGCTTTACAGGAGATGAAAATCTATCACCCATAAAACTCTTCCCGACCAGGGGATCGAACCAGGTCCCGCTGCGGAAGTGGCAGCGACACTACCCTGAAACCATAATGGTGGACCCTCTATTCTTAAATAATAAAACTGTTATTTTATAAATTAGCAATCGAAAGTAAAATTTATGTCAAGTAAAGATAATTTTTTAGATGCGGAAAAATCCAACAAACGTAGGAAATTTCCAGAACTGCTGTAGTTCGCTGAGCATATAATTAAAATTGTCATTACGAGTCTCTTGTTCTCGTTGCCTTATTTAGCCTCACACCTTCCGGCTTTTACAGACAGAGAACTTTTAAATTTCTGTCTCATACAAAATCAAATAGACCTATTTACACCTTGTTCCAAAATGATTGACGGGGTTTTAAGTAGTTGGTATAGCTTTACAAACGAAATTGGATGCGTTATTATTTGCTATAATGAAAGAAAAACTGTGAAAGTTTCATATCCTGTATGCAGTAATTTGTTTCTTGTCATTATTACGTCACAGCGTTAAATTTGTAAAAATGGCGACTCTTGCACAGAAGAGTGATTTGCAATTTGGTTCCATTGTTGCAGTGCAGCGACGGCAATTTGGAATTGATCATCCGACAGATAAGAGTATCGTCGATGCTCCACCCCATTTTCTAAATGATGTGCGACCAGTGGTTGAACGATAATGTTTCCCGACAATGGATAGGACACGCCGGTCCGGATGACATGATTTATTCCCGATGGCCTTCATGGTCTCCAGATCTCACAACTTGTGATTTCTTCCTGTGGAGGTATGTGAAGGACCATGTGTACGTACCATCATTTCCCGTTGACCTTCCAGACTTGAGGAGAAGGATTGTTGCTGCTGTTGAACCCATGCTCCAAATATGCTGATCAAGGTTTGGGAGGAATTATACTATCGGTATGTTTGCCGTGTAACGGAAGGTGCTCACATAGAACATTTATAAAGTATGAAAACTTGTAGAGATTATCTATAATCCCATGAAAGTTTTGTTCTTATATACACCGCGTAAGGGAAATTAAACAACTTTGAAACCCCGTCCATAATTTTGGAACACGGTGTATATTTTTTTAGTTTGACCTTTTAACATTTCAGATCATTAGCATAGCAATTCAAATACGTGTATGAAACAGCCTCTTAATTAAGTCTTGAAGTTCTTTACGTGCCGTAAATCTGCGACACAGCTTTACTTCCCTTCCGAAGAAAGCCATATTCAGGATATTTACGTCCTTAAAACCCGTAGATTTCGGCCAGGATTGAACCCGATAATCTGACCACACAACAACATAAATAGTCTCCTGGAATCTAATAATGAGCTTAATTCTGTGCCCCCTATCAAGATAACACGGACATTTGAGACAAGAAACATTCATGCGTGGGTGATACTTATTCTTGTTATTTGGTGTTACAGCCAGAGTGGGCCTTAACCTCTACTAAGGCCTTATTCCATCCTTCTCTATCTATTGCTAACTCCCTCCAGTTCTTTATTCCAAATCCTTTCACGTCTGCTTGTACACAATTCCACCATCTTGTTCTTGGTCTTCCTCTTAACCTGGTTCTGTAAGGTGGTGTTACTACTTGTGCCTTAACGTTTCCTGACATTTGTCTTATGGAAAATCCCCGAAAAAATCTCATCCGGCGATGAGCGTGATACCGTGGTATTCGAGCCAACATCATCATTGTTGTTATTGTTATTATTGTTATTTTTATTATTGTTATAATTGTTATAATTATTATCATCATCATCAACATCATCATTACTATTATTATTATTATTATTATTATTATTATTATATAAAATAATTACGAATGAAAGAAATTGGTATCATATATTCTATACTAATTCCGAGCTAAGTTCCAGTTGTACTGTAAACAAACTTGCATGAGTTTAACTCCGTCGACTCTGTTTATTGGAGGAACCATGTTGCTACACTTAACCGTCAAATGATTGAATTGTGTACAATAGAAATATTGTTCTTAGGTAACATCGTATTTTACGAGAGATAACACTGAAAATAACGTAAGATGGTTCCAATAATTAGGAACTTCCTCCATTTCTTAATTATCAATGGCAAAAAATATATATATAGGCCTACATACCTAATCAGACATTTGTGTATTTTTTCCATGATGTCAATAGATAACCTTTATTTACCGGTACGATTTCATAATGAGCTGCATTTTTGTTTCATGCTGACTCACCTGTAAATTCTGCTGTTATTTTCACCATACCTTCCCTCAATGGTTAATGTGGAATATTTTTCACTAAACTATTTGAAAATATTCATAAGTATGCCACGAGTGATAACCAAATCAACGATAAATTTATATAGAAGATTTCAAAATCAAGAGTGGCATTTATTAGGACTATTTAACAAATAAAATTAAGCTGTTTACTCAAAAACCTTTATTTAAATATAGTTACCTGTATTTTATAATATTTATATATTATGTAAACAGCGATGTTTGAAAACAAATCAGAAATGTGAGGTTATGTTTATTCACTGCAACTTGATCATATTATTTATTGTCAAATAAGATCGTAGTATTGTAATAATGCACCCTAGTGGAGAAATAATGAAACACATCAAACTGTATATTATATTTAACATCATAGGTTATTAATTTATGTCCACCGCTGTTGTCTCGAGGTAGCGTGCTGCCGTGGGTCCGGATTCGATCCCCGGTCGGGACAAGCTTCCTGGGTGAGATTTTTTCGGGAGTTTTCCTCACCTAAGAGTTAAATGTCAGGAAACTTTAAGGCCCAAAAGGTCCCAGAACATCATCTGGCCATTGTTATCATCAATATCATATTCGCCTAATTAGCTTAAGTTCAGTTTAAGGCCTCTCCTGGCGCATCATTGCCACCATCATCAACTCACATATCATCGGGGCAGCGTAACCCCACCTTCCAGTTGGGTTACAAGTGAGCCATGCCAGGAGAGAACACCAGAAATGTCAAAATGACAATCTGGGGCTTGAAAAAGTTATCAATTTATTTTTTTAGTAAACAACTCTGTAAAATCAAGGAATCTGTTCATTATTTACTATATTCAATGTATTTGTTGGAGAGTCAGTCACTGCAAAATATTGCTCTGATCTGTTCAGAATATTAAAAAGGAGGAGCTTTTTTTATCAAAAGCAGGAGCTGATAAAGGAAAATCGATAAAGAGCGAGGTGAAACACAACTGCCATTGGTTGTAAAACAAAATTCATTGAAACGTGATTGGTCATTGATTACTAATTGGGACATGAGTTAAATAGTCATAAGTAATGCCACGAGTGATTTTCAATTTATCTAGAGGATTTGGAAATCAAGAATGGCATTTTTTAGGACTATTTAACGAATAAAATTAAGGTGTCTATTAAAAAATCATTATTTAAATATCCATCCATCCATAGTAATTCTGCCCGAAGGCAGGTCCTTCACTGCAATCATATAATTTTCAAGCTATGCTTGCAGCTTTACTAGGGAATTGTGTAGGTGTGGTAGCTTCCCGTTGCTTTCCACACCGGTGAAGGATGATGATAATGATAATGGTAAGGATGATAATGATAAGGATGATGGCCATATGATTTCGGGGACCGTTTGGGCCTTAAAGTTGTCCTGACATTTGTCTTACAGGCGAGGAAAAACCCCGATAAAAACCTCACCCAGAAAAACTGCCCCGACCGGGGATCGAACCCGGGCCCGCTGCGTGACAAGGCAGCACGCTACCTCGAGACCACAGCGGTGGACACTATTTAAATATAGTTACCGGTATTTTAAAATACTTATATATTTAATGTACATGGCGATGTTTGAAAACAAATCAAAATCGTGTCGCTACGTTTCATTTGTAATCCACTGCAACTTGATCATATAATATTATTAATTGCTATCTAGCGTGGTGAACTTGAAATAGGATCGCAATATTGTAAGTATGCACCCTAGTGGAGAGAAAAAAAATAGATCAAACTCTATATTATAACCAAAATAATTATAAGTTTCTAATTAATTTTTTAGTAAACAACTCGATAAAATCATTATTTAAAAACACAATTAAGATTATTTCGTCTATATCTTCATTTGAAGCGCAGCCAAATCTTATTTTTGCCATTTTGAACATTCAAATATGGCTTTTTTTTTTTTTTTTTTTTTTTTTTTGGAGAGTCAGTGACTACAAAATTATGCTCTGACCTGTTCAAAATACTAAAAAGGAGGAGCTTTCTTTATTATGATAAGAAGAAATCGATAATTAATTTGGTGAAACACGGCTGTGATTGGTTGTAAAACAAAATTCATTGAAACGTGATTGGTCACTGTCTTCCATTTGGGGCATGAGTTAAATAGTCGGGGTAAAGTAATTCCGCCTTTCAGAGACCCAACGTAAGAAATTGATTACAATTCCGCCAAGGTCAGGGGAGAAAGCCAGAAATGTCATAAAAGTCAACCTGGTGGCATTGGACAAATAATACAAAAAAAATAAATATTTTTTTCCAACAGTAAAAATTCTTGTAAATTGTGATCCTGGCCGGGTTTGGACCCCATAAGACTGAGTATTGATAATAGTGCGATATAAGCAATTGCGTAGCTTAAATATTTACATGTTGTGCTGTACGCAGTGAAGCAGCACAAAGACATAGTTGACACCCGAGTGGGAAGACGCCAGGCGCCGAGACGCTGCCATCAATCCTATGTCGTGCTAAGCGAGAAAACACGTCAAATTTACCAGCTCCTAGAAATTAAGTGCCAGAAGAAATATATAACACAGCATGTCCCACTATCTCCCAGAATTGAAGTCACAAAATAAATATATGAATATATAAACGTTTCGGCCGCGGTGGGGTCATAGTTATGTTCCGAGGGACGTGGGTTCAAACTCGGTCGTGGTAGATGGACCTTTTTAGGATGGAAAAGTCCAAGGAACAAATCCTCCATGAGGAACTTAAAGCCATGGGCCCGGGTCTGAAGATTTTTCAGGATTGTAGAAGAACCACAAGCCTCTGTACAAAATTTACCGACCGTTTCCTATCCAATAATACCTTAGTTACCCACTAGATGTTTCATCGAGGCGCTAGGCCGACCCCCTACCACTCGCTGAGACCTATGGGTAAATGAGCGATCTAAAACCGTGTAGGAAGTAAAATCACATGCCCTCTATGTATACTACATACAATATATATACAAAAAATATCCAAAAGGTAGTGTTAACATGCACTATACGAAACAATCACTGCATTTTATATGAACTAAACTTTAGTTGAAACAATATAAAACAATAAATACGTAATTTCCGCCATTTTATCACTAATATTGTCTCACGGGCCTTCTGTAGTTTCAACTAATAAGCATTGTCTACACTATGATGATCTTGAAGAAGATTTCCGGGCAGTAGGCCGTCGTCTCGAGGCTTGAAGTTCCCCGACGTTTCGCCAGAGACTGCGTCTGGCATCCTCAACCCTCATCCTCAACTAAATACAAGGGTTGAAGATGCCAGGCCCAGTCTCTGGCGAATAGTCGGGGAACTTCAAGCCTCGAGACCACGGCCTACCATTCAACCCTTGAGGATGCCAGACGCAGTCTCTGGCGAAACGTCGGGTAACTTCAACCTCGAGACCATGGCCTACAGCCCGGAAATCTTCTTCAAGATCATCATAGCAACTCCGGCCGTGAAAGCCTAAGTCAATACATTGCCACACTGTTAACATTAACAATTGTTTATAATGAACGCAAATATTTCCAACAAAGACGTTACTATTTTACTATTATTTATTATTTTGAAAACACCATCGCGAAAAAAATAATGTACAACGCACGTATGTGAAGTGTTTTACAGAATCTCGGAAAATAAAAACTTCGCTGTCGCTCAGTTCTTAAACATTTTCCTCGATTCTGTAAAAACCACTTCCCAACCTCGCATCGTAATATACTATTGTGATAGGGTTTTATTCCATTATTTTGTATTTAATTTTTTATTTAATATGAGACTTGGTGCGCTGCTTTCATGTCTTATTTACATACATTTATTAAACTAGCAGCCCCTGTCATAACAAAGCACTGCGGGTGGTATTCAATTAAATGGCAAGGCGTTCTTATCAACACGTATTAAGTAACTTACAACAAACCCAAATACAATATATACTGAATTAAATGTCATTACAATATCTTTGACTGCTGAAATGACCTAGAGCATGGCCCCCAAATTTCTTACAAACAAGACCTCCTTTTCGAGAATTAAATTAGTAATCCCTACAGGCACATACTATAGGGTAGAAGCTAAAAAAAATGCATCGGTGCACTAAAAGTCGCTTTTTGGACGCTCAAATGACTTACGCTACCAAAACCATAACAAATAGACCAAATTAATGTACACAGAATTGAATATCTCACAAAATTCTACAAAACAGTCCGCGACAGCATATGTTTATATTTTACAGATAACTCACAATAACAATTTTTTATATTTTAAAATAACATTTTCCAGAATTGGATATAGTTTTAATTTAGAAAGAAAAATTACGTTCGAACCAGGAGTCGAACCTCGGATCTCTGTTCGATTGGCGTAATGGTTATCGCACTGGCATACAAAGTCAGAGATCTGGAGTTCGACTCCCGGTTCGAAAGTAATTTTTCTTTCTAAATGAAATCACAATAGGCCCTAACTATGTTTGTCTTTCAGCTCATTGATGCCAAGAAGATATGGATATGTAGATTCTCGGGCAACGCTGGGTAATCAGCACGGGGTATCTAGATTTATATACATAGCCTATAGGCCTATTTTATTTTTACTTATTAAACTAAACATAAAAACACAATTAATTTATTTAAATGTAGCAGCGCACGCCGAGTATTCTTTATCATCATCATCTCCTTTATTTCCTATCAGGAGCATAGGGTATCCACAAATGGTCGCTAACGGATCCTATTCTGAAGTAACTTCTTCATTTCCCTTCAGGTTTTCCCCTCCTTTGCAATTTCTTCAAGGATGATTATCTTCGATATCTGTTTCGGTCTGCCTCTTCCCCTGTGTCCCTGTGGGTTCCAATCTAATGCAATTATTTTAATCGAATCATAATATTTTCTTAATGTATGTAGGCCTATTAATCAGCTCCACTTTCGCTTTTTTATTTCTATTTTAATTTCTTTCTGGTCAGTTTTTTCCCATAATTCTTTATTTCATATATTATATTTGGCCATTTTATTCTTAATACTTTCTTTATATAACTATTTATAAATACTTGCAATTTGTTTTATATGATTTTACTAGTTTTCCAAGTTTCTCAAGCATACAATAGCAAAGATTTAACGTTACTATTAAAAGATTTTTAATGTTGTATGTCTAGATATAAAACATTAGCCGAGTGGTTAAGGCAAGAGCCTTGGCGCAGAGCTACGTGACTTGTGCTGATTCGAGTCCTCATGGGGGAAAAAAAATCTCATGGAATTTCGGTCAGTGTGGGACCGGTGCCCACCCAGCATCGTGAGGCATTTGGGTAGCCCACAATAAGTAGCGACTCCAGGTTGAGAAAATCAGCTATAACGGCTGGGGGATCCGACAATGCTGACCACATATCACCCATACACTGGCTATATGATTGTATACCACATGTGAATGTAAGGCCAGCAGCCAGCTGGTAGGCCAGGGCCTTCTAGGCCTGTCGCGCTTGGAGTTTGGAGATTAGCTAGTCGATTATAAATCATTTAATCTATTTTGACAAGTTGTGATCACATTTGATCAGTAAAAACCTGGTTTAATTTTTATCCAACGACTTGGTGATTGATAAATCATGTCTTTTACCAACCCTGGTTTTACTTTGTGTTCACATGAAGATGGAGCAATAAAAGTACGATCAAAGCGCCTAGAGGATTCTCAGGAAAGAGAAGAAAATTAATACACGTTTCTAGAGCCGGCAGCTTTGCGATATTGGCAATCGATTAGTCTGGCTTTTATTAAGATTGGCACGAGCTTGTTCTGTTGTCTCAACTAATGCAATATTGTTGTAACTCAAGGCATTGAAACCCGTGAACCACGTTCTGTGGCTTCTACTCAATGTGACTACTACATCTTATCGTGTCTATTGGCCACTCGGCTCTGCGTGAAAACCGCGTATAAATTTGAATTCCTTCTAGAAGCTCGTAATTTATTATTCGTTCTGTTTGCTCTAAATTTTCATAAATATGAGCTTCATGACCAAGCTAATCTAGTTACGCATATTTACTTACAGATGTCAATAAGTGATATGTGGTTAGCACACTCGCCTCAATTAGACATCTAGTAGGCAACTAAAGTATTACTTGGATGATGAAGGCCAGTTAAAATTTTCCACAGAGGCCCTTTTAATTAGGCTTGGGTTTCTTTTACGAGACTGAAAATCTTCATATTCGGAACCCACGGCTTAAAGTTTCTCCTGAGGATTCGTCCCTTGGGAATTTCCAACCTAAAAATTCATCGACTCCTGCCGGGATCGAACCTGCGACTAGATGCAAGGAACATAACCATTAAACCACCGCGGCTGATTACACTGAGCAACAAAAAATACTTTTTTTTTTTGTCTCAGAAAGAAAAATGTATGATTCTGATAGTATTTTTTCTCCTGAATTTAAATATGATATCGGTTTTTCTCCATCACGCAAGATTTCCGAGAATATGAGCTCTCTTCAACTAATGTCACATGTTCTGGAGGCTTTGGTATGGGCAATTCTTCGCAGCATGGAACTGGCCTGCAGATTGCAAGTCAGGGTATACTACTTGATTTTGACGTAATTCCTTTAATGTTTGTTAAGCAGAAATTTAAAAAAAAATATTTAAATCCATTAATTGAAATTGAAATAAAAAAAAACTGTGAGTGATGGAGAAATTCCGAATACGTATTTGAAAACACGATAAAAAACTGCATTAAGTACAACTATTGTAATCATGAGACAAAAATATATTGACCAGTGTTTATATATACACACATAAATATCCATCTATAGTGTTCTGTCCGAGGGCAGGTCTTTACTGCAATCATAGCATTTTCATGCTATGTTTTGCAGCTTTACCGGGCAATATGTGTGGTAAATTTCCGTTGCTTTCCACACCGGTGACTGATAATAATGATGATGATGATAATGATGATGATAATGGTAAGGATGATTTTTGGGGACCGTTGGGCCCTAAGCTTCCTGACGTAAGTATTACCGGTGAGGAAAACACCGGAAAAAAAAACTCACCGAGGAATCTTATCCCGACCAGGAATCGAACCTGGGACTGCTGCGTGACAAGGCAGGGCGTTGCCTCGAGACCATAGCGGTGGACTTATATGAATATATAATATATTAATATATATTAATAAAAATAATTACAATGATTTGGACACATGAAGAGATTGAATGATGATAGATTGATAGGAGTTTGAAGTGAGTTCCAAATGGGAGGAAAATAAGAGGGAGACCTAAGAAGACATGGGTACAGGGAGTTAAGAATTTGATGAAGGATAGGTGAGAGCAGGATGGTGGCTGGAAAGATAGAGATGAATGGAAAATAAAATCGAAAGTAAATTTTGGGCAAAGGAAGATGTTATATACTGTAGGGTCTACATTTAAAAACTGTTGAATATTAAAAATAATACAGGGCACTATTAATTCGAAGCTAGGCGTGAAAGAACAGAAAAAAATAGTTCTGAAGTTTCAGATAATTTTAGGTCACAAATACATCAGGTTTATTTCCATTAAAAAAAAATATATATATATATGGGAATTTTACGCCCTCAAAAATCCACTGATCCTGGCCAGATTTAAATCCATAGATCTCGAATCCAAAAACAATCATAACATCTACTAGACAAGTGAGTCAATGCTCTTTCAGATGAATCTATAAAAGTTAATGACTGATAGATACATTTGAGAACATACTGTGTGCATAAGGAAGGAAGTTAAAAGGAATGGGTAACAGAGGAGAATAACTATAAAATTCCCAAGAGAGAAGAGGTAGTGAGTTACTTAAAGACTTTAAAGCAATTTATTGCTCCGGGGGTTTTCGGAAGAAGCCGTAAAAAGGGTTATTTGATCGAACTCTTCGATCTTTTCTTAAAACCTTCTAGTCCTACAAAAAACTCCATTTATATTGATCCAAAAGTAGAATACCACACAAACTACAATAGTAAGATCAAAAGCTATTTACTATACTATAGCGGATATAGGTTAAACGCCGTTTATACAGCACGTATGTAAGGAAAATATAGTGTATAGATCAGTGGCGGGTTCTGCATTTTCTGTATTAGTATTCATTATATATTTCAATATGTGTTAGGTTTAATATTACTGAAGTTTATAACCAGTTATATTATACTGTACTCCAGATAAGTTCCAGTTGTACTGTAAACAAACTTGCAAAAGGTATAAAATAAAAATTATAGAAATACAACGTATAATGGAAATGGATAGCTAATGACAAATGAGCGAAATGTTAAAGAAGTGGCTGAATTCAAATACCTAGGAACAATAATTACAAATAGGAATGAGATGCACAAAGAAATAAACAAAGGCTCAATTCTGGAAATCCATGCTATTATGCATTAGATATATTCTTGTCGTCCCAACTTCTATCAAAAAACGTTAAACTGAAAAAAATATATATATAAAACTGTTATTCTCCCAGTTATTTTATATGGTTGCGAAACACGGACTGTTACTTTAAGGGAGAAAAGGAGATTACTAGTATTTGAGAATTAAGTTCTTAGAAAAATTGTTGGACCAAAGAGAGATGAACAGAGAGGTGAATGGAGAAGACTGCATAACGTGAACTACATGGTCTTTATAGGAAGCCAGATATAATAAGAACAGTTAAGTCTCGAAGACTGCGATGGGCAGGACATGTGGCACGAATGGGGAATGAAAGACGTGCATGGAAGCTTCTTGTAGGAAAACCAGAGGGAAAACGCCCAGTTGGTAGACCAAGATGGGATATAATATTAACTATTTGAGGAAAGTAGATTATACAGGAAATGATTGGAAAACATTAGCTCAGGATAGGGATGTATGGAGAGCTTATGTCCATGCGGCCTTGAACCTACGGATTCGATAGTGCAAATGAGTTAGAGTTAGTTACGTCTCGTAGAATGAGATGGGCAGGACATGTGGCACGTATGGGAATGAAAGATGTGCATGGAATCATCTTGTAGGAAAACTAGAGAGAAAATACCTAAGTTGGTAGACCAAGAATGAGGTGGGATAATAACAATAACCATGAATTTGCACATTACTCCATAACATTATAGCACTGTTGTATTGTTGTTATGTAATATCATTTAACAAAGTTATCAAAATGTCAAAATAATTTTGAAAAGAACAAAAACCCAAGCAAGAAAACTCCTTACGGAAAATTTTATAAAATTACTTTGATGTTAAATTTGTTGTATTACTTTGAAATAGTAAACATTCCTAACTATTTTTGTCAGTATTTTTTAATTTATAAAACATTTCTTCTTTATAGGAATTTCTCTACAATTCAGTAGTTTTCCTTCAACCCGTTGTACATTTTCTCCTCCATAAATCCCTGTTCTCTGCATCAATCTCTGTTAAACCTCCCGACACCATACTCCAATGCACTCCTTGAATCCACTGTTATTTTGGTCTCCCCTTTCTCCTGTTACCCTCCGCTTCAAGTTTTAATATCATCTTAGGTTTCCTGTCATCTGACATCCTCTATATGTGGCCTAATCATTTTAGCCTTCTTTCATCAATAACCTATAGAACATCTTTTTGAACACCCGTTATTTCTCTGATTTTACTATTTCTAATTTCGTCTCTTCTTGTATTTCTAGAAGCCCTCCTCCAAAAGTCCGTCTCTGTCACCAATAGTTTATGTGCTTGCTCTCTGCATATTATCTACTTTTCCGCACCTACAATAACATACTCTCGACGAAATATAAATGAGTTTTTTTTTTCCTTTTTTTTTTCAGAATGTTTCTACTCCACAGCACACCGAATTTAACATTCCCATTGTTTTCCTTCCTTGACTTACTTTTTTTATTTATCTCAGAATTGTTTGTTCCTCTGACTGTAATTAAAGAAAGCAAGATATGCTTGCATTCAAATGAAATCAATTTTGAGATCGAAACAAATTTCCTTAAAACTTAAACGAAAATTATTTAATTCAAATTTGAAATATATTTTATTATACGGCTGTGAACAAAATTGGGCAGATTGGAAAGAAATTACAAATCTTTGTAAATCGTTGTTTGCGAAATTATTTGTGTATATGGTGGCCAGAGATTATAACAAATAAAGAACTATGGAGAAGAACGAATCAAAATGAAATTTGTTAGGAAATCAAATTTAGAAAATTAATATGGATTGGTCATGTGTTAAGGAGAGAGAATGATAACATCACAAAAATGGTATTTGATTGGAACCCTCAAGGATTGCGAAGGCGAAGAGGAAGACCTAGGACAACATGGAATAATATCATCAGGGATGAAGCTGAACACTTAGGGATCATTTGGAATTAAATTAAAACATTGACAAACAACAGAGTGCGTTGGCGAGCCTTTATTAAGACCCTATGCTTCCCTGTGGAGTGACCAGGACTATTACTACTACTACTACTATTACTACTACTACTATTACTACTACTACTACCACTACTACTACTGCTACTACTACTCTGATTGTAATATTGATCCCAAACATTTGAGTTTGTTAACTGTCTTAATTTTATCTTTTTTAATCTTCAAATTTTCATCCAATCGCAATTTATAAAATGGACTGCTTATTAATTAACTAACTCACTGGCACTATCGAACCCGTAGGTTCATGGCCGCGCGGACATAAGCTCTCCATACATCCCTATCCTGAGCTATTATTTTTCCAATCATCCCCTTATAATCTACTTCCCTCAAATCATAGTTAATGTTATTCTCCCACATCATTCTTGGTCTACCAACTGGGCGTTTTCCCTCTGGTTTTCCTACAAGAAGCTTCCATGCACGTCTTTCATTTCCCATTCGTGTCACATGTCCTGCCCATCGTAGTCTACGAGACTTAACTGTTCTCATTATATCTGGCTTCCTATAAAGACCATGTAGTTCACTGTTATGTAGTCTTCTCCCATTCACCTGTCTGTTCATTTCTCTTTGGTCCAAAAATTGTCCTAACAACTTTATTCTCAAATACTCGTAATCTCTTTTCCTCCCTTAAAGTAAGAGTTCATGTTTCATATCCATATAATATAACTGGTAGAATAATAGTTTTATATATTTTCACCTTAACGTTTTTTTGAAAGGAGTTGGGACGTCAAGTGTCTGTGTAATGCATAATAGCACGCATTTCTAGAATTGAGTCTATGTTTAATTTCTTTGTGCATCTTATTCCTGTTTGTGGTTATTGTTCCTAGGTATTTGAATTCAGCCACTTCCTCAAAATTTCCCTCATTTGTCATTAGCTGTCCATTTCCATATATATTTAGTTTTATTGATATTTACTTCCAGTCCCAATTTCTTAGTGTTACTCAGTAGTGTGTGCGTGTTGGTCTTTAGTATCTCCTCGCTATAGCCCAATAGTACTACATCATCAGCATAAACTAACAGCTTATTAAGCATGGACTGCTTATTAGGAATGTTAACTAATAATGCTTATATTATATGAAAGAGCATTGTAGCTGCACTGCTAAATAGAACCTACTCCTAAATATGAGTCTTACACTGCTGCTATTTTACACTGGTATATTTTTTTAATGGATTTGAAGTTTTAGTAGTCTAAATTACAAAATATATATATATATATTTTTTTTTTTTTGCCTCAGGAAGAAAAATATGTGATTCTGATAGTATTTTTTCTCCTGAATTCAAACATGATATCAGTTTTTCTCCATCATGCAAGGTTCCGAGGAGTTTATAATTTCAAACACTTTAATATTTTCTAAATTCGTAACTCACAATATTCGAACATTCGGACTCACCTAGAAAGTAAGAAATTACGATTTTCTGCTATATTTTGCCTGTGGAGCATCCCTCTTGATGGTCCAACAATAATCGGCCAGCATATTAGGATTCCATTTGCCTTGATATCTCTTTTCCATAGCTGAAATTTAATGGATTTGAAGTTTTAGTAGTCTAAATTACAAAAAATATATATATATTTTTTTTTTTGACTCAGGAAGAAAAATATGTGATTCTGATAGTATTTTTTCTCCTGAATTCAAACATGATATCAGTTTTTCTCCATCATGCAAGGTTCCGAGGAGTTTATAATTTCAAACACTTTAATATTTTCTAAATTCGTTACTACACAATATTCGAACATTCGGATTCACCTAGAAAGTAAGAAATTACGATTTTCTGCTATATTTTGCCTGTGGAGCATCCCTCTTGATGGTCCAACAATAATCGGCCAGCATATTAGGATTCCATTTGCCTTGATATCTCTTTTCCATAGCTGAAATCTCCTGATGAAAGTGTTACCCGTGCTCATCGCTCACTGCGCCAAGATTTTTCGGCAAGAAATCTAGGTTTGTTAAAACAATAATTATTTAAATCCATTAATTGAAACTGAAATAAAAAAAACTGTGGGTGATGGAGAAATTGCGAATACATATTTGAAAACACGATAAAAAAACTGCATTAAGTACAACTATTGGTACTCTTGAGACAAAAATCATGTTGACCATTGTTACCAGTCTATACTATTTATAGACACACTGATAGTTTTATGAAATATGCCCCTGGGTATTTTATAAGATCATTAAGTATTTCAATGAAACATAGTATGAAATTTATTTTTGCTCATCATGCTAGCCCGGATAAATTTTGTGCATCCTTTGTTTCTCACTGGGCTCTTTCTTTGCTTAGCAGTAGACCTGGGAATCTTATCATTGCGTTCACCGATATTATGCTTCAGCAAGACAAGTAGCGGTGAAGGACAATGTACACAGTAACCAACACAGGTGGAGGGGTAGAGTCTGTATCTTGCAGCAATCATAGGACTGTTGATTCAGCTTTAAATAAGACATACAATGTAACTCTGGAGATTCTTTTTTTTTAAATCAGCTGACAACCAGTCCTTATCCGGATATTTATTTATCCCAATCTTCATATCAATAATTAGATCCAACCCAAAACTAAGCACAAAATATCAATTTAAGGAAGAAATTAACTAACTATCGAACCCGTAGCTGCATGGCCGAGCAGATATAAGCCTTCCACACATCCTTATTCTGAGTTATTGTTTTCCAATCATCCTCTGCATAATCTACTTCCCTCAAATCATAGTTAATGCTATTCTCCCACATCATTCTTGGTCTACCAACTGAGCATTTTTCCTACAAGAACCTTCATGCCCATCTTTCATTCCCCATTCGTGCCACATATCCTGCCCATCTCAGTCTACGAGTCTTGATTCTTCTTATTATATTTGGTTTCCTATCAAGATCATGTAGCTCACTGTTATGTAGTCTTCTCCATTTGCATGTCCATCTCTCTTTGAACCAAAAGTTTTCTAAGAACTTTATTCTCAAATACTCGTAATGTTTTCTCCTCCCTTAAAGTAAGAATCCATGTTTCGCAGCCACATAATATAACTGGGAGAATAACAAATTTATACATTTCAGTTTAACTTCTTTGAGAGAATTGTGTAATACACAATAACAAGCATTATCAGAATTGAGCCTACAAAACAATATACATACAGATTTAAGAAAGCAATTAAATTAAATATTTTAATATAATGACTAAGTATTAACTTAGTTTTGTTTATATTATTATTATTTCCCAATGTATTTAATTACTTCTTCAGTTTGGTGTCAATCTATTATATATATATATATATATATATATATATATATATATATATATATATTATTTTGTTTATATTATTCTCCTTCGGATTAATTCTGTATGTGTCGGAGTGCATTTAAATTATTGAAACTTTCTCCTACATTTGTTTTGTTTTAAATTATTTTCTAATGTATTTAATTACTTTCTTCAATTTATATTAATGTATTATATAATGTATCTATCGCTGTGGTTTCGAGGTAGCGATCGATTCCCGGGCCCGCTTTCGATTCCCGGTCGGGTCAGCTCCTGGCTAAGGATTTTTCGGGTTTTTTCCTCACCTGTAAGACAAATGTCAGGAAGCTTACGGCCCAACGATCTCCGAAAATCTTCTGGTCATAATCATCCTTCACCTGTGTGGAAAGCAACGGAAAGCTGTCAAACCTATAATTCCCTAGTAAAGCTGCAAAGCATCAAACTGCTATGATTGTAGTGAAAAATCTACTCTCGGGCAGAATTACCACAAAATAGAATTATATAAGGTTTTGTTTATATCATTCTCCTAAGTATTCATCATTTGTGTCTCAGAGTGAGTTTTATATTTTCAAAGTTCCCCTTATGTTTTTGTTTTGTTTTATATCATTTCCTAACGTATTTAATTATATTATTCAGTCTGGTATTAATCTGTTCTATTTTATTCTACCTTGTATTAATTTGTTAATTACACTGAGCAACAAAAAATAAACTTTTTTTTTTGTCTCAGAAAGAAAAATATGTGATTCTGATAGTATTTTTTCTCCTGAATTCAAATATGATATCGGCTTTGCTCCATCACGCAAGGTTTCCGAGAGACAGGAATTTATAATTTCAAACACTTCAATATTTTCTACATTCGTAACTACACAATATTCGAACATTCGGACTCACCTAGAAAGTAAGAAATTACGATTTTCTGCTACATTTCGCCTGTGGAGCATCCCTCTTGATGGTCCAATAATAATCGGCCAGCATATTAGGATTCCATTTGCCTTAATATCTCTTTTCCATAGCTGAAATCTTCTGAGTTAGCTCATTTGGTTTTATTTTACAATGGACAAATGTACGAAAAAAGTTTATTTAAAAAATAATTATTTAAATCCATTAATTGAAATTGAAAGCTTCTTGTAGGAAAACCAGAGGGAAAACGCTCAGTAGGTAGACCAAGAATGAGGTGGGAGAATAACATTAACTATGATTTGAGGGAAGTAGATTATACAGGGAATGATTGGAAAGCATTAGCTCAGGATAGGGATGTATGGAGAGCTTATGTCCGTGCGGCCATGAACCTACGAGTTCGATAGTGCCAGTGAGTAAGTAAGTAAGTAATTGAAATTGAAATAAAAAAAACTGTGAGTGATGAAGAAATTCCGAATACATATTTGAAAACACGATAAAAAAACTGCATTAAGTATAACTATTGGTACTCATGAGACAAAAATCATGTTGACCAGTGTAATTCATGTGCCACTAATTACCATATTTTAATCTTAAAACAGGCTCCTAGATTTATACACTTTGTTTTTCTCCTCCCTTTAACTAAAACTTTGCAATTTAGCCAATATATTATATTTGTATTAATTCTATAAGTGAACTGCACCCAAGCTCTTGCTCATTTGGGTGTTAATACTGTGTACAAAATTATTTGTAAATAAAATTCATTCTTAAAAAGAAAAACTAGTTTAGCTACCCTGATAACTATGGATTCGTCACTAATATTGGTCGTTTCGATTATGTTATTTCATAACTAACTCACTGTCACTATCGATTCCGTAGGTTCATGGCCGTGCGGAGATAAGCTCTCCATACACCCCTAACCTGAGTTAATGTTTTTCAAACATCCCCTGTATAATCCACTTCCCTCAAATCACTATTAATATTATTTTCCCACCTCATTCTTGATCTATCTTCTGGTTTTTGCTACAAGAATTTTTCATGCTCATCTTGCATTCCTCATTCGTGCCACATGTCCTGCCCATCGCAGACTATTAGATTTAACTCTTCTTATTATATCTGGCTTCCTATAAATATATTGTGGCTTACTGTTATGACGTTATTTCATATTATGACGAAATTAATACGTTTTTGCGCGATAGTGCGTTTTATCATACTTACAGCAATGGCGACCAAGATTGTAAGTTCAATTTCCTAAATTTCGGGGTTTCCAACATATAAACAACTAAATAACTATACTGTAATATTAAAAATTACCTACCTAGAGCGGGAAGTAAAACCACTGCCCTTTATGTAGGCCTATACTACGTACAATGTATGTACAAAAATATATCCAAAGCGTAGTGTGTTAATATACATTATACGAAAGAAATCACTGTATTTTAAATGAACTGAACTTTTTTGAAACAATATAAAACAATAAATTCGTACTTGCCGCCATTTTATTCTGATTGATGTCACGGCCTGCTGTAGTCTCAACTAAATTATTTTCAGCATTTACCGTATAAACATTGGCCAGACTGCTAACATCGGTAGTTGTTTATAATGAACGCAAATATTTCCAACAAAGATGTTATAATTTTACTATTATTTATTATTTTGAAGTTCACCGCTGTGGTCTCGAGGTAGCGTGCTGCCTTGTCACGCAGCGGGGCCGGGTTCGATCCCGGTCGGGGCAGTTTTCCTGGGTGAGGTTTTTATCGGGGTTTTCCATCACCTGTAAGACAAATGTCAGAAAAACTTTAAGGCCCAAGGGTCCTAAGCTTCCTGACATTTGTCTTACGGTGAGGAAAAAACCCGAAAAAAACCTCACCCAGGAGCCTGTCCCGACCGGGAATCGAACCCGAGCCCGCTGCGTGACAAGGCAGCACGCTACCTCGAGACCACAGCGGTGGACTTATGCTCAATATATTCCAATATTTTATTTTTAGATAAAACATATTAATCTATTCTTTTCGAACATCAGAAATTGATTTAGGATAATAAGTACAATTTCACATTCATCATTCAAAAACTCCATGGCGCGACAGGCCTAGAAGGCCCTTGGCCTACTAGCTGGCTGCTGGCTTCACATCCGCATGATTTAATTACAGAGGTAGACGATCACCCAGCCAGTGTAAGGATGCCATGTGGTCAGCTTAT
>JASPKZ010005763.1:0-10330 GCA_030220185.1 Diploptera punctata
TGTTTCATTTCCTGCTCCATTTCTCCAGGAATGTCAGGTTGAACCCGAAGTGTGACTGGAATGCCTTGTAGTGGGCACCCCAGACTTGGGTTTTTGTCTGTACCATAGAGAGCTGGGATTTCAGTCGGGTAAATTGGGGTGAGAACTTCTTCGGTAGTACTGGGAGTTGAATTTGGCCTTCTTAACTACTCTACACGATGGTCAGTTTTTCATTGTAAGCAATATCCCGCGATGACCATAAATCCTTGGAGAAACTTTCTCTGCATTCGGCATACCACTTTTGAAAATTTTTTTCACCTATTCTCCTATAGTACATTGCCCGGGTTTGTTGCAGTTCTCCTCTATAACATATGCTCCGTCATCAAGTGTGACCAAAATTTTCCATTCTTCTCCTGCCATGTTGCTTTTCATAGTTTTCTGCTGTTGGTGCGGCATTCGGCAATGTGACGTGGCAACCCTACTTTTGTGGCGCTTCTCAATGTTAAATTTTTGTTTATTATGATGTTTATAGTTTTAAGGGATATTCCCAATCTGTTCGCACATCACCCTGTGTGTGTGGCAGGGTTACCCACCAGAGATAAGGACCTTGACCTTTCTGATTACCATCTGGGGGCGGGTTGTAGTAGCAGGTCGAGGATTGCCCGTTTTTTCCCCTTTTGGAATTAATCCCAAGCGACCCTCTCCCTTTTTATTAAGGCACTGAGCTAATTCCACACTTTGACACCATAAAATAATGTTTTTTGCAAGCCTCAATAATCGCGGAATAACTATAATTAGCGTCGGAAAGGGCAGTAATATACCCTTCCCAAAACGGGTCTATCTTCTTAGGCATTATGAGAGGCAACACGCATGCGAGTGTAACAGAAGCAGCACACTGACTGGTTTGATTACCTCGCACACTCCTGTCCTGATGACTCACACTCCAACGTCACAATCTACTTGGCAAATCGTTATCCGAGATCGGAAACAACCCTGTAGACCAAGTTAATTTTAGTACCTTATTTACCCATACATGTCATGAATGGCATGCGTTCAACACACCCGACTCAATAAGACATCTAGTATGTAACTACTACTAACTTGAGGTCAGTAATTTTTGCTTAGAAGCCTTTTTATTCCGGCTTAATGATCTTTTACGAGCCTGAAATTCTTCAGACTTGGCAACCACAGTTTAAAGTCCTTCCTGGAGGACTTGCTCCTTGGATTTTTTCCACTCTTAAAAACCATCGACCCCGGCCGGGTTTTGAACCCGCGACCTGTAGGACCAGAGGCAAGGAGCATAACCACTAGTCCACCGCTGCCGACTATGGCAAGTAAAAATAATTTCAAGCATGAAAAAAGGGATCTCTGAGAATAATTAGTCAGTCCTTTCACGCCCAAGTTTGAATTGCGACATTGATGATCTGAGTTGTTAAATAAAGTACTAACTTCATAGATTGATCCTTGCTCTGGAATTTTCTAGTACACTTTTTTCATACAGACTTAACTTTTAACAAGCTGTAATTGGAGGACAATTTGGCGATTTTGCAAGGCCATTCTTCTTTAATATTTAAGAATATTAAATCGGTGAATACCGAGAGAATAATTTATTACACATTAAACATTTATATGTAAAGGAGATAATTAATCTATATAATAAATGTTTTGGGTAAAGTATGAAACATGTACTGTTGTAGACATAGTAATTATTAGCTTTCGGCTACTGTTTCTAGAAGTGTCTCTGTCATAAGAGACTGTATACTGTTGCTCCTCCTCTGTGATTGATGATACCTGCAATTGCTTGAACTTTCGGCCCTTCAAGGTCTCTCGTGCGGGTGAGTGCAATCTTCGCGAGAACAAAATATAATAATGCCTTTAAATTAAAGTTTCATTACAACACGAAGTGAGTAAGCTTAATACGAGAAGGCAGTTAAATCCGGTTACGAATAACTAAATTTAAAGGGCTGCTCACTGTACTCACATACTTTCTTGTGCCGTCGCCAGATCACTTTAATAGACCTGCTCTTTACAATACCCTATCATGTAATAAAATTATTATTAATTATTATTATTATTTATTATCATCATTGTTATCATTATAATTATTATTATTATCATTATTATCATTTTTATTATTATCATTATAATTATTGTACTATATAATTATTATTCATCTATATATTATTATTATTATTATTATTATTATTATTATATATTATTATCTTCTTTTTATTTTCATCTACTGTCTTTTGTAAAATTTATACCACCATGAGGTCGGCCACGGAGGTCTAGATGTTATGTTCCTTGCCTCTAGTCCGGAGGGTCGCTGCTTCAAACCCGGCCGGGATCGATTGATTTTTAGAATGGAAAAATCCAAGGGACAGTTCCTCCGAGAGGGACTTTAAGCCGTGGGTCCTGAGTCTGAAGATTTACAGGCTCGTAAAAGAACCGCAAAGCCTGAATAAAAAGACCTTTGTGCAAAATTTAAACCGACCTTCATCCATCCAAGTAACACCTTAATTACCAACTGAATGTCTCATTGAAACGAAGTGTTAGCCACACGTCACTCGTTGACATCTCTTCTTCTTCTTCCTTCCAAGTATTAGGAGGCCAAGGTCTGTTACAATCTTATAGAAAATTCTCCTCCAGCGTTTCATAGGACGGCCCAGTGATCTTCGTCCTCTTGGTATATAATTATAAACAGCTTTGGGGATCCGATTTGAAGTCATTCTTTCAAGATGGTGTTTCCAATTTAGTTGGTACTGTTTATATATTTCAAAATTGGCGTAGTCTTCAATTCTTTTAAGATATCGGTGTTCCTTTTCCGATCCCATATGGTGTAACCCGCTGTTCTGCGAATAATCTCATTTCACAAGCCGTTATTCTGCTTTCTTGTTGTCTTTTTAGTGTCCATGCTTCACTACCATAGGTCTAGCCAAATGTGTTATACAAACGTAATGTGGTGTTTTTTTGTACAAGGAATGGTTTCATAACTTGATTATAATTCCCAAACTTTTATTATAACTAGTAATTTTTTCAGGGATATCCTATTCATCCCAGATAGAGAGATAATATCCAAATATGTAAATTGATTAGATCTCTCTAAAATTTTATTTTGGAGACAGATTTTACTTTGTATGGGGTCCTTCCCATGAAATGCCATAATTTTAGTTTTGTTAATTGATATTTACATATTACATTTGGCACCTATTTTTTCGAAATTTATAAATTGATCGTTTGCAATCATTTTCGGAAAGTGCCAGAAGAGCTAAATCGTCTGCATAAATAATAGCATCGAGTTTGAGGTTCCTAACGTAGGTAAATAAGCGTAACTAAATTATCTTGGTTAATATCCTTCCGCTAGGGAGCACCCATGTCCCCCTCGTTAAGCGTATGGGGTATACACAACACACACACACCACACCACACACACACAACCTCCATGAGGCTTACAAGCTAGGTGATCTTGACCGATATACTGTTAGCGCAGGAATTCTGAATCATATTTATATAGACTGGTGCTCAGATGTGTCTCTTCTTGATCTGTGGATTGTGGTGAATGGATTATTTCATTTTATATTTCATATATATTTCAATATATTTCATGTAGTGCATCGTAGGTTGCGTCACTGCCAATCCCAGGCTGCTCCCTTCACTATATCTCAGTTGAATATTTAAACTTAATCATGCCAACTGCGGACTTAACCCTTAAATTCGTAATGTATAATTTTGAATACATCGGTTGGTTTAATTAATTTAATATTTTAGATAAAATTAGAAAAAAACGAACAAAAATATTCCACTTAATGTGTGTCTAATTATGCAATATACATAATAATGACAGTTACACAATATTCCGTTTTCACTGCGGTCCGCCACAATCAAATAATAACGAAGAAATTTGTATTTTGCCAATTTAAGGTTGATTGTTTTGAAATAACTGAAATGCCATTTTAAACTTTCCGTGAAAAATCTTGGTATATATTTCGACCAAAATCTTAGTTGGCAGGTTTATTTAAAAGAAACTTGTTAATAAATATATTCAATATTCCATTCCCTAAAAGTTTAAAAATTCCTCCCCTTCTTCATTGAAAAAAGTGCTTGTCTCAACTTTGATTATGCCACGTTTCGATATTGTGACTTACTCTTAACTAACATGAGTGTCGGAACAAGACTGCAACGAGTTCATAATGCTTATGCACGTTATACATGCACCCTACGTAAATCAGACCACATAACTCCAGTATTTGAAATGTTGTCTTGGCTCCGATTGGAAGACAGGCGAAAAATGCATTGCCCTCTCTGCTTCTTATAAACATTTTTGTCCACCATCATCACCCCTTTATATTTCTATTCGCTTCCATTCGCTATCCTTCCATCATAACTTAAACACACGATCGAGGGAAATTTAACCCTAGCTGTTCCTCTACATCGAACATCTCACTGTTCTTCATCATTCCATGTTTCAGCCATTGGACTCTGGAATTCCCTTCCCTCGTATATCAAGGACTGCCCGACTCAAAAACAGTTTTCAAAACAAAACTAACTTCATATTTTCTTAGACAATATAATATGTAACCGTGTTCCATGCATTCTTTTGTTATTCCTTTATGTTTTAAAATCTTTTCTTACCAAGCCAAGTATTTAAACTAATTATATGTCAATATTATTATTATTGTTACTATTCTTGATTTATTTTTCTTTCTTTCCCTTGTCAATTTTATATTGTGTAGCCTATATTTAGCGTGTATCATTAATCAACACGAAGATAATTCATAATTGTTATTATAGGTGTATAATTGAACCCTGGTGAAGTGGAAGAGAAGACCTTACGGTCTTAACTCCATCAGGTAAAATAATAAATAAATGGAATTATACTTTCCTCATATAAACACACATTCACTGTATAACATGAAATATAGCTATCAATATTGTACAGCCGTTTTAAAAATTTAATGTTTAAATCACTTGTAATATCAGGGAGCTATAACATCTAAAATTTTTGGACTTTCACTACTTTGAACGTAAAAATGAGCGCTTTCTTAGGAACATGTTCCCAACATGAAACGCTATCCGGGGATAAGGAAATAAATAAATCTATGTAGCCTGTTGCGGGATCACTGCCGGGCAACAATGCCGGAGAAGCCAAGCGGTTGGTAAGTGCTTCTTAAACAGTCCCACCTTACCTGTCATGAAACAAATCTAACTTCAGCAGTATGTTAGGGTCACCAGGTAAATAGCTCAGGGCAGCACAATAGAAACGTCGCTTACCAGTACCTATGGTGGATATTTAAAATGCTGTCATCGAACCCGGCCATCAGAATGGGAGACACTACCAACTAATGACACTCTAACGGACTACCATTTTTATTTACAGCAACTATTAATTGTTCAGCAGACTACCTTTTAATGAAAAAAAAGTGTTTGCAATTTTTATTAAGAATCAAATAAGACCAAATCGACACAGAGCCTGTCGAATAATTCGCCTCCATCCTTCTCCATTGAATATTGAATCTTTAAAATTCAACATACTAAAAAATGTTCTCTACAGATATCTCCCATCTTTCCTTTGTTTTGCCTACAGGTCGATACCACTTTTCTCTGAAATTTTTTTGTTATAACTATTTTCTAAATTGTTTATACTATTCTCTGTAGATACCAGCCAATTGTAATTTTTTAAGCTTATACGTAGGCCTATAGAACCTTAACAAATCTCTAGGTCTAAAAACAGGTACCGTCTATTCTGACTTTTCCGTCAATATTCTCACTTATTTAAAATACATTAATTAATAAGAAAATCATTTTGAAAATTATTGATTTAAATAATAAGTAAGTCACAGAATTTAAATATTTGGGATATGGTGCGAGAGAATGGTTCGACAGAAAGTGATGTTCAAAAATGAAAAAAAAAACAGAAGAATAAATTAATTGGTATGCTAAATCAGTTTTTTTGTAACAAACAGATAATCCAATTAGCAAAACGTTTAATATACATAAACATAGCAATAGTATACTAATATATGGTCACTGAATTGGAAGTTTAAGGAGAACATTATCAGTAACCGAAAGGGCAGCTAGAGGAGAGATACAGGCCTAAGAAAAAACGAAATCATAAAACTGGCCAAAACAATAAGAAAATATGATAAAAACGTAAAAATAGCATATAAAACTAACAACAAATTAAACAACATTATATCAAATAAAGTAGAAGGCACCAATATACATAAAAAAAGGAATTTATAAATTTAAGTGTAGTAGTTGTACAAAAATGTTATATAGGACGAACCACCAGAAACGTTTATACAAGATACAACGGACACTTCAATTACTTCAAAATCAGCGGGGGAAAATCAAGCTTCGCTAAGCATATTACAAGCACAGGTCATCAATTCAACACTACGGACAACACCTTTTTAATCATACACAGAAAATATGACAATCGGAAGATAAGCATCCTAGAGGAAATATTGAAAGAAACAAGAAATTTTAACCTGCTAAACGAGAACACGCCTTGCCAGATCAACCCATTGTACAACAAACTCGTAAACACAATCAGTACTCAAAGAACACTTTGAAAATGGAACTAGTTCCGAAAGGCTTAACTGATTATTTTAAACAATTTTTAATTTGTTGAGGACTACTGTCATTACAGGTACAATTTTCATTGTTTTAAATATCTAAGGAAGAAAGACTGAAAATCATATGGAAAGGTAAGATAAAAACATACTTACTTACTCACTGGCACTATCCAACCCGTAGGTTCATGGCCGCGCGGACATAAGCTCTCCATACATCCCTATCCTGAGATAATGCTTTCCAATCATTCCCTGTATAATCTACTTCCCTCAAATCATAGTTAATGTTATTCTCCCACCTCATTCTTGGTCTGCCAACTAGGCGTTTTCCCTCTGGCTTTCCTACAAGAAGCCTCCATGCAAATCTTTCATTCCCCATACGTGCAACATGTCCTGCCCATCGCGGTCTACGAGACTTCACTGTTCTTATTATATCTGGCTTCCTATAAAGACCATGTAGTTCACTGTTACGTAGTCTTCTCCATTTACCTGTTTGTTCATCTCTCTTTGGTCCAAAAATTTCCCTAAGTAAAGATAAAAACATAAGTGAGAAATTTGGAAACGATCAGCCATGATAATTCGAGGAGAACGTAACAGAGTTGGCCTGAGGAATATTATGGAAACTAGAAAATATTACTAAAAAAGTATGTTATCGCATGACAGTTTCTTCGTTCCATAAAAGTAAATTTTATAATATTGTTGATTTGCAGTTTAAAATAAATACGGTATTATTGTAACATGAGAATGCCAGACCTACCCAGGTTGTATCTGTAAGTAAAAAATGAACGTGGAGATAGCAGAGGATTTATAAGGCCTCATTACGTAACAACTGTAAAATCTGTCTTTACGAACTGAGAGTAACGCTTCTTGTTCTACATGTTTCCTTCCTAAAGCTCCTTAATCTCTCTCTTTTCGGCCTTACTTCTAAGGAGAAGGAAAATATCTAAATACGTGTTGTATTACATGTGTTGTACCTTAGTTTTTAAAGTACGTATATTAAATTCCTTTCCTTTTTTAAGATCCTCTATCTCTCTTTCCACTCCCTTACATTCGCCGCTCTCTACGAACTCAAAGAGAATAATTTATGCTGAGAAAACGAAACGTCGAATTATCGTAATTGCTAGCTTTGGCTTTTCCATCTTGTGTGTGCATATACTTGACTAGGACGGTCATCATTCATGCAATAAGAGCACACACTAATATTCCATGTTGACTATATCGTGCATGTTCAAGGTACCACCGCGTTAAATTAAAGATTATTCGTAAAGAAAGACCGCTCTTCAAATCTCAAATGTATAATACTCTCAGGATATTAAGTTGGGATTACAATCCGCATGTAAGTTAACTCAAATTTAAAAAAAATGGAATATACTAAAATATTTATTCTTTAAATAGTCCTGGATATGAAAAAATCCTTGGGAAAAATTTCTCACGCGAAGGAGCTTAACCCTAAATGTCACAATTGATTAGTTGCCCCGAAAAGAGATCTTCATTCATAGTGTTCTGCTCAAGAGCAGGTCTTTCGCTGCAAACTCAGCATTCTCCACTCTTTCCTTAACTCAGCTTTCCTTTTTGTATCTGCATACAAACCATTTATTTTAATATTGTCTATCATCTGATGTATTTTTCTGCCTCTAACTTTCTTTTCGTTGACCATACCTTCTAGAGCATCCTTCAGCAGGCAGTTTCTTCTTAGCCAGTGGCCAACCCAATTTCTTTTTCTCCTTCTTTATGAGTTCCAGCATTGTTCTTCTTTCACCCATTCTGTCTAGCACATCTTTATTTCTTACTTTGTCTGTCGATTTTATACGTTCCATTCTTCTCCATATCCACATCTCAAAAGCTTCCAGTCGCTTTTCCTCGTTCCGTCGTAATGACGAAGTTAGCCAAGTCATGAGTAGTACTTTGAGTTAACGTATAATGTTTTCGGCGCAATTATTCAATTATTCTCTTGGCAGAAGTAGGTGATATTTAAAATGACCAAGCAATCAAATAAAATCGAACCACAAGCCTAAGAAGGACTATCCGGAAATGTACTACTTGTTACATTAATTAGGGTCGGCTCCATGAAGAAAAGTGAGTGGGTTATATGTGGCCTAACTTCGGATCTATCCAGTTATTTAGATCTAGTTTATTGATTCTTACAATAATGTATGGTATTTTGAAGAATTTGTCATATAAAAATTGGTAGCCAAGACTAATTAGAATATATATTTTTAAATTTTCCTGGTCACTTTTTCAACGCGATACTTAACAGAAAAAGCGTAGGTATTTAAAGCATTGACTATTTTTGCGGGGAAAAAAAAGTGTGATGCAATTAGATAATAAAATCATGAAGGTGCCAAAACGTGGCTTTTTTCACTTTTCAGCTATGAAGAAAATTTAATTTTGAAAACAAAAATAGTATGTTATAGCGTCCAAAAAAGGACGAAAAAGACTAGCTCTGGAATAGATGAAAATCGCTTCACTACTTTTTACAAAAAAAAAATACAAAACAACGCAAAAAGTCATTTAACACCGCTGTATTATTAGGTCCGTAATCCTCGTAGATTTTTTTTTTCGGGGCTTAAATTCTAGCATTTTGATGTCCATCTATCATGAAAATTTACTTAAAAATTGTTGCACAAAAATTTTTAAAATTTAAAACAAATGCCTGAGTAATGCCATCCGTATGACCAATAATAGTCCCACATCAAATGTTCAAAGTGGTTTTTTTTTTCCCCTTGAAAATTGTCCTACAACCCCATATAATCAAAAGTACGCAAAGAACGATTAGACACTTTTAAAAACTAAGAAATCGACCCTATTTCAATCTGACGCGCCGCCGGAGTGGAAGGACCATCATGGTAAGGAAACACAGAAGATCGTTTTTCAGCGCTCGAGCAGCCAAAGCATAAAGAGAGTTCCCCCATCATATCCCTCCGGTGTCGCGTCAGACCGATGTTCAAAGGCATTTTTAAGCAATTAATTGAACTTAAGACTTTAAATCATAAGGCGGCTGTAGAGCAACTCTTGAAGAACAAAATAATTTTAATTTCCGAAATTCTGTAAAACACTCCACAAACGTGCGTTGTACATTATTTTTTGCGCGATGCTGTTTCAAAAAAAAAAAAAAATAATATCTTTGTAGGAAATATTTGCGTTCGTTTAAACAACTGACTAACGTTAATAGGGTGGACAATGATTATTAGTTAGAAACTACAGCAGGCCGTGACACCAATCAGTTATGAAATAGCGGCAAGTACGTATTTATTATTTTATATTGTTTCAAATAAAGTTCAGTTCATTTAAAATGCAGTAGCGTGTTTCATATAATGTATATTAACACTACCTTTTGGATATATTTTGTATATTCATTGTACGTAGTATACATAGAGGGCAGTGGTTTTTACTTCCCACACGTGGTTTGTAATATGTAATATTACAGTATAGTTATTTAGGTTGGCAACCCCGAAATGTAGGAAGTTGAACTTTCAATCATGGTCGCCATTTCTGTACGTACGACAAAACGTACTATCGCCCAAAAAATATATATTCAGGCCTACACACATCTCATGCTGATGGAATTCAGACATTTTTTAGTGAACAAATCCGTATGTTTGATACGAGTAATCGAATACGCTGATCACGAGACGAGGATGCTGGGCTTAAATCTAATAAGAATAAACATTTCATTTACAAATATTGTACACATCATTAATCCCCGAATGAACAAGTGCTCGTACTCGGGTGCATTCAGTTGCAAAAAATAAGCATATTGTATAGCATTGCATACG
>JASPKZ010005765.1:0-36101 GCA_030220185.1 Diploptera punctata
CTCTGGTCCCGAGGGTCGTGGGTTCAAACCTGGCCGGGGTCGATGGACTTTTTTAGGATAGAAAAATCCAATGAGCAAGTCCTCCGGGAGGGACTTTAAGCCGTGGGTCTCGGGTCTGAAAATTTTCAGGCTCGTAAAGCCTAAATGAAAAGGCCTCTAAGCAAAAGTTATCGAATTTTCCCGTCCTAGTACTACCTTGGTTTCCTAGATGTCAGTATGAGGCGGAACGCTGACCACGGACCACTCAAATGGCATCTATACGAAAACAAGTGTAACTAAATTAGTATGGTTCAAATTATTCCCTGTAGGGGGAGAGCGCCTAATTCTCTGTTAAGGGAAACATGGGCTTACAAACAGAAGAAGACATATATCACTCACCTCATTTTTCTTCTTGTTAGGCTAGTTTCGGAACTATTTTCTGTTCGTCGTTAGTATTTCACGATCGTTGTTTTGTCGTCTTAGAATAGTCGTCTTTTGCTTCCTATAAAAGAGAACGGGAGGTAAATACGGCTCTTGAAGAGGACTAAACAACGGTAGTGGAATACGATGGAACAGAAGTTAGTTCCGAAACAGTTTAAGAAGAAGAAAAATGTGAGGCGATGATAAAATTGAACATAAACACAGTTTATTGTTGCAGTGTGTCAGTATTTACCTCAGAACAATATATATGTTGATTTTTTCATAAAAAATGTGAAAATGCCTTAACATAAAGCGAGAAGTTGAGTTCAAAGTAACCTAAAATCAGCATAATAAAATGTGTATTAGTCATTGCTCAGACAGTGTAGCCAACTTATAACAAAATTAAATATAAAATTATGAGATATTCACCTGAAAGGTCCGTCTCCTCAACTTAATTAATTATGTAACTGTAGCGCTTTCGGGACTTGTCCCATCATCGGCAGGATTCAAAACTGGTGTTTCACTGAAGATCTGGTAGAGGGGTTCGTTTTCGTTTATCAGAACGAACCCAATACATGTACCAGATCTTCAGTGAAACACCAGTTTTGAATCCTGCCGATGATGGGACAAGTCCCGAAAGCGCTACAGTTAAATAATTAATTAAGTTGAGGAGACGGATCTTTCAGGTGAATATTCCATAATTTTATATTTTAATTTTGAATAATACCTCAACGGAACACATCATGAATCTTATAAAAGTTTATTATAACAAAAACCACAATGACCGTACAATAATCGAGTGTAGTAACTGGTCCATTTGCCCTCTCTGGGCTGACAACCCGGCTGATATCTCGCTCCCATTGTATAGCAGCAAGGTGCCAGACTTGACTTCCTCTTTTTTATTAAGAAGATGCCAATTTTTTTTTCCCCCAAAATGTGAGGATAGAATGGCCGAATTTGAATTATCAAAAAAAAAAATACATTGAATAGTTTGTCATCGAAAAAATAAATTAAAATTTCCCATAATTATCAGAAACAATTTTAATAATTTTACGTATTTAGGATCAGAGATATGACTTTTTTTGTTATTACGAATTGTTACGTACGTTTTATAACTCTTCATCACCACTGCCTTAATAACTGAGTATGGTGTATAATTTTTCTGTTCAATGTAAAAGAACTTTTGTGTATACATCACGCATTTGGCTATAAGATTACTGGATACACAATCTAGCGTTACAAATGCTAAACGTGATAGAGAAGGTGTTCCTAATAGGTTCAGGAATTCTTATTATTATAAACATTTGTTGAAAAGTCTATTATTTCCATTTCTTTCGTTCAGGCTTTAAACATGACGAAAATTGGTGTTGTTAATATAACTTCACAATCCAATGTAGCGTTTCGAATTATAGTTGAAGTCATTCTCTACACGATAATAAGCTTTATCTTCACAACGAGACAGTGCTACCAACTTCGTGGTTTCTAATATCTCGCTTCTCTAATTATATTAATTTGATTCATTTTAATTTATTTTGATGATGGTGATGATTGATCCTTGTTTGTCCCGCTCAGAGAAAATGGGTGCTCCCCTAGTGGGAAGTTTTCTTAACAAGCTATCTTAGTTACGCTTATTTCCCTATAGATATCAGCGAAAGATATGGATTCATACCCCATCCATAGGGGAAGAAACCTCTCTTCTATAATTTATAATAATTCAACTAAAATCCTTTTTCTTACCACATTAATTAATAGTCTTCTCACAGTATCCTCAACCTCTTGATTAGGAGCGTGAATAGGATTAGAAATTAATTTACTCTCATTCATCCCTCTTATAGAATAGATTTATTTAGCCTGGTGGAGAGTCGTGTGGCCTTCTCTTCCACTCACCAGGACAAACAAACATATGTTACATATACAAACAAGTGTTATATTTAAATACAAAAAACAAATACAATAATAGTACATACTAAATATAAGTATATGTCAAACTGAACAATGATGAAAATAATGCCTAATAATACAATTAAAATTAAATTAATGAAAGAATGTATACACAAAGGAATAACAGCTCAAATCTACTGTAGGCCTACATGAAAAAAGAAATGAAAACAAAAATACAACGAAAGTAATAAACTCTAATGAATTAATCTATTGCATTAGGTAAATATATTGACAAATCTTAATAGTATCTTAATTAAATAATGGAACAAAACAAATTGTTAATAAAGTAATATTAATGGGTCTTATGACATGGAAACCATGGAAATATTTTTACAGCAATTGTCTGTGATACATTTCTTCCAACTTTCATTGAAATTGCGTTGAAATTGGGAAAAATATGAAAGTCGAAACTTAGAAAAATGTTTTGTCTCTTCAACGTGTATGGTGTTTGTGTTAATAAAATTAATACGATATAATTAATAATTCATTATGACGAATAAAGTAGAATTTCAATGAGTTGTGTATTTTATTGCACCATTGAATGAACTGAAGTCGACAACACATCGTTTGGAGCTGGAATTGGAAACTGTATGAGGGGAAACTGATTGATGTCAAAAAAGTGAGAGAGGGAGAAGACGTGAATAACATTTTCTCCGGTTGCATGCATAATGAAACGCGCTGTAGGCATGATCGTTAAGGCCAACTCCCAACAATCGTAAGGAGGTCCTAACTTATAACTCCTTCCACACTCGGGTAATTTTGATTTTTTATTCTTTTTGTGGCGGGACGGAATACAAAACTCGAAAGGAATTTTGTTTCTTTTTCTAGTTTTTCAGCGTGTTTCCAAGATGCATTTGTTTCAAATGGAGGGAATGTTAAAAGAAGACAGCGAATGTAATTTCCATGAATGGAATCTATTGCAAATGAAGTTTTTTTCTGGGATTCTAAAGAAACAAAGCAGTATTCTTTGTATTTGCATTAGCCCTTGTTACACAGTAATTACTGTTCCAATGCAATTCCTCACAGTTGTGTTTGTTTAAAAAAGCGTACGTTAGTTACAGGCTTCATTCCAAAAACCAGACAAGTCCAAAAAATGATTTTTTATACTATTTAACTCATGCCCCAAATGGGAGTCAATAACCAATCACGTTTCAATGAATTTTGTTTTACAACCAATCACAGTCGTGTTTAACCTCGATAATTATCGAATTTTGATTACGAAAATAAAGAAAGCTCTTCCTCTTTAATATTCTGAACAGGTCAGAGCATATTTTGCAGTGACTGACTCTCTAACAAATACGTTGAATATAGCAAATAATGAACAGATTCCTTCGACCTACACATTTGATAATAATTGTGTTTTTAAATACTGATTTACTAAGTTTTTTGAAAAAATTAATTAATAACCTATAATGTAGCTAATAATATACTCTTTGATTTGTTAAATTTTTTCTCCACTAGGGTGCATTCTTACAATATTGCGATCTTATTTGGCAATAAGTAGTGTGATCAAGTTGCAGTGATGAACAAATGAAACATAACCAAACATTTCTAATTTGTTTTAAATATAACCGTTTATATTAAATATATAAGTATTTTTAAATAGCTATATTTAAATGATGATTTGTGAGTAAACAGCTTAATTTTATTCGTTAAATAGTCCAACTCTTAATTTCCAAATCCTCTAGATAAATTCAGGGGCACTCGATATTTCGTGACTAGTGAATTTATCGATAATTTGGAAATCCCTCGTGGCATTACTCATGATAAATACATCTTCTAGCTTTCCAAACACAGCTCTATATATATAGATATTATAGCTGTCTCCAAAATGATAATATTTTTTATTATTATTCAATGCCACGAGATTGTAATTTTCAATATTTCTCGTATTCTCTCCAGGCTTTGGCGTATTGTAACCCACGTTTGAGGTTTGGGGTGCTTGGGAGGTAGGATTACGCGGCCCCAATAATATGATGCGTGATGATGATGGTAATGTGCCACGAAAGGCCTTAATCTTAAACTTAACCTAATGAGGTTAATACAGTACGATTAGTATAGTATTAGACACGGCGATCCATCGCTGTCCGTTCCCCGCCGCGAGTGCGCCAACAGTGACAGAGAAATCCCGGCGTCCACGCGTCGGCTGTCCAATGCCATACTGATCTCATTGTATAATAACGATGTTAATGATGGCCAGATGAGGTTCGGGGATCATTTAGGCTTCAATGTTTCCTGACATTAGACTTACAGGTGAGGAAAAACCCCTTAAAAATCTCAGGAAACTTTTCCCAATCGGGGATAGAACCCGGGCTCGCTGCGTGACAACGCTGCACCCTACCTCGAGACCCCAGAGATGGACTTAATAAGAGCTCTGTTTTGTAGATTGCGATAAGCAATTGCGACTGTCAATCACTGTTATTATTTAAATACATAAACTCTCCATACATCCATATCCTGAGCTAATGTTTTCCAATCATTCCCTGTATAATCAACATCCCTCAAATCATAGCTAATGTTATTCTCCCACCTCATTCTTGGTCTACCAACTAGGCGTTTTCCCTCCGTTTTTCATACGAGAAGCTTCCATGCACGTCTTTCATTCCCCATTCGTGCCACATGCCAATCGCAGTCTACGAGACTTAACTGTTCTTATTATATTTGGCTTCCTATTAAGACTATGTAGTTCACTGTTATGTAGTTTTCTCCATTCGCCTGTCTTTTTATCTCTATTTTAATAATATCTTGAAATTGTAATAAATATGTAATTTCATGTATAATTTTACTATTCGCTGGTTGAGTGGAAGAAAAGGCCTTATGGCCTTAACTCTGCCAGCTGAAATAATAATAATAATAATAATAATAATAATAATAATAATAATAATAATAATTATTATTATTATTATTATTATTATTATTATTATTATTATTAGCAGGACACTTGGCATGAATATGAGAAGAAATGGGGGCTTGGAATCTTATAATAGAAAAATCAGAGGGAAAGCTACCAGCAAGAAGACCAAGAATGAGGCGAGATAATAATAATAATAATAATAATAATAATAATAATAATATTATTATTATTATTATTATTATTATTATTATTATTATTATTATAAGCAGGACATTTGGCATGAATGTGAGATGAAATGGGGGCGTGGAATCTTATAATATAAAAATCAGAGGGAAAGCTACCAGCAAGAAGACCAAGAATGAGGAGAGATAATAATATATTATTATTATTATTATTATTATTATTATTATTATTAT
Source organism: Diploptera punctata (assembly GCA_030220185.1). Taxonomy (NCBI): domain Eukaryota; kingdom Metazoa; phylum Arthropoda; class Insecta; order Blattodea; family Blaberidae; genus Diploptera; species Diploptera punctata. The sequence continues at coordinate 5,611 of JASPKZ010005765.1, forward strand.
TATTATTATTATTATTATTATAAGCAGGACATTTGGCATGAATATGAGATGAAATGGGGGCTTGGAATCTTATAATATAAAAATCAGAGGGAAAGCTACCAGCAAGAAGACCAAGAATGAGGAGAGATAATAATAATAATAATAATAATAATACTAATAATAATAATAATAATAACAATAATAACCATATTATGAGGGAGATCAATTATCAAGAGATTGATTGGAAGATATTAGCTGCGGAGGGGATGTATGAAAAAGTTTGTCTATGCGTCTTTGGACCTCGGGTTCAATAGTAGCAATGAGCTAGAGATGAAAGCTTGGACTATAATATCTGTCAATATTGTAGGCGTTAGTGCACTCACTTGCGAGAATGAAGAAGATATTGCGGTTGTGTAAACATATACGTTCTGGCTGTGTATAGATACCGCCAACGGCTGTAAACTCACTGTTGTGGAATCGTTGCTCTTCCAGTACACCGACTAGCTATCATATGTGCAATGCACCAAAGAGAGCAGCAAATGTAATTTAATTACAATCGGCTGTAGCATGTTGGGATACACAGAAATTTAAATTAATAATATACAAATCTAATATACATAAATGTTTGTTTGTTTGTACTTTATGCGCGGTTGATCCGATTGTGATGGGGCTTTTTGCAAAATATTCAGGAGATTCCGGGATGAACACAGGCTATAGAGAGTTGTATACTCAAATATATATAATGAATGTTCGTTTGTTAGTTGTTTGTTTGTTTGTACTTTATGCGCGGTTGATCCGATTCTGATGGGGATTTTTGCAAAATATTCAGGAGATTCCGGGATGAACACAGGCTATAAGAGAGTTGTATACTCAAATATACATAAATGTATTTTTGTTTGTTTGTACTTTATGCGCGGTTGATCCGATTGTGATGGGGCTTTTTGCAAAATATTCAGGAGATTCCGGGATGAACACAGGCTATAAGAGAGTTGTATACTCAAATATACATAAATTAATGTTTGTTTGTTTGTTTGTACTTTATGCGCGGTTGATCCGATTGTGATGGGGCTTTTTGCAAAATATTCAGGAGATTCCGGGATGAACACAGGCTATAAGAGAGTTGTATACTCAAATATACATAAATTAATGTTTGTTTGTTTGTTTGTACTTTATGCGTGGTTGATCCGATTCTGATGGGGCTTTTTGCAAAATATTCAGGAGATTCCGGGATGAACACAGGCTATAGGAGAGTTGTATACTCAAATATACATAAATTAATGTTTGTTTGTTTGTTTGTACTTTATGCGTGGTTGATCCGATTCTGATGGGGCTTTTTGCAAAATATTCAGGAGATTCCGGGATGAACACAGGCTATAAGAGAGTTGTATACTCAACTCCTACACCCTTAAAATCGCCCTTTGTAGTGGAGAACGTGAAAAGTAGCTCTTTGGACGCTTAAATGGCTTACGCTGCCTAAACCGTAACAAATGCACAAAATTAATATACGCAGAATTGAACATCTCAAAAAGCTCTATAAAAAGTCCGCGATAGCATATGGATAACTCACAATAACCATTTTTGTCTTTCATTGATGCCAAGAAGATCGAGACAAGTACGTAGATTCCCGGGCAAGCATAGCAGCACATGGCGAGTAATTGTTTTATGGATAACTCACAATAACGAATTTGTCTTTTAGCTCATTTATGCTAAGAAGATCGAGATAACTAGATTTCCGGGCAACACCGGGTAATCAGCACAGGGAATCTTAAAATAATTACGATATACATTATAATTTATTTTTCATTTTACTTATTCAACTAATCATAAGAAGTGCATTAATTTTTGTCTTTCAGCTCATTTATGCCAAGAAGATCGGGATGAGTAGATTCCCGGACAACGCCGGGTAAACAGCACGGGACATCTAAAAGTAATTACGATATATTGTTTTCCCCTCACTTATTTAACTAAACATAAAACACATTAATTTTCATATTCAGCTCATTTATGTCAAGAAGATAAGTAGATTCCCGGACAACGCCAGGTAATCAGCACTTCGTATCTAAAAATATAAATTTATAATTATTTTTCCCATTACTTATTCAAATAAACATAAAAGCAATTTTTTATTTATTTAGGAGTAGCAGCGCACGCCAGGTATTAGCTAGTATATTTTAAAACTAGCAAAACACTGAAATTACGTACCTATCATTATTATTACAAACGTTCGAAAGATAATAGATTAAGGCACTCCCGTGAGATTCTAAAAATCGTTTTTCTAACGTAATAGGCCTATTGAGAAAATGCGCATATGCTTGCCATCCCTTACATAACCTTCTTCCCTAAAATTACGGTTAAAGTTATTCTCCCACCTCATTTTTATCTTATCTACTAGGCGCTTTCCCTCTGGTTTTCCTACAAGGAGTTTCCACCAAAGTTATATATTCTTATTATTTATAGTTTTCATAAAGATAATGTAACTTACTGTTAAGTTGTCTTCTCTATTCGCCTGTCTGCTCATATTATCTCTTTGGTCCAAAAAATTCCTGAATTTTATTCTCAAATAGGTCTACTCGTAATCAATTCTCCTCCTTTAAATTAAGAGTCAATATTTCGGATCCATAACTGGGAGAATAACAGTTTTATATACTTTCAGTTTAATGTTTTTTCGAGATAAGTTGGGAGGACAAGAGTCCCTGTAATGCATAATATCATTTATTTCCAGAATTGAGCCAACGTTTTATTTCCTTTATGGATCTCATTCCTGTTTGTAATTATTGTTCCTAGGTATTTTTGAATTCAGCCACTTCTTCAAAAATTCCCCTATTTACACTGTATAACGTATTTCGTATGTTATAATATGAGAGGTTCAGAACAAAAGTGGACCAGTGGTTATCATCATCATCATCATCCAGGGATTAAGCCTGTTGTCTGGTTTCATGAAAGCTAAGAATTGTTAAAATTGTTCAGACTATCTTCTGTGATTATTTTTCTTTAAATCCTTTAATGAGAACAACATCAATATTTTCGTTCCTCGGAATACACCAAGAACGTTATGTAGACAAACTTTTTGAAAATCACACATAGAAGTTTCTAGTAAAACATTGAAAGTTGCTGAAATTTTAAGTGCAACACATAGCATGCGATAAATATTCAATAGACGCTCTGTTTGTTTGTTTGTTTGTTTATTTATTGAAGAAACTATGCATCTCCCCCGTAAGAGTGGAATAAATTTTTCAAGTATTGAAAAGTCAGAGGTCGCATTTAAGCAGGAGGAACTAAAACCACAAAAGCTGGGAGAAAAAAATTCAAGTTGAACGGGTGAGTGCTGATAAGCCGGTACTCTGTCAGCGGCTGACGTTATCGGGAGTCCCACCCTGAACGACCTCGGCTCCAGGTCGTCTCGTCTCTCTTCCGACTCGAATCACTCGCCCCTCCGTCCGCTTTTCTCATTTTCTACTGGAGTAGTTAATGTTATGCCATGATTCTAAATAAACATCGACTTCTGGCGTGGAAATGTTAACTTTCTTCTACAGTCCAACTTCGATTCTCAAGGAAACTATACTAATGAAATGCAAAGGAACTAGAACCAGGACCAGCTTTAATATCAAATTTAAATGACTATTTAACTCATGCCCCAAATGGGAGTCAATGACCAATCACATTTCAATTATTTTTGATTTACAACCAATCATAGTCGTGTTTATCCTAGAATTTACCAACTAAAGTTTATCATAATAAAGAAAGCACTTCCTTTTTAACATTCTGAATAGGTCATAGCATTATTTTGCAGTGACTGATTCACTAAGAAATACGGCTACCAGATTGTATATATATAGTGCATGAATGTCAACACATACCGCATGCGGGAGTTAATATAGAAACATTTGTAGCAATTGATTATACCACCAAAAAAAAAAGAAACCACTGTTTGCACTTTCTTAAATTATTTTTTTTCCCAGAAAAATATAATTGTCATATTTACATCATAGGACATCAGAAATGAATTAATATACAGTTTGATGTGTTTCATATTTTCTCCACTAGAGTGCATTCTTACAATATTGCGTTCCTTTGGCAATAAATAATATGATCTGGTTGCAGTGCCGAACAAAAGAAGCAAATGAAGCGTACCAATCGTTTCTCATTTGTTTTCAAACATCGTCGTTTACATTAAATATATAAATATTTTAAAATAACTATATTTCAATAATGATTTGTGAGTAAACAGCTTAATTTTATTCGTTAAATAGTCCTAACAAATGCCACTCTTGATTTCCAAATTCTCTAGAAAATTCACTCCTCATTTCGTGAGTCGTGAATTTATCGATAATTTGAAAATCACTTGTGGCATTACTTATGATATTTTTCTTATCATAAAATGGGGGAACATTGTTGTCCAGGGATGTCTTTGGTAATTGACCGGAATAAAATTTGATTCGTCGTTCATTCTAACATTGTTTCCCTTATTTTTATTTATTTGAATTTTTAACCCAATAGATTTGACAGCAATGGAGATTTTTAGGTTACTTTAAGCTAAACCTATCGGTAAATTTCTCGCTTCATTTAAGGCATTTTCACATTTTTATAGAAAAAGTCAGGGCTGTTCGAGTGTTCTGCGGCCCTATCATGGCTACTTTGATTATCCGATCGGGAAACAAGTGAGTGTTGACGTCATAACCAGCGATAATCACACTAATAACCAGCGATAACGACACAAATAACCAGCGATAACCACTCTAACAATAAGTGATAACCATATCACCAACCAGCGATAAACCCACTGCCACAGCATCTCTGTCGATAACTGGTTTCAACAACAAAACTCTGTCGGTAACAAAGATTTATGTCCAAATTTAACCGCGTAAAACACAAACAACTGTATATATTTAACCGCGTAAAATAAATAAAAGGGCGTTCCATGAGATTCACCTAGGTTACAGTAATTGAATTAGGCTAGGTTAGCTTTTAGGTTTGTTACGTTCGAAATGTGTTTAAATACATGAAAAATTACCTCTTTTTCTATGGTAATTCAAAATGGCAATTTATGCTCAGCCCGCAGAGCACTAGTTTACCCAGAGTCAGTATATAGGACCTATATTTATTTATTTCTCACAGGTATTTATCATACTGCAACAATAAAGTACTTGTTTTTCAGTTTTTTTTAAAAATTGAGTTTATGTAATTGGTACCGTGGCACAGATTCCCCATATAGTTTGATATTGAATTTCAGCCTAATCTATTGGTGTTAGTTTGTAGAATGTGTGTAGGCTAATATAAAAATCTGTTTATAAATTATGGAAACTAATAAAATATATGTATTGAAGATATCAACAGACAGTACAAAGTCCGTGGCATTTATTGGAACTCGCAACATACACAAAGGCACGACAACAATTGTAATTGGAGCAAACATTATTGAACAAGTAACTTATTTTAATTATCTGGGATGCATTATATCGTACCTGCAAAATTTGAATAAAAATGGAGAAGAAATTAAGGAAATTTCAACAGATATTTGAGAAAATATGACCACCAAGGGAAAACTCAATTGAAATTTTACAAAATAGTAGCCGTTCGAACTTTAACATACGGATCTGAGACTTTACCTATAACGATATCTGATAAACATAAAATTGAGACAATAGAATTGAGATTTCCTGAGATCGTTTGCAGGGGTATTTTAAAAGAAAAGATCAAATAGGAGTCAAGACATCAGAGATAAATTACATGTAGGCTATGTAATATAAACGAGAGAATTATACAGAAGTAAATATAAATTATATGAACATGTACAAGGAATGCCAAATAATCGTTTATCAAATCAGATAGTTTATTATAAACCTAAAGACCGAAGAAATGTAGGAAGACCGAAAGGACGTTGGAAGGACGACCTTTAATATATTGTGCAGGGGGGAGCGGAACGGACCAATAGGCCCATACCTTGAAGAAGATGATGATGCCAATTGGATTTAGTACTTCCTACTCTCATAATAGCCTACTACTTTTATTTACTTATATATAGAATTTTAATGTTTACATATCTTTCTGTGCCTAAAGTTTTATTTTTCTTCTCCACCCGTTTCTCTCCATCCAATCCATGTCCTCCAGTCCTCATGCTCTCATTCCAGTTCTTATTTCCTGCATCCACGAGTTTCGAGGTCTTCCTCTCCTCCTTCTTCCAGGTGGACACCAATGTTTTCGTGGGTAATCTTTTTTCTTGTATTTGTCGTACGTGCCCATACCGATTTAATTGCTTATGCCGTATATAACCTACTATTGAATAACAAATATTCATTTTTTCTCTTATTACAGTATTTTTTATTTTGTCTAATTTTGAACATCTTGCTGCTCTCCCCAAGAAATCCATTTCCATCGACATACGTTTTTGTTCTAAGTTTTTGTTAAATTTCCAAACTTCAGCTCCATATGTGACAGTACTTCATTAGCATAATAGGTCTACCAACAGTGGTACAGCTTGATGCCATTTGAACAAGGCTAGCCTATTATCAGTATTAAGCGATGGATAGAACTTAAATATATTAACAACTTTATACTTTAAGTTGTGCTCGCTTTATAAATTTAATTTCGGATTAAAAAAATGAAGGACCGCTGAAATATTGTATTTGGAAAGAGAGCATGACTAAACAAACATGGAGTTGTTATAAATGCACATGGCGGAGGATAGAAATTGGAAAGTTGTGGTACGTGGTTATCTGTTTAACGTACATATTCATGAAGTGTACAACGTCCAATGTTTACTTAAACATGGAAAGGAGAAGCTAAATAAATACAGCTCCAAGTAATAAATTGTGTTTGTGCCCCACGTGTCCTCCAGCACAAACTGTGTGTTTCAAATATGAATTGGAATGAAAACTCGAGCACAAGGAAATCACAACTTGAAATTTTGTTGTATAAAGTAATATTATAATAAATGTTAGAATCTCTATGTAAATACATAGGCTTCATTAGATAAGGTTATAAAGTAAAATATATATCTTTTGGCTGGTTACGTCGTCCTCAACGCTTTTTTAATTAGTAACTGTAGATCTTTCGGAAGTCGACTTCTATCATCAGCAGAAGAAATAAATGTGTTAGTAACTGTTGATAGTCTTAAAGTCGTCGGTAGATAAAGTTTAAATTTCATTATATGTTATGAATTAGGCTATTTGGAGTGGTTTAAGACACATTTAATTTTTCTTATTTGTTCATATTTGAGGTTACTGTACATTTTTCTTTAATAATAATAATAATAATAATAATAATAATAATAATAATAATAATAATAATAATAATAATAATAATACTTTATTTATTCTGGCAGAGTTAAGGCCATAAGGCCCTCTCTTCCACTCAACCAGCACAAATACACATAAATATTCGACAAATATAGATATACACTATACTAATTATAAATAGTTAAAGATACAATAAATGTAGCAATGCAAATGTTATGTACAAACAACATTTTATAGGGTAATAATAATAATGATACGATGATAATAATAATAATAATAATAATAATAATAATAATAATAATAATAATAATAATAATAATAATAATAATAATAATAATAATATTATAAATATGATACATTATACGGGAAACACCAATTAATATTAATACACAAGTGATCTTCTTGGTGATAAAATATTAAAATATATATGCAGTCAATATGCCCATTTCACCAATTAATGTTTTAAAATGGTCAACAAGTTTCTACAGCCAAGCTGTCATTCTCAAGACCAATATCTGGTCTTGAGAATGACAGCTTGGCTGTAGAAACTTGTTGACCATTTTAAAACATTAATTGGTGAAATGGGCATATTGACTGCATATATATTTTACCAATTAATATATATATCTTACACTGGATAATAATGAAGTCGAGTTTAGAGCAAATATAATTTTAGAAAATATCACATATCTGCAAATTACATAACTGAACGTCTCTTTATATATATATCGTACGCTCCGCGCGGGAACAGGGGTGCTCCCTAGCTGGAATTTCTTAACCAGGCTAATTTAGTTACTCTTAAAGGCCCAATTTTGCTATTTAATGAGCTTGGCCTTACATTTATATTAATTAGTTGCTATATGTCTGATTTTAGTTCAGGAAAACCAAAAATGGAAGCCGCTAGAGTGTATTTTTTTTAAAGCGAAGACGTCCAATATTTCAAATCTGAAATTGTTTATTTATTATTTTATAGGCCTATATCAGATTTAGGTGCAAACAATTAATGAAGTAGACATTTTCAGTTTTGAATAAACGCTCCACACATATGTAACAACAGTATGTATAAAACAGTAAGCTATGTATAAAACTGGCACTATTAAACCCATAGGTTCATGGCCGCGCGGACATAAGAACTACATAATCCCTATCTTGAGGTAATGTTTTCCAATCATCCCCTGTATAATTTACTTCCCTCAAATCATGGTTAATTTTATTATCCCACCTCATTCTTGGCCTACCTAGTGAGCGATTTCCCTCTGGTTTTCCTAGGATTTTCCACCCCTTTTTTATTTGACATTCGTGCCACATGTCCTGCCCTTCGCAGTCTATGAGACTCATCTGTTCTTATTAGATCTGGTTTCCTATAAAGATCATGTAGCTCACTGTTATGATAGTCTTCTCCATTCACCTGTCTCTTCATCTCTCTTTGATCCGAAAAAAGCCTAAACATTTTATCTACCTAAATGTAAGAGTTCATGTATCACAACCATATAATGTTACTAGGAGAATAACAGCTTATGTATTTTCAATTTAATGTTTTTTTTTCTTCATCTCATTTCTATTTGTAATTATTGTTCCTAAGTATTCGAGAAGACTACATAACAATGAACTACATGGTCTTTATAGGAAGCCAGATATCATAAGAACAGTTAAGTCTCGTAGACTGCGATGGACAGGACATGTTGCACGTATGGAGAATGAAAGACGTGCATGGTAACTTCTTGTAGGAAAGCCAGAAGGAAAACGCCCAGTTGGTAGACCAAGAATGATGTTGGAGAACAACATTAACTATGATTTGAGGGAAGTAGATTGTACAGGGAATGATTGGAAAGCATTGGCTCAGGATAGGGATGCATGGAGAGCTTATGTCCGCGCGGCCATGAACCTACGAGTTCGATAGTGCCAGTGAGTAAGTAAGTAAGTATTCGAATTCAGCCACTCTTCATTTGTCATTAACTGTTCATTTCTATCAAATAATGTATTTCTATGTGTGATCAATGATCATACCTATTTAAAATACGGGATTGCCATTTAGTTTTAACGATGCTTACTTCCAACCCCAATTCCTTTGTGTTACTCATAGAATGTGAAAGCACCCCATATATGTATGACGTGATCATTTTCGGTATCTAGCAGGTAGGACTGGTGAATTTTTTTTCAAAATTCTTTTAATGGAAAGAAGATCAATAGGTTGGGAATTCGCTAAATATAGTTGGAGTGAGTAATAATGCTACTTGCATAAATATGAGGTAGAGGGAACAACAAGTTAATTGTTGAGAGGGAGTTGAGGGAAGGTGGCCGTCACGACCTGCCCACGACTCTCTGGAGGTCCAATCTCCATTCCCGCACCTGCCCGCATCTCTCCTCCTCCATCCATCCTTCTCAGCCAACTCCAAGAGGAAGGAAGACATTACTAGACCATAATGCACAGCGCGCCTCACATGGCGCAAGCGCCATCTTATCAATCACCAAGTCATCTTGAAATAAAAATTCATCATATTTGTTATAACCTGACTTTTTGTTCAAATGTAGGGTTAAAGAAGCATTGGCATAATCACTTCCCCCCCCCAGGAAGTAACATAAAACAAAACATAAACTAAATCATTGGTACTCTCGAACCCGCACGCGGACATAAGCTCAGCATGCATCCCTATCTTGAGATGTTTTCCAATCATCCCCTGTATTTAATTTACTTCCCCAAAACCTTGTTCTTTGCCAACCTACTGGGAGCTTTCTCTCTGGTTTTCCTACAAAACATATTACGAACATTTCAAAGTATACATCAATATTAAAAACATTATTATTATTATTATTATTATTATCATTATTAAATGAAACTTGTCTCAGGACAGCCGGATACACTCTTTTAGATCTAATTATGAATGAAGAAATTTTAGAACAATTAGAAATAGAATTAGTAGAAGAAAACATAAAACATATATAAATTATACTAGCTAGACCATGTAAAAGGAACGAATAATTCAAGAATCCCTAAAATGATTATGCAATATAAACCCAAAGACATCGTCGACCAGGAAGAGCTCTTAAAATACTGCTAGATTGGGCCGAGACAGGTCTACAAAGGCCTAATTCGTGACGGATGATTATTATTATTATTATTATTATTATTATTATTATTATTATTATTATTATGCTATTAGATTGTTATTACATTTAGTAGACCAAGTGAATTACATGGTAACTGACATAACAATAGCTACGATATAAAATAGCACTTTAATTTTTTAACATTCAGATATCAGAACACTAATTTTTCTTAAAATATATATACAGTCAATATGCCCATTTCACCAATTAATGTTTTAAAATGGTCAACAAGTTTCTACAGCCAAGCTGTCATTCTCAAGACCAGATATTGACTGAAGACAAAATTGATAATAAATAAATAAACAAATTCAGTTGAATTTGTTTATTTATTTATTATCAATTTTGTCTTCAGTCAATATCTGGTCTTGAGAATTGAATTTGTTTATTTATTTATTATCAATTTTGTCTTCAGTCAATATCTGGTCTTGAGAATGACAGCTTGGCTGTAGAAACTTGTTGACCATTTTAAAACATTAATTGGTGAAATGGGCATATTGACTGTATATATATTTTAATATTTTATCACCAAGAAGATCACTTGTGTATTAAAGTAATTTTTCTCTTCAAAATATTTATAGGTTTCAATCTCTTTAACAGAAAATATGGAATTTCTATCTATAATAATTGTACTTGAAATGTATGGTTCTTTTCGGTAACTGACGTAACTGTAGAATGAAATCATGCTTTACAGAGTGAGAGTAAAATAATAATATCTCTTGATTTTTTTAAATTTTATTTTAACAAGGAATTGTGTATGTAATATAGGCTATATAACCTATATACAGTATGAGCACTTATAAAATATACGTTTTCAGTTGTTCTAATAAACTTTAGTTACTTACTCACTGGCACTATCGAACCCGTAGGTTCATGGCCGCACGGACATAAGCTCTCCATACATCCCTATCCTGAGCTAATGCTTTCCAATCATTCCCTGTATAATCTACTTCCCTCAAATCATAGTTAATGTTGTTCTCCCACCTCATTCTTGGTCTACCAACTGGGCGTTTTCCTTCTGGCTTTCCTACAAGAAGCTTCCATGCACGTCTTTCATTCCCCATACGCGCAACATGTCCTGCCCATCGCAGTCTACGGGACTTAACTGTTCTTATTATATCTGGCTTCCTATAAAGACCATGTAGTTCATTGTTATGTAGTCTTCTCCATTCACCTGTCTGTTCATCTCTCTTTGGTCCAAAAATTTTCCTAAGAACTTTATTCTCAAATACTCGTAATCTCCTTTCCTCCCTTAAAGTAAGAGTCCATGTTTCGTACCCATATAATATAACAGGTAGAATAATAGTTTTATATATTTTCAGCTTAACGTTTTTTGAAAGGAGTTGGGACATCAAAAGTCTCTGCAATGCATAATAGCACGCATTTCCAGAATTGAGCCTATGTTTAATTTCTTTGTGCATCTCATTCCTATTTGTGATTATTGTTCCTAGGTATTTGAATTCAGCCAATTCCTCAAAATTTCCCTCATTTGTCATTAGCTGTCCATTTCCATTATATAATGTATTTCTACGTGTGACCATATATTTAGTTTTTACTGATATTTACTTCCAGTCCTAATTTCTTAGTGTTACTCAATAGTGTGTGCGTGTTGGCCTTTAGTATCTCCTCGCTATCGGCCAGTAGTACTACATCATCAGCATAAACTAACAGCTTATTAATACCATTCAGTTGTAAGCCTTCCTCATTCTCTATAGTTACTATTTTTTTATTATATACAACTTTCCTCATGGGAGGATTGCCTCAAGGACAAAGTAATACAGACAATTGATTTTACAAAGTGATGAAATACATTTTGTAAATTCATATAAAATTTTCAAATTGTAATTGAAGTATACATATATAAAGTAGAAATTTTTGTAAATATTGGTTTCTTAAAATTGAAATTGATGTTGAAGGTAACTGATCTTACAATTAGCGCTTTCTACATGGTGTAAGAATTTTAATTGAAATAAATTACAATTCTTTGTTACGTATAAGTTTCTTCGTATTCTATAATATTTTGTGATGTACTCACTTAAACATCTTTAAGTTTAATAGTCCATATACCACTTTTGGAAGAAACTTTAATTTCCATGAGTTATTGGAAAAAAAAAAATTTTTTTCCTTGTCTTATTATTATTATTTTTTTGAAATTGCGGAGGAGCCAATGTAGGACGACGCAAAAGTACTTAGAGGCGCTTTCCTTTGAGCCCAAATTTATTTCATTCTTTTGCTATGAGCTTTTTTTCTATCATCTGTACAAGTGGTTCCAGCAGTTTTTTCTTAGGTTTTTCTTCTGCGTCAACTTGGCCACTTTATCACCTTAATCCTAAATATATTTCTGTTTGGGATAACTTCTTTAGTAATTCATGCCAATTTTACGTCCTTTTGGACTTCATCAATCCACTTCATAGTATCCACTGGAGCCTTTTATTCTGTTCGTGAATAGAATTCCATTATCTGTTTTGTAAGCCTATTTGAGTTCATTCGTTTAATATGGCCATAAAATTTTAAACCTTCGTTTTCTAATATCACTATGAATGTCTGGATATATTTTTATTTCCTTATTACAGGGGTGGATTACAAATGATTGGAGCGATTTCATGATTTTATGGTAGCTGTAGTATTCGACATATTTTCACGAACTTTTACAGATACATAGAGCAACTTCCCAGGTTTTTTTTGAGATGTTACAGGTGCTCCATATGCTCCCCCTTGGTGATTCTGCAGATATCAAGTCTGTAATCAAGTTCGTCCCATACTCGACGTAACATGTTCCTATTAATTTGTTTCAAAGGCATTGATTATGCGAGCTCGCAGTTCTGGTAAGTCTACTGGTAAAGGAGGCACAAACACTGAATCTTTCACATACCCCCAAACAAAAAAATCGCACGGCGTCAAATCGGGGGGAGCGTGGAGGCCATGACAACAATTTCTGATCATTTCTCTCCACTGCGACCGATCCATCGGTTTGGCAATCTCATGTTTAAAAATTCACGAACATCGTGATGGAAGTGTGGTGGAGCACCATCCTGCTGGTAGATGAAGGTCTCACTGTCGGTCGTCAGCTGCGGCCATGAGCCCAATTTTCCAGCATGTCCAGGTACACGTGTCCTGTAACGTTCTGCTCGCAGAAGAAAAAAGGGCCATAAACTTTGAACTGAGAAACCGCACAGAACACACTAACTTTTGGGGAGTCGCGAATGCTGCTGCACAATAACGCGGGGATTTTCTGTGCCCCAGATTCGCACATTGTGTTTGTTCACTTTGCCATTCACAAAGAATGTTTGCTTCGTCACTGAAGGACAAGTTTCTTCACAAAAACCATCCTCATCCATAAACTGCTGCATTTGTGTACAAAATTCAAACCCGACTCACTTTGTCAATGGGCGTAAGGGCTTGTAGAAATTGCAAGTGGTAAGGTTTATGCTTCAATCTTTTCCGCAAGATCTTCTCAAACGGTCGGTTGTGGAATGTTCAGCTCTCTGCTCGCTTTTCGTGTTGATTTCTGTGGGCTACGTGTGAAACTCATCCGCACACTCTCAACCTTTTCTTCACTCACTGAAGGACGACCCGTTGATTTCCTTTTACAGAGGCATCCTGTAGCTTTAAATTGCGCCATACCATCGCCGAATGGAGTTGGCACTTCGGTGCATCTTTCTCGAACTTCGTTCTGAAGTGTCGTTGCACAGTTATCACAGATTGAGTTGAATGAAATTCAAGCACAGCATATGCTTTCTCCTCGCCTGTCGCCATCTTTGATAACTGCTGCGCTCTCTCGGTTTTAAAGCTGAAAACACGGCTGCGAGAGAAAACAAAAAAAAACCTATATGAGTTTTTATACATAACTTTAAAGTTCTGTGAAGATATGTCAAATAAGATCGCTACAATAAAATCATGAAATCGCTCCAATCATTTGTAATCACCGTGTACTTCTGAGTCTAAATGCTTCACCTATGACTTTTGGACCTAAAACTTTTCTTATAATTTTGCATTATTTTTTCACTATATTTTCGATATCTTTTTTTCTGTTCAAAATTTATTATTATTATTATTATTATTATTATTATTATTATTATTATTATTAGTTTCTCTTGAGGCCGAAACAGGTCAACAAATGGCCTAAATTCGTGAATGTACTATGATGATGATGATGATGATTATTATTATTATTCATCCGGTATCATGGCAGCTGCCGCCGTCTTCCGGAAACCAAACGCCATTCCTCTCTATCCATCCATTGATCTTCCTCCATTCCTCTGATATTCATAGCTGCTTGTACCCTTCTATCCAAGTTTTTCTTCGGTCTTCCTCTCTTCCTCTTTTCCATTGGGATCCATTCCATAACAATTTTTGGCAATCTTTGCTCTGGCATTCGTTTGACATGACCATACCACTGCAATCTTTTCTTTTCTATGATGTCCGGCTCCTCTTGTACACCCATAATTTCCCTTATTTCTTTATTTCGTATTCTATCCATTCTAAATTTTCCAGCTGATCTTCTTAAACATCCATTTCTGTACTTAAAATTCTTTCATTTCCCTGGTAGGAATTTGCCCAGACTTCAGCACCATATGTTAAAATGCTCTGAATTATGGTTTGATATATTTGTAATTTTCTATTTTTTGTGATATTTTTGCTCCACCAAACAGAGTTTAAAGCATTTATTGTTTGTTTTGCTTGTGCGATTCTATTTTTAATTTCCACTGTGTTATCGCCTGAATGGTCTAATTTTGTTCCTAAATAAGTGCATTCAATACTAGGTTTTAGTTCTCCATTGTTGAAATTTATATTTTCCATTTCTTCTCCTATACACAGATTATTATTATTATTATTATTATTATTATTATTATTATTACTACTACTTACTTACTTACTTACTTACTTACTTACTTACTTACTTACTTACTTACTTACTTACTTACTTACTTACTTACTTACTTACTTACTTACTTACACGTTGGCCTGCCTTAGCTTACGAAACAATTTTGAATTGAACTCTAAATAAAGATAAAATTCCAAGGTATAAATCTGAAAGGAGCGTGGTTATCACCCACATTCCCACACAGGGTAAGAGCGAACGATACCAGCGATTAGGATATTTTGTGATGCGCCTCGAGTAACATTTCTATAAATCATTCCATGACCGAAAATTGCAGGTTTCTGCGCCAACCATAGCTATCTTGAGTATTATTTCAGCTTTCCCAGCAAACATGCCATCGTTGAAAAATCTAAGGTCGTTAAATATACACATACCTTCCTTCACCGGCGGGCATTTGCATCAAATTGTTCACTTTTTTTAAAGACGATATTTGGATTATGGCGTACTCGTGACTCAAAAACATAAATATCCCTCTTTCACCCTTGGAATATAATAATGAATTGAATATTATTAAACAATTGGCTGTTAATAATGGCTACGACCCTGAAATTATAGAATGTTTAATTAAGAAGGTTCATTACAAAAAAGCAATTAACAAAGATTTCCTTTACCCAAAGAAAACATAAAGAAATATGTCGTAATGTCATACATAGGCCCACTTTCAAATAAAATATCTAAACACTTTAAAAACTTGAACATTAATGTGGCATTTAAAACTAATAAAACTCTACAAAATATAATAAAAAAACAATAAAACCAAAACAAAAAAAGAAAAATTATCAGGTGTATATAAACTGAAGTGTGGCACATGTGACAATGTCTATATAGGACAAACTGGTAGACCTTTTATCTCTCGCACAAAGGAACACATGAGAGCATATAACAGAAATTTAGAAAATTCAAAATATGCTAACCACCTTTTTCAATTTAATCATTGTTTCGATCCAAATTTTGAAATTTTACATATTTGTGATAAGGGTAAGAAGTTAGATCTTTTGGAGGCTGTAGAAATTAATAAGTTTAAAAGTAGTAAAAAACTGTTAAATTCTCAACTTGATTTGAATGAATCCCCTTTGTTAAATTAAAAAATTTAAATAAATATTATTGTATTGTTCCTTAGATCAGTTTGAACACAATTCATAATTTGTTAACATGTCTGAAGAAGGTACAGTGTACCGAAACAGCTGTCACTGAATTATATAATAAATATGAAAATCAAATAAAACTACGTTTTATTTTTATTTAATTAATAAATATGGATTTTCATCAAGTAAACACCAACTCAATTGATTATACAAAAACATTCTGTTGACCACTGAACTCGTTTTAATCGTAAGTTACCTTAATTCAATTTCCTTACAACAATTTCACTTCAAATTTCACAAATAAGAAGTACTAGGCCTACAAATTAAGTTGGTATAATTGTAAATGTGTAGAAATCTTCAATCATAAGCTTTATTCATCATCCCTATTCTGTTCTAATGTTTTCCAGTATTTCCTTGTTTAATTCACATCTCTCAATATTGTATTTCCTCGTTATTGATATAGGCCTATCTACTGGATGTTGTTTTCCTCTGGTTTTCTTATAAGAAGTTTTTATGTCTGTGTTTCAATCCCCATTCGTTCCACATGTCGTGCCAATCTCAATCCACGAGACTGAACCTTTTTTTTTTATCTGACTTTCCATGAAGATCACGTAGTTCACTGTTGTTATCTCCATTCACCTGGTTTTTGAAATTCTCGTAATATTTCCTCCGTTTTAAATGACCAAGTTTCTCATCCATATAACTGAGAGGATAACAGTTTTATATATTTTTCAGTTTAATGTTTTTTGAGAGAAGTTGGGACAACAAGAGTCCCTGTAATGCATTTCCAGAATTAGGCCTATGTTTAATTTCTTTCCGCAGCTCATTCTTATTTGTAATTATTGTTTCTAGGTATTTGTGTGAACATATTGTTATTAGTATCTTTTATACAATAGATTTGCAATACAGATATTATTCAACGAAATACAATCGGATCTAATTTCTCATTATACTCTTCAACTGTTTGTAAGTGAAACCAAAACGACAGTCAGAAGTCTAACTTTTCTTTAAACTATTCAACTGTTTGCAAGTGAAACCAAAACAAAAGACAGTCAGAAGTCTAACTTATCTTTAATAAACCATTCAATTGCTTGTAAGTAAACAAAAACAAAAGACAGTCAGTCAGAAGTCTATAACTTCTCTTTAAACTCTTCAACTGTTTGTAAGTGAAACCAAAACAAAAGACAGAAGTCCAACTTATCTTTAATAAACAAATCAACTGTTTGTAAGTGAAACAAAAACAAAAGACAGTCAGAAGTCTAACTTCTCATTATACTATTCAACTGTTTGTATGTTAAACAAAAACAAAAGACAGTGAGAAGTCTAACTTCTCATTATACTATTCAACTGTTTGTAAATGAAACCAAAACAAAAGACAGTCAGAAATCATCATCATCATCATCATCAATGGCAGTCATGGATTAGGCCATTGGCCTGGTTCCGCTTCAGGAAAGAAATTGATCCCTCCATCTCTTCTTAGGTCTTCCTGGGTCTCTTCGCCCTGTGGGTTTGTAGTTCAATAGCTGCAGAGGTAGTCTATTGTTTGGCATTCTCAGAAGGTGTTCATGCCAATTATTTTGATATTTTTGAATGATTTCAGTTATTGCTGGTGTGTTAAGAGCTTTGCGGATATCTTCATTACGTATGTGATCATAAAGCGTATAACCCGCTAAAGGTCTTAATAACTTCATTTCTGCAGCTACTATCCTATTTAATCTAACTTATAATAACTTATAATAAAAAAATCAACTGTTTGTAAGTGAAACCAAAACAAAACACAATCAGAAGTCTAACTTCTCATTATACTACGTTGCATTCTTTTCTTTTAGTACATAAAAATTCTGATTAATTATTATTATTACAGTATTGAAAATGAAGTATGGCATTATTTTAGAATGGAGGCACAATGTTATGTGGAGTAACGTTATATTGAATATTGTTGGAGTCTCAGTTTTGAATGCTGGAGCTCGTCTCATGTGGGTCGATTGGAAACAGACGTGCAGGCTGGGGTGAGAGTGGGTGTATGCGGGCGTTGTGCTAAAGGCGAACCCACAACAAAAACCCAACCACCACCAGTCAGTCCGGGCACTAATCACTCCCGTCGGCCTTCCAATTATAAAAGCCAAAGAGAGGAAAAAAATAGAGAGAGGGAAAATGAAAAAAAAAAAAAAAAAGTCGTTCCAAAACCGCTCGCCTGTATGTGTGTGTGTGCGCGCGTGTGTGTGTATGTATGTGATGGTCTCCGCTTGAAGCCAACAAATGTGTACGTTAAAAAAAATAAAAAAAGAAGAAATGAAAATCTTGTGTACTATGATTGTAGGTTATGCCGACAAAGGGGTGGTTATACTACTTTGTGAGATCAGAACGATGAGCGAGGGGGGGGGGCGAAGATATTTTTGTGACGTATGATCTGACTGGAAGGCCTGCCTCTTGACCAATAACAATTGACGTTATATGACGAAAAGCGGATTTGATATTTTGTCCATAAATTCTTTTAATATCATAATTTTCACATTGTTTCTATTCATTGCTTGATTTATTTATGATTACAAACGCGAAACATATTTCGCTGGATTTAACACTTAATATGTTAGTTTGTTTACCAGTAGCAACATATTTTTATTTTTAGAATGTTATTGTGAGATGCACAAATGAATTAAACATAGACTCAATTCTGGAAACGCATGCTATTATGCATTACAGGGACTCCTGTCCCAAACTTCTCTCAAAAGCATTAAACAAAAAATATATAAAACTATTATTCTCCCAATTATATGGATGCGAAACATGGACTCTTACTTTAAGGGAGGAGAAAAGATTTACGAGTAGGCCTATTTGATAATAGAGTTCTTAGGAAACTTATATCGGGACCATAGAGAGGTGAACAGACAGGTGAATGGAGAAGACTAGAAACAATGAGCTATATGGTCTTTATAGGAGGCCTGATATAATAAAATAGTTAAGTCTCATAGACGACAATATGCAGGGCATGTGGCACGAATGAGGAAGTATGGAAGCTTATTGTAGGAAAACCTGAGGGAAATCGCTCAGTTGGTAGACCAAGAATGAACTGGATCGCGGCCATTTAGCCCGGAAGATCAACTAAACAAGAATTAATATTGGTTTTATTTTCAAATTAGGTCACTTTGCAAACTTGTATAAAAATATTTAAATTTCAGAAGGTAGATAGATCATCGGTTGATTAATGTCTTTGACATCGTCCGATACCTAATAGCCAGTTTTGTCTGTCCTTCCAATCTCCTGGTTGTAGATGTTTCTCCTTCATATATAAACACATTCCCTGACTTCAGGAGGTTTTAGGTCTTCCTCTGCTTCGTCTTCCCTCAGGTTTCCATTCCAAAACAGATTTTGGTAGTCGATCCTCTTCCGTTCGCTGGACATGTCCGTACCATCTTAATTGCTGAGTTTTAATATAATCTAAAATAGTGTCTTCAATCTTCATTTTCTCCCTTATAACCGAGTTCCTAATTGTTTCTCTTCTTGAAATTCTTGCGGCCCTTCGTATAAAATCCATTTCCGTTGCCAAAAGGTACTTAATTTGTTTTTGTTGTTAATGGCCAAAGTTCTGCTCCATAAGTAATGATGCTTTTAACAATTGTATGATATACTATATTCATTTTATTTTTATTACTTATATTTTTATCTCACAATATTCCATTGAGGCAAGCAATTGCAAATTTTCCTTTATTATTTGTATTTCTCATTTTCTCTTCATAACTCCCATTTTTATTTATTTTAATTCCTAAATATGTGATCTCACTACAAGATTTTATTGATTCTCCAGTCTCCAAAATTAATTTTGTTGAATAAATATATTTAGTGGTTATTATTTTTGTTAACGGTCAGGTTGACAGGTGGAGCGATGTACAGTGTCACGTTGAAAACTAGCAAACTTTTATTAATACGAACGTTATCACTAATACGATATTTATCGCGTGGTTATAGTTGTTATCTTGACGATTATTATTCATTGATGCAGGATCCATTTGCATGTTGGCATCACAATCGCATCCTTGAGTAACTTAATTAATTTAATCAGATTTAGAGTTGAGCCTGTTGTTAATTATGTATCACCGGTTTGAAAATTTGCTAACAGTTTTAACAATTGAACTCATTCTATAAACGAATGACTCATCCACCGTATGATGATGTGGGATGACAGTTGAAAACACAAGTTAGTATGAATGCTAATGCGGACTGATATTGTTGTATGTATTTCAACCACCCCTCCAAACGTCATCAGTAAAACTTTTAACTCCAGCATTTCCATGTTTCTTTTCTTTTAACGCGCGCATCTCCCCCCCCCCCCTCTTCATTCGCTATTCCTCTTGCCTGTCTTGCTTATGTCGAGTTATTTCGCTTCTACTCTACAACACAGTTTTGCTTTTGTAATCTATTGTCGGTGTTTTCTCCGGATGCAGAATGTCTCTCTCTCCTTGTCTGTGATCTGCATGTCATGTCAGCCAGCTTCCTCTCCAGGCTCCAGCGCCTCTGGAGCTTCCGGGGAAATGTATAGCTTTAAGCTTTTTCTTGCTGGAAGCAACGCTACTAAGCTATGTGCTCAGCTGATATTACAATTCAACTTGAGATGGGTACATTTTCTCAGATACAAAAGGGTTTGCTAGCAATTCGCGAGACTAAACGGAACTTGCCTTAGTATCCGGTCCTGATATAGGCAATACCATCCTATATTAGGCTCGAATTTTAATACAATTCATATGATAGTATGCCTACTTTCTAATAGAATTACATATCTACTTAAAACTTATATGAAAACTACAGAGCAAGAACCATTTAAGTGCGCTTTTTTCCTTGAAATAAAAAAAAAAGTAATTTTAGCTGTACAGCCATTCTTCCTTACCTAATTACCCTTTGAAGGTAAACAAACCACACTATAGAAGCCGGGATTTTATGTAGTATTGCCCTAAGATATATCGAAAAGTAAAATATTAAAACAAATTAACAGCTTGCCAGGTGCCTCGTCACCAACTAGGTAAAATTTTGAAACTATAGGCCTTTCAGAAACCGGCTTTCATCTTCAGAACGTCATTGGTGAATATTTAAGCACACGGACGTATGCAAAAATAAATAAATAAACGTTTGAAATAATACGTAAAAATATGCAATTACGAGTATGTTTAAAATATGTAGTATTGACCGGAATATGTAAAGAAATGTAACATGGACATGAAATATAATGGCCACGGTTGCCTAATTCGTTAAACATTTCCCAGTTTGATACATAAGCCTACTGATGAGGAAAACATGTAGAAATCCTTGTTCTATCCATGACTATTTCACACGTCTCAATTATAGTGATTTTCGTGGAGAATAATGACAACCCAAACTGTATTTGGACGAAAAAAAGTGAATTTCCTGATTATTTCTCTTTATCTTTCATGTATCTAGGGAGCTTTTCTTATTTTATTTCTATTCCATGTTTTGTTAGCTAATATTAGACCACATCCTCATTTTGCTTTGTTTAGTTTTATCTTTTAACAGTACGTATTTTTAAATTGTAATAATTTTTGTAAGATTTTATTATTTGCTGGTTAAGTGGAATGGAAGGTCATATGGCCTTAACTCTGCCAGTTTAAATGAAGCCTTATTATTATTATTATTATTATTATTATTATTATTATTATTATTATTATTATTATTAATATTATTATTATTTGCGAATGAGCACATGTAGGACTAGACAAAGTGCTTAGTTGTGTTTCCTTTTACTCCATATATCCCTCATTTTTTGACTATGGGCTTTCTTTCTGCCTTCTGTCCATTTGTCCATGATGTTCCCTTTTTTTCTTGGGTTTGTCCTCTTCGTGATCCTTTCACTTGTGCACCTTAATTCTAAAGATATCTCTGTTTAGGATATCTTCTTGCCAATTTTAAGTCCTTTTTTAATTCATCAGTCCATTTTAATGCATCCACTTGTGCTTTACTACTATTTTCATAGAATTCTGATATTTGTTTTGAAAGTGTATTTGAGTCCATTCGTTTAATATGTCCATACAATTTTAACCTTCATTTTCTAATATCACTAGGAATGTCTGTATACCATTTTATTTCCTTTTTACTTTTCAGTCTGTATGCGTCACCTAAGACTTGAGGACCTAAAATTTATTTTATAATTTTGCATTTTTTTTCGCTATATTTTCCATATATATTTTTTTTTCTGTTCAAAATTAATACTTTTGCTCCATAGAGGCAATCTGATTTAATTACAGTGTTACAGCGTTTTAATTTTGTATGTAAAGATTTATTATTATTATTATTATTATTATTATTATTATTATTATTATTATTTATTAATCTGAATCCCAAAATAATTTGTATTTTTAATCAGTTTCAATCTTTCTCTTGATTTGTGCAATTAGATGTATCATTACTGAAAGTCAAATATATGTATAGCCTATTTACAGTTCATAATAGGCCTCCATTGCGTTGGATACTGTATGTGTAGAGTGTGATACCCGTTGACTTAAGCAGTTTTTGAACCAAATGTATACACTATTATTCGCTTTACGAATTTGTGATCTATACTATAGACCTGTAATTTTAAATGTTAATTTTTTAAATATATATATAATATAATGGAAGGGAAGATATGCACGTGCCCTGGAGCCGGGATCTGATCAGAAGTAATAATTCGTGTTGTACAGGTGCAGAATTTCCGGGACAGAGTGGTAGTGCTCGTAAAATCTTTTCAGAAGCGTGTGTGGCGGAGTAGAATATCTTGTAGCCCCACCTGCTCCCCGGTCCGGATATCTAACGTAATCGTCTCCAACTCCCCTGGGAGGCGTGAATTTCAATTGACTGTGGTGGAGCACGATGCAAGTTTCATGGAACATACAAGTTCCTTTCTCTTAGAATTTATTTTCTTTTTCAGATAATAATTAATGAAATTCTCTCATCTACTTCTTGTTTATATCTATTTGTTCAGTTGGCAAACATATTAGCTTTCATTTCTGATACGATATTGTAAAAAAAAGTATCTTTCAACTCTTATTTATTTTCTTTCTTTCTTTCTTTCTTTCTTTCTTTCTTTCTTTCTTTCTTTCTTTCTGTCTTTCTTTCTTTCTTTCTCCTTTCTTCAATATTTGACATTAGTTTAACCTCGTAATTTATATATTAACCCATTCGTCTCAAAAGACGAGGTAGACTCGCCGGCAGTTAAATGACCTTCAACTCAGATGACGAGGTACACTCGCTTAACTCTGCTGTTATATATTCTGCAATATTTTGTACATCCTTTGGCAGGATAATATTTCGTTAACATTTATGTATGGTAGAGAATGTATTTTAGCCTTCACCCTTACTGTGATCTTAAGTACCGTTATCTTTTGTTTGTTTTGAATGTCTGAAAATAGGCAATATAATTTACGGTAACTTAATTTCGGTTTTTGGGGAAATGCATCGAGCATTTAATCCTGAAGCGAATGGATTAATAAATAGGACTAGTGGTTATGCTTCTTGCCTCTGATCCCGAGGGTCGCGGGTTCAAATCCGGCCGGGGTCGATGGATTTTTAGGACGGAAAATCCAAGGAGCAAGTCCTCCGGGAGGGACTTTAAGCCGTGGGTCCCGAGTCTGAAGATTTTCAGGCTCGTAAAAAATCCTTAAGCCTGAATGAAAAGGCCTGTAAGCAAATTTACCGAATTTTCCCGTCCTAGTACTACCTTGGTGTCCTAGATGTCAGTATGATGCGGAACGCTGACCACGGACCACTCAAATGACATCTATACGAAAAAAAAAAGTGTAACTAAATTAGTATGGTTCAAATTTCCCTGTAGGAATGAATAGGCTCTCTCTCGGTGACTACTTAACTCATACCCAATTGATATTTAATGACCAATCACGTTACAATGAATTTTGTTTTACAACCAATAACAATCGTGTTTCACCTCGCTCTTTATCGATTTCTCTTTATTAGCTCCTGCTTTTGTGATAAAGAAAGCTCCTTTTAAATATTCTGAACAGCTCAGAGCATCATATTTTTCAACAAATACATTGAATATAGCAAATAATGAACAAATTCCTTGATTTTACTGAGTTGTTTACTAAAAAAATAAATGAATAACCTATAATGTTCAATATAATATACAGTTTGATGTGTTTAATTATTTCTCCACTATGGTGCATTCTTACAATATTGCGATCCTATTTGGCAATAAATAATATGATCAAGTTGCAGTGAATATACATAACCTCACATTTCTGATTTGTTTTCAAACATTCCGTTTTTTTTTTAATTTCTTTCTTTGTCGTTTTCACTGTTATTCTTCTTTTTTTACCTTTGTTAACCTTTTTTTTATCTTATTCACACATACAAACACAAGACAGGACACACACCCAGACCCAAGGTGGAGATTTAAAATCCCCTACCCGCCGGGTAGCCGGAGTGGAAGGTAGGGACTCTACCGACTACGCCACGGCGACGGACGTTTACATCAAATTTATAAATATTTTAAAATACCGGTAACTATATTTAAATAATTACTTTTGAGTAAACAGCTTAATTTTATTAATTAAATATTCCTAACAAATGCCACTCTTGATTTCCAAATCCTCTAGATAAATTGGAAATTACTCGTGGCATTGCTTATGAGAATAAAATGTATTACACATTACCAATAAAGCAAAATGTTTAGAATGTCAACACGTTTCGATAGCGAGGCTATCATTATCAAGACTAGTTATTGATTGAATAAAAACAGGCTAAAGTGTTAAACACATTAATCTGTTACAATTCTGATTACGTCATATGACATGACTGATAATTTTAAATTATTTATTGACAACAACATACCGGGTACTACAATATTACAATGGTCACCACTAGGATCGCTGTTTACAACAGTGTTGTCATTAATTATCGAACGCTCTAGTAATTCATACTGTGGTCTCGAGACGATAAGACCCTATAGAGTTTATAATTTTATAAATTTTATTAGTTGGATTATTATCTTAATTTTTGGGAATTATTTTGTTGGGGGCGATGGAGAGACATAATCAACTCTTTTTTTTATGTACACGGAGTAATTTTTTTTTTAGAATTCACTTAAAGATTTTGTAAAAATATATTATTTTAAGTCTAATGTGGGGATATTTTGATGCACTCGAAAATCCGGAAAAATGCACAATTTTTTCGAAAAATGGCTTAAAAAATCGACAATTTTGCACAAGTACAATAAATTATATATATATATATATATATATATAACGTGTGTGCTGCCTTATCACGCAGCGGGTCCGGATTCGATTCCCGGTCGGGACAAGTTTCCTGGTTGAGATTTTTACGGGTTTTTCCTCACCTGTTAGACATACAGGGTGTAAGAGGACCTCACCGACAAAATGATAGGGATGCAGAGAGGATCATTTTTCGTGAAGGAACATATAGTCGCAAACACGTCGTTTATGAGTTATGCGCAGATGAAGGTGTTCACCCGTAAGGGTCGAAATTGAATATAAACAATTGTAACGTATCATTTTATTGAAAAACACACATTTTTACAATAACTGTTCAAACAATGTGTTTTGACGTCAAAAAGAATCCTGCCATGATCGACCGTGCTGACCGATCGTTGCTGCGACGATATCAAACATGCAATGAGGCACGGGGTCGACTGTTTGAACACTTGTTGTAAAATCATGTGTTTTCAATAAAATGATACGTATACAACTGTTTGTATTCAAAAAGCAATTAATGATAAAAAAAGATTAAAGGAAAGTTTTAAATTAAATTCTTTTCCCATAAAACTAGATATCCTATTTATCGCCTAATATATCACCACTAGCAAGCTATTATTAATATTTTTGAAACAATAAATAAATTAATTTAATAGCTCCAAATACCTCGAGAAAACTTTTATCAAAGATATACATTTTAACCCTTATGGGCGAACACCTTCATCTGCGCATAACTCATAAACGACGTGTTTGCAACTATATGTTCCTTCACGAAAAACTATCCTCTTCTGCATGCCTATCGTCCAATCATTTTGTCGGTGAGGTCCTGTTTACAACCCTGTTAATAGGAAGCTTCGAGGCCCAAACAGGCCCCGAACATCATCATCATCATCATCCACGGTATGGAAAGCAACGGGAAGCTACCACACCTATAATCCCCTAGTAAAGCTGCAGTGAATGACCTGACCTAGGACAGAACACTATAACAAATCAAACGAAAATCTGATGCTATACAAAATTAATATAAATAACCACATAACTAGATGCGCGCATGCGCTAAAAATCCCTCAGTGTACATTAACCTGCAATTATGATTATCATTTTTTTTCAAACAAAAATTATGGCATTTCAAGGTGTAGATCCTGTCAGAAGTAAAATTGTACTCAACAATACAATTTTGGAGCAGGTGAATAATTATACATATCTAGGATGCAATTTCTCATATGAAGAAGAAAAGGATGTAAATACAAAAATATATCTAAATTTTTAAGAATTTTAGGGTTAATTAAATTCTATCTTCAAGCCACAGTTAGTCTCAAAACATTCAAGACTAAAAGTGTATAAAACACTGGCTCTTCCAACTCTTTTGTACGGAGCGAATTATGGACGTTGAGACAGAAGGAAATACAGAGACTTCGATCTACTGAAATGAGATACCTTCGGAGGACTGCAGGATACACACTACTAGATCACAAAAAATGAAGACATCTTAGAAGAATTACTCATGGAGCCTTTAGAAAACAAAATTTCTGATTATAAGTCAAGGTGGATGCAACATGTTCATCGAATGGAAGATCACAGGATGCCCAAACAAATGTTAAGATATCAACCTGCAGGAAGAAGAATACCAGGACGTCCACTCAAGACTTATGGATGGTGTTTTCTCTGGAGGCCGAAACAGGTCAACAAATGGCCTAAATTCGTGAATGTACTATGGCGATGATTTTTTTTCCAGTATAAGCAATTACAAAAAATTACTTTTTTACTATACCATAGTTAAAAAAACTGGAATTGCTCATAATAAATAAGATGTAGGTTTGTTGAAAACGGCGGTAGGATGGAGTAGAAGGAAGAGGGTAGTTCTGGCCAGTGTAATGTAGCTATCCAATTTGGCCTCATTGATTCTAGTTTGCCGGGGTATAGCTACTGTTTATACTTGTATGTTACTTTATTACGTCCCTGTGGTCTCGAGACCGCCTGGGCATTGGTGCAGGGACTGCCAAGACGGCTGCTGTATAACTCACCACGCAATTCCAATGTGAATTCTCTTTACTACAGTTTAATATTCAAACATGTTTGTTTCTTATTAATCTCCAAGCGATTTTAAATTATTCTGTCCTCACAAGATATAGTCCATTGTGCTGGTTGAGGTGGTTAGCGTATATCTGTTTTCCTAACGGGCCCAGGCCATGTATAATATCTATAAATAATATAATAATAATAATATACCGCTGTGGTCTCGAGTAAGCGTGCTGCCTTGTCACGCAGCGGTCCCGGGTTCGATCCCTTCGGGGCAGTTTTTCCTGGGTGAGGTTTTTTGATTCGGGTTTTTTCCTTCACCTTAAAAAAGACAAATTCAGGAAAACTTAAGGCGCAAATCGCAAGTTCCCACGAAATCAGATGGCCATATCATCATCTCCTTCACCGGTGTGGAAAGCAACGGGGAAGACTTCCACACCTACAATTCCCTAGTAAAGCTGCAAGCATAGCATGGAAATTCTATGATTGCAGTGAAGGACCTGCCTTCGGGCAGAAATACTATGGATGATAAGGTAATATGATACAAATAAATTAATAACTTCCTCCATTTATTATTTATTTATTTATGACAAAAAAT
Source organism: Diploptera punctata (assembly GCA_030220185.1). Taxonomy (NCBI): domain Eukaryota; kingdom Metazoa; phylum Arthropoda; class Insecta; order Blattodea; family Blaberidae; genus Diploptera; species Diploptera punctata. The sequence goes on from JASPKZ010005765.1 coordinate 33,726, forward strand.
ATATGGGCCTACCTAATTAGAATTTCATTACGAGCATAGTTTATGGTCCATGATCCTCACGTGTAAATTCTGTTGTTTTCACCACATCCTTAATGGTAAATATGTAATATTTTTAACTAAACTGTTTTAAAATATTCATACTAATTTGTTTATCTCTGCTTTTCAAATGGTATGCTTTCCAGTGTTAAAAAAAATTCCACAGACATTTTGCCATTATGAAGCAATTGAAATTCTAACGTATTCTGCATTGCGCATGCGTAAGAATAAAACAGTCTTTATTTAATATATCAAAAGTTTAATTATATATTTTAAGATTTTTTTCCATGTAGCTTATATAGTAATGTACTAAATAATATATATTTTTATTTCCTTTATTTCGAGTGTTATAGGGCGAACTACATTCTTACACACTTAAAAGTAAAACCACTATTCGACAAATGAAAATGCAGTCATACATCTTGCTTGTTTACGTAGTAACTGGAACTTAGCTCGGAGAAGGTATAGTTCTATATGTTATATTTTAAGAAAGAGTCACATTTTGTTCAGAAGATAGTGTATTACACAATATTCCATCGTATCATTTCGTAAATGTACTATTTCAATTTTTCAAATCCTCGCTCCGATTCTCGGCTTTAGCTGGGAACTTCAGCTGAATCTAAATGAACTGAAAGCTTCCTGCGTGATACAGAACTTAAAAGATTCCAAAGGTTAAAACCAGAGACGGAAGAATACAGTAAAAAATCACTCTCCTTTTATGTATATCACTTGAAATTCCTCCCATAGGGGCAACATTGAACATTTTTCCCCCTTCTCAAGATGTAGAAAAATTTACAAAAGAAATTCCGGAGCGGGTGAATAGATTTAGGTTATGTAGCCCTGGAGACGAGCACGTGTGGTGCACTAAAACTTCATATGGGACCCGGAGGGACGACTCGCTGCAGTGTTATGAGCAGGCAATGATAGACTCTCTGGCTTCTGTAATCTCTGAATTACATCCGGATGGAATTCATCTGTTTGCTCGGGCGTCGGGTTTCAACCACTTCGCCTGCTTAGTCAATTCTTACTTGCATAGGCCTATATTCTCCCAATAATGTGCTAAATGATGAAAAAAACTCTTTACATTTCGATGGAACATTGATGTCCTACCAATGAAAATATTTCTGATCATTTCCTTTAAATCTCTATCGATCGTATTGTGTTTGTTTGTGTGTGTATATATATATATATATATCCATAGTAATTCTCCCCGAAGGCAGGGCCTTCACTGCAATCATAGCATTTTCATGCTATGCTTGCAGCTTTACTATGGAATTGTAGGTGTGGTAGCTTTCCATTGCTTTCCACACCGGTGAAGGATGATGATAATGATGATGATAATAAGGATGATAATGATGGTCATATGATTTCGGGGACCGTTTGTGCCTTAAAGTTTTCCTGACATTTGTCTTATAGGTGAGGAAAAAACCCCGATAAAAACCTCACCCAGAAAAATTGCCCCGACCGGGGATCGAACCCGGACCCGCTGCGTCACAAGGCAGCATGCTATCTCGAGACCACAGCGGTGGATATATATATATATATATATATATATAATTAAGAAAACATTCTTGGGTTTTCCGTGTCAAGGATTCAAAGTTGGCATTTTGCCACTGGTTCTAACGTTTCGACACATGCGATTATCAAGTCCTGATAGATTCCAACAATCATTCTTTGATGTTGACATGCAGGATCAAGACGAAAAGTTGGAACCAATTGCCAAGTCAATCTTGAATCTTTGACGCGGAAAACCCAAGAAAGCTTTCTTAATTATGTACACACAGACAAACACACAGTAGGATCGATATAGATTTAAAGGAAATAATCAAGAATGGTTTCATTGGTAGGACATCAATGTTCCTTCGAAAACAATAAATGTCAAGAGAATTATTACAGGACTCTTGTCATCCCAATTGCTCCCAAAAAGTAAACTGAAAATATATAAAACTGTTATTTCTCCCGGTTATATTATATGGATGTGAAACATGGGACTCTTACTGTAAGGGAGGAAAGAAAATTACGGGTATTTGGGAATAAAATTCTTAGGAAAATGTCAGGACCAAAGAGAGATGAACAGACAGGCGAATGGGAACAGACAGGCGAATGGAATAAACTACATAACAGTGAGCTACATGAATGTATGAGCTATAAAAAACCAGATACAATAAAAACAGTTAGGTATCTGGGCAGGACATGTGGCACGAATAGGAAATAAAATAAGGAAAACGCATAGTTGGTAGATCAAGAATGAGGTGAGAGAACATTAACCAGGATTTGATGGAAGCATATTATACAGTGGATGGTTAGAAAACATTAGCTCAAGATAGGGATATACATGGT
>JASPKZ010005766.1:0-14481 GCA_030220185.1 Diploptera punctata
CGTGTGAAAGTGTCAAATATGAAAGTGGAAAGGGTGAAGTGTGAAAGGTGACAGTGTGAAAGTGTTCATTAAAGGTGATGACGTGTCAAATGTGAAAGTTGTCAAAATGTGAAGTGGAAAGTGTGAAGGTCTCAGTGTGACAGTGTGAAGTGCAAGGTGTGCAAGTGTGACAATGTGTAAGTGTGTTGTGAAGTGGTCTAAGTGTGAAGTGTGAAATGTGTCAAGTGTAAAGTGTGAAAGTGTGTGGAGTTGTGTGTAGGTGTGAAGAGTTGTGAATTGAAAGTGTCAAGTGTGCAAGTGTGGAGGTGTGTGGTGAAAGTGTGAAAGGTGTGTGGAAAGTGTTAAAGTGTGAAAGTGTCAAAGTGGAAAGGGAATGTTGTGTAAGTGCAAAATGTGTATGTGTCTAAGTGGAATGTGTCAATGTGGAATTTGTCAAGTGTGAAAGTGTTCCGAGTGTGAAGGTTGTGAAATGTGCATGTCAAAGTGTGATAGTGTGCAAAATTGTCTTGAAAGTGTGAAAGTGTCAAGTGTGACAGTGTGAAGGTGTTGAAAGTGTGAAAGTGTCAGCGTGTCCCTCAAAGTGTGAAGGTGGAAAGTGTGATGTAAAATGTCAGAGGTGAAAGTGTCAAAGTGTTGAAAGTGTCAAAGTGTGTCAAGTGTTGAAGTGTCAAAGTTGAAAGTGTCAAAGTGTGAAAGTGTGAAAGTGTCAATGTGCAAGTGTGGAAGTGTCAAAGTGTGCAAGTGTTTGAGTGTCAAATTGTGAACGTGAAAGTGTCAAAAGCGTGTGAACGTGTGAAAAGTGTCAATGTGGAATGTGCATAGGTGAAAGTGTCAACGCGTGATGCGTGAAGGTGTGAATTGATATGTCAAGGGTGTCGGTCATGTGAAAGTGTCAAACTGTGAAGGGTCAAATTGTGATAGGTCAAATTGTAAAGTGTCAAAGTTGGACAGTGTCAAAGGGTCAAAGTGCGAAAGTGTCAAGGTGAAATGTCAAATGAAAGTGCAAATAGTGTCAAAGGTGAAAGTGTCAAAGTGCGAAGTTGTCAAGTGTCAAGTGTCAAAGTGTCAGTGTCAAAGTTTCAAAGTGTGAAAGTGTCTAGTGTCAAAAGTGTGTCAGGTGAAGCTTGAAAGTGTGAAAGTGTTCAAGTGTCAAAGTGTGAAGTTGTGAAGTTGAAAGTGTCAAAGTGTGCAAGGAAAGTGTTAATTTGTGTGAAAGTTTGAAAGGTGAAAGTTGTGAAGGGAAAGGGGTGGCATTTGTGAAGTGTCAAACTGTGAAAGTTTCAGTCAAAAGTGTCAATGTGTGAAAGGTCAACGTGTGAAGTGTCAACGTGTGAATGTTCAATGTGTGAAGTGTGAAAGTGTGAAATTGTCAAAGTTGTGAAAGTTTGAACGGGCCAGTGTGAACGTGTCAAAATATGAGTTGAAAGGTGAAGTGTCAAAAGGTGTGACAGTGTGCAACGTGTTTTTTTTAAAGTGGAAGGTGTCAAGTTGACAGTGTGAATGTTAGTGTGAAGGTGTGAAGTGTGAAAGTGTCAAAATGTGAGTGTGAAAGTGTGAAGTGTCAAATTGTGTGGAAGTGGCAAAGTGTGAAGTGTCAAAGGGTGGAAAGTGTGAAAGGGTCAAAGTGTGAAGGTGTGTGAAAGTGTGGAAGTGTCAAAGGTGACAGTGGAAAATGTTGAAGTTGTCAAAGTTGTGACGGTGTCAAAGTGTGAAAGTGTCAAAATGTGAAATGGGTTGTGAAATGTTGAAGTGTAAAGTGTCAAGTGTGAATGTGTTCAGTGTCAAGTGTGAGTGTGTGAAAGTGTAATGGGTGAAGTGTGAAGGTGAAGTGTCAAGTGTGAAATTGGAGTGTGTGAAAGTTGCATGTGTAATGTTGCGGAAAGTGTGAAAAGTGTGAAAGTGTCAAAGTGTGAAAGAGTCAAAGTGAGGAAAGTGTCAAAGTGTGAAGGTGTCAAAGTGTGAAAGTGTGAAAGTGTGAAAGTGTCAAAGTGTGAAAGTGTGAAAGATGTGAAAGTGGTCAAAGTGTCAAAGTGTGAAAGTGTCATGAAGTGTGAAGGTGTCTAAGTGTCAAAAGTGTCAAAGTGTGAAAGTGGTAAGTGTCAAAGTGTGACAGTGTCAAATGTGTGAAAGAATGTCAAAGTGTGAAGGTGTCAAAAAATGTGAAAGTGGTAGGTGTCAAAGGTGGTGAAGGTGTCAAAGTGTGAAGGTGTCAAGTGTCAAAGGTGTCAAAGTGTGTAGGTGTCAAAGGTGTGTAGGTGTCAAAGGTGTGAAGGTGTCAAAGTAGTGAAGGTGTCAAAGTATGAAAGTGTGAAAGTGTCCAAAATGTCAAAAAATGAAAGTGGAAAAAATGTCAAGTGTAGCAAGTGTCAAAGTGTGAAAGTGTCAAAGTGTGAAAGTGTGAAATGTGAGAAGTGTGAAAGTGTCAACGTGAAAAAGTGTAAAAGTGCCAAAGTGTGAAAAGTGTGAAAGCGTGAAAGTGTGAAAGCGTGAAAGTGTGAAAGCGTGTAAGTGTCAAAGCGTGAAAGTGTCAAAGCGTGAAAGTGTCAAAGCCTTAAAATTTCAAAGCGTGAAAGTGTCAAAGCGTCAAAAACGTGACGTGTCGAAGTGTCAAAGTGTTAAAATTTGGCGGAAGTTCTCTGGCGGAAGTCTCTGGCAGAAGTCTCTGTAGGAAGTCCCTTGTAGGAGGTCCCTATAGGAAGTCTCTGGCGGAAGTCTCTGGAGGAAGTCTCTGGCGAAAGTCTCTGGTGGAAGACTCTGGCGGAAGTCTCCTGGCGGAAGTCTCTGTTAGGAAGTCACTGTAGGAAGTCTCTGGCGCGGGAAGTCCTCTGTAGGAATCCTTGGCGGAAGTCTCTGTAGGAATTTTCTCTGGCGGAAGTCACTGGCGGAAGTCTCTGTAGGAAGTTTCTGTAGGAAGTCTCTGTAGGAAGTCTCTTGTAGGAATGCTCTGTAGGAAGTCTCTGTAGGAAGTCTCTGTAGGAAGTCTCTGGCGGAAGTCTTGGCGTAAGTGGTCTGTAGTGAAGTGTCTGTTGGCGGAAATCTCTGGCTGAAGACTCTTGCGGAAGTCTCTGGCGGAAGTCTGGCGGAATTCACTGTAGGAAGTGTCTGTTGGAAGTGTGTCTGTAGGAAGTGTCTGTAGAAAAGTGTCTGTAGGAAGTGTCTGTAGGAAGTTCTCTGTAGGAAGTCTCTGTAGGAATTCTCTGTAGGAAGTCTTTGTAGAGAAGTCTCTGTAGGAAAGTCTCTGTAGGAAGTCTCTGTAAGAAGTCTCTGTAGGTAGTCTCTGTAGGAGGTGTGTCTCTGTAGGACAGTCTCTGTCGAAGTCTCTGTAGGAAATCTCTGTAGGAAGTCTCTGTAGGAATTCTCTGTAGGAAGTCTCTGTAGGATGTCTCTGTAGGATGTCTCTGTAGGAAGTCTCTGGCGGAAGTCTCTGGCGGAAGTCTGGCTGAAGTCTCTGGCGGAAGTCTTGTAGGAAGTCTCTGGCGAAGTCTCTGTAGGAAGTCTCTCCCTGGGGGTCGGTTTATCGGGCCCCAGCTGTGCTCACAACAGCAAACAGGGCGTGTCCCCGGGCGGCCGGATAGGGGAACCGGTCGGTGGTTTGCTTGCACTCCTCCCGGCTAGGTCCAGACCGGACCCGCGGGCCATTTGTGAGGTCGTCAGGGACTCGAGCGACCTGATGCACTACATAGCTCGTGGTGCGCCCACTTCAGCAGCAGCAAATCGCTTCCCCTCGGTGGCGTAGTGGCGAAAAGGTCGGAGGATCTGCTAGTCAGTCCTCCCTTCAAGTCCGATGGACTTCGCGGACCATAAAGTGGGGTCAACAGGAGACGAGCGCCCTGTTGTACTAAAGCTCAAATGTCCCGGGCCCACAACGGGAGCAGCGGCCGTCGTGGCGTGGCGGTGGGAGATTGGGGAGATCAGCAGCTCCCGTCTCTTGGTTAATCCCGAGGACCTTTGTGGGGGGCACCATGGGCGATGAGCTCCCTGGATGCCTACATTGCTCAGTGGGCTGCCTCACAGCAGCTACACGACTAGGCCTAGTCTTGCGAACGGACTGGATGGGACAATACCGGGCGTAATGCTGGGAATTACCACCAGGCCGATAAGCTCGGGAAAGGAGGAAGCGCGGTCCTTTGGTCTGTGGGACTTAGCGCCGACTCTGGAACCGAGTGACCCAAGGACAATGTGTGAGGTCGAAAGGAGTTGAGCGACCTGACGTACTAATGCTCAGGCTGGACCCACTTCAGCAACCAAACACGTCCCCAGCTGGTGCACTGGGGGAAAGGTCGGTGGAGCTGCTAGGCAGTCCTCCCGGTTAAGTCCAAGGGACTCGTGAACCATTAGTGGGGTAGGCAAGAGTTGAGCGCCTTGTCGTACTAATTGCCCATCTGTTGGAGCTTGTCTCACAACGGCTGCAGGACACGTCCCTGGAGGCAGAACAGGGGAATGGTCGGTGGATCTGCGACAGCAGTCCTCCCGGCTAGACTCATGGAGCCCGTGGACCAACTGTGGGGTCGTCAGGATTGAGTGACCTGATGTACTATGTAGCTCAGCAATCCCCAGAACTGCGAACTCCAACACTCTCTCCCTGGGGTGTTGGTTTAAGGACCGAGAACTTGAACGTGGCCGCGAACATAGGATAGGGAGGACTAGAACTAGGACTTGGGAGTATGGTCATGACGACCGAGGTATCCCAAGGGGTGGACGGCAGGGCCTAGATGTAGGAAGTCTCTGTAGGAAGTCTCTGTAGGAAGTCTCTGGCGGAAGTCTCTGGCGGAAGTCTCTGTAGGAAGTCTCTGTAGGAAGTCTCTGGCGGAAGTCTCTGTAGGAAGTCTTTGCAGGATGTCTCTGTAGGAAGTCTCAGTAGGAAGTCTCTGTAGGAAGTCTCTGTAGGAAGTCTCTGTAGGAAGTCTCTGTAGGAAGTCTCCGGCGGAAGTCTCTGTTGGAAGTCTCTGGCGGAAGTCTCTGGCGGAAGTCTCTGTAGGAAGTCTCTGTAGGAAGTCTCTGTAGGAAGTCTCTGTAGGTAGTCTCTGTAGGAAATCTCTGTAGGAAGTCTCTGTGGGAAGTGTCTGTAGGAAGTCTCTGTAGGAAGTCTCTGTAGGAAGTCTCTGTAGGAAGTCTCTGTAGGAAGTCTCTGGCGGAAGTCTCTGGCGGAAGTCTCTGTAGGAAGTCTCTGTAGGAAGTCTCTGGCGGAAGTCTCTGTAGGAAGTCTTTGCAGGATGTCTCTGTAGGAAGTCTCAGTAGGAAGTCTCTGTAGGAAGTCTCTGTAGGAAGTCTCTGTAGGAAGTCTCTGTAGGAAGTCTCTGTAGGGCGGAAGTCTCTGTTGGAAGTCTCTGGCGGAAGTCTCTGTAGGAAGTCTGGCGGAAGTCTCTGTAGGAAGTCTCTGTAGGAAAGTCTCTGTAGGAAGTCTCTGTAGGTAGTCTCTGTAGGAAATCTCTGTAGGAAAGTCTCTGTAGGAAGTGTCTGTAGGAAGTCTGTGGCGGAAGTCGGACGGAAGACGGACTATCGGACTCACGGGCTATCTGGCTCTCGTGTTCTCGGTTCCTTTATTTTATCATGTACTTCAGTAAAGATGAGATATAGATAGGGACATAGAGCAGCACGGGATAAGGGCATTATGCCCGAATATGGGTCTTTGGTGCCGGTATGTCAATGTGTCAATATTCAAGTTGGTATGGATTGTTGATTGCCCTAGCTCGGTAGTCAGTCGGTTCCCACTTGTTTTAGGATAGATGTGTTCATATCCATATAGGGACCGGAAAGAGAGTTGGGTGGAAAGCTGAAAATAAATCATAATTAAATAATTTTATTTCTGTTCGTTGACACACATAAATGCACTTTACACTGAATTAATAAAGATGTTCTGTTACCGACATTCAATATCCCACACTTACGAGAAATCGAGTTATCTGATGATCTAGAAATCGAGGAGATTTTTGCTAAGTTCCGTGACTGTTATTTCCAGACATTATTCAAACAATATAATTTAGACCTTCTCTCCACGAACTATTAAGTGTAGTTCTCCTTTGTTTGTGCTCTTGAGTTCAGTATCGAAGTCACGACTCTATATATTCATATGTGGTTGAATATCCTATTTCTGATTTTGATTGGCTATTTTAAATTACATGTCTACTAGGGGCGCACTTTATTAAATCTTCCTATATTTTTTTATTTCCATCTCATGGGTACTGTAGCGTATTTGCCCAGTTTGGACTTCCCGCAACTGTAAATTTTGGAATTTGAAGTTTCTCCAAACGTGATTTTAGCAAACAAATTCAGCATAAGAATTTCTGGTCTAATTGCTGGCTACATATTTATGGCCCCTTCGCATGAAGATTATTTCTGCTAACCGTGGGATCTGACGTTTGCAAATTTCCTCAAATAACATATTATTTAATTTCTTAATATTCTATATTGGTAGCGAAGTATGGACGTTGAAATAGAAGGATATACAGAGACTTAGATCTGCTGAAATGAGATATCTTCGGAGGACTGCAGGATACACACTACTAGATCACAAAAAAATGAAGACATCTTAGAAGAATTGCACATGGAATCTTTATACTTTTGGATGGTGTTTCTCTTGAGGCCGAAACAGGTCAACAAATGACCTAAATTCCTGAATGTACTATGATGATGATGATGATGATGATGATGACGATATTCTATATTCAGCTCATTCTTCAGTATATTGATCAATCGTATTTATTAATTGTTATACTAAATTCGGGGTCACATCTTATCCGTTACAAGGTAACCCGGAGGGGTGGTGGTGGGGCTCTAATTAATAAATTTTTTCAGTTTCTCTGTCCTTCGGGCCCTTTCAATATTATGAATGCATAAGTCTGTTTAACACAATTATACGAATTTAGTGGCATTAATTAGAAAAAAGTGTTAATAGTTTGATTATAATGTGGAACAAAAATTCAGTTTTATAACGCTTAAATTAACGGCCCGAATATTTGGTCTAATAATTAGTATAAAGGTTAATTTCTTTGGCAGATTGTTACCACATCTAATTTTGTAGAAAATTTCACATTTGGCCCTCTAACGAAAAGTAAAAATTTTGATTTTTTCCGGTTCTTTGACATTTTGGATCACTGTGCACCGGGCGGCTGCATTAGCGGAACCACATGCGACAGTAGCCACGTCTGCGGCAGGTGAGCAATTCCACAAATTCAATAAATCTTTAGAGAAAACTTCGTGGTATTTAATATACAATTGGTTTGACCTGTGAATTAGGATTTATTATCTGAGGTAAAAGATGCAGGAGATTAAGATGAAAATGGAAGAGCTCAGAAGGTAATTTTACATTAGATATTTGCTATAAAACGGTTCTATCTGACATTTTTATAAACTCTGGTTACAACTTATATTTTTCCATGTTTTTGTACAAGTTTATTACAAACATTGTTTTTTTAATTAAATTAGAAGAAGACACTTCAAGTTTAAATATGATTAGGGGCCTATTTCATAATGACGAATTATAATACTAAATATGTTGGGACCAAAAATTAGTCCGTGGATATCTGACAATTTCTGGTGTATACAAATTATATGCTACGAGAGTACTGGATATATTACGAAGTCAATATTTTATTAGTTACACTCTTCACTGTTTAAACTAATTACTGTGAAAATGAGTTAATATAACATTCAAAATGTATTCCTTGGTATAACGTTTCCATTGAATTGCTCAGGAACAAGGAGAGTAGGGGCGCTATATCAATGAAGTCGTGGTGGCACCAGATTTGTCGAATACCTGTATAGGTAAAGTTTATATTTTAATTCTTTATTTTTTAATTTACCAATAATTACTCATAAGTCAGTTATTCTTTAAAAATAATTATTTATTAAAAATGTGTATAACAACATAGTTGAAACCTTTCTGTTTTGTTGTAATATAAAGTGTTCTGTACGCCAAGTACAAAATGGAACAAATCACTGTAACCTGCTCTAATATCAACATATTTTCAGAACATTGTTTGAAACATAACATCCAGCAAATCTTGACGTGTGTTGTGTTTGGTACCCTTGGTATTGGGTGGGTGACTCGAAATAAATTTGAAAACAACACTTCGCTTAAATAATAACTTTAATGATAGATAAATGTGTACTGTTAGAAGTAATATTTTGTTAATATTCAAGTTTATATTCTCTTTACAATTAGAATTTAATCTGTACTTATAGAGTATTCAGCCAGCTATTTCTTTGTAAAGAAATGTAAAGTATTTACTCCAATTAATTTGTTCCCATTAGAACAATCATAAAGAAATCAAAAGTGATTTCAAACGATTAAAAATTGAGTAAAATTATTAAAAATGATTTAGAATTATTACAAATGGACAGTCTTACCAATTATCGTGAGCAGATAGAGTTTCATGGTTGTCTTTCAGCGTTATCTATCCTCCAGTAGCGTTCTCTTCGATGTCACAACTTTGGGACATAAGTCATGGGTTTATATACTGTATTTGTCCACGCCTTGAACGACTTTTAAGATCTGTTCTAAATGAAAGGGAATGTACGCGTGACCTTTAAAAATGATTTGGAATAATAAATTGTGCGTTACGCATAGTTAGGAGCGGTTTCCAGGTTGTGGGAACGATAAAAAAAAGAAAAAAAAACATCCGGTGTACGTGATTGTGTAAATACCTATGTCATGCTATTGAAGTCTTGGGCTCGATTGAATAGTTTATGAGGGTCTAATATACAACAATACTCCGCCACTGAGATAAAAGTATTTCCTGTCAAAAATGGATAACTCTTATCTGGTGTGTTATGGTGAGCGTGATTACGGTTTCATTAGTAATTTTATACTGGCGGGTTACTCTTATCAAACCACATCCTTTTCCACAATAAGACGAGGTTTATATAATTAATTTTCCTTTTCAGGAAACAATTAATACATAATTAAAAATTTCAATTATAGAGAAATCTTAAACTTGATTACAAATTATATATACATACAAATAAAAGATACATATAGTATTATTGATGAAGTTTTAATTCTCATAATCATAATCCTTTAAAATAATGGTTGTCAACAGATTTCCATAAAAGTATCAAAGATAATTTCTAAATTATCATCAAAATTCTTTAAAAATATGTGTTACATTGGTTGTCATGTGAATCTAAGTTTCTTTAATTTATAATTCAAAATTGAGTTTACTTGAGCTGAAAAATAAATAAAATTCAAGGTGTTAATTCAAATTTTCCAGATCTTGCGAAACGTTGACCTTGAATATTGGTGTTCTGGCTTTCCTCCGGCGTTCTGATTAGGGTTTCCATCTCCATTGCTCTGCCTGGTTCTTCCGGTGTTTCGATTGCGTGTTGATCTCTCCTTGTGGTTCTATCTGAAAATACTTCCGTTAAGTTAGTTCTGTTGCGAGGTACAGGAATATTAGTGGTTTCCTGGGTATGATTGGAGAGTCTTCTAGTACAACATGCGTACTTGTAAATTAACTCTGTCAGAGGTTATTTCCAACACATTGAGGTAATGATTACAAATATTAGAAAAATAATTATCACAAATAGTATTATACCAGTATTATGGATATGTTGAATTTTCTGATTTTGAGATAATTGTTAATTGTTGATTTAATTGTTGTAATTCAATATACTTATGTGGATTGGTAGGAGAACTCCTGGACATCATGGACTCCAAGGCACTAAGTGTCCTTTCTGTTTCTTGCGGTATCTTCTGGATGATCTCCGTCTCTGGTGGCGACAATAATTCAGGTATTTCTGGAGGCAGTATGTGTTCATCCAGCGTAATGTTGGTATAACCATCTGATGTGGGAAGAAGAAGAAAATCTTCGGCGCAGTAAGAACAATCAGTTCTCTCTCGAAGTATTCCATTTCCTGACAAAATGAGGCAGAACTCACAATACGATTATTAACTTTACAATTCTGAGTAACTTTACTAGTATTTGCCAGACTGTATATCCAATATGATTGTTTATTTTTTGCATGAATCCAAATAGGTGTTCGGTGATTAGGTAAAATTAATTTAGTACATACATCGTGTGCTAAATCAGCTAGGCCAAAGAATAAGGCACTACTACATGTAGCTGCAGTTTTCTTAATTAATGGAAACTTAGCTTCACAAATTGATATTAAGTCATTGTTACATGATCTGATATCTTCATGACTCATTAAGGTAAAGTACTGTCCATTCTGTAATATAGCAATATAATCTGAATCTGGCTGAATTGCTACTGGTCGGTTCAAAATAGGAGAATATGTTTGTAATGATTTAATCTTATATAAATTTAGTCCTCTGTCTGATCCTTTCAAAGGAATTCTTATAATCAATCTAATAAAATTAGAGATAGCATAGGCATGTACTCTAGCAAGATCATAGTATAAGTACATGTTTTCAATTTCTGGAGGGACGTATCACCTGGTAACTTAAGAGCAACTTCCGATAAGTTTGATGGGAGTATCAGTGTAGATGACAATCTACCTGTTCAACTTTTATCGAGTCCTTTTTGTAATTGCATAAAATTTATTTGAAGTGACAATGTAGAAAATCCTAATTCTCTCATTGCGAGTGACATTGTTTTAACAGTATTAATGGAATATTTTAAGTGAGTTGTCTCATTAATAAATGTTGTATTTATTTATTTAAATAAATTTAGTATGGTATCCTTTACAATTCCTGACAATGTTGCTAAATTTTTAGTATTTTATTCTACTTCTTGATTCATTGAACTAATATAAGATACTTGTTTTTCTGCAATATGACTTAATATTTTATTCTGTGTGGATAGTAAATCTAAGGCTTCGTGTATATTTTGAATTTCTGCAACTGTGGCCAGTTCCGAATAGAAATTTTAAAACACTTTCCTCCAAAATTTATAAGTCCTCTTTTCTTTCGGTTCATATGATCTGGGGTAGGTAATAAATCTGCTAAATTGTTAATTTCGGTTTGCAATTTAGAACTAAGTTTACGATATTGTTCAATCTCATGCCAACTGACTAATAATCTTTCTGAATAGTGATAATTTGCATATGATGATTGCATATGTTGAAATACTTTCTCAATTGAATCAATAGTTTCTTTATACCATGCAACATTAAAATCTAAAGCAATATTCCAATAATTACCGGTGATTAAGAGTTCTTTCTCATAAAGGAATAGAACTCCTTTATCAAGATGGGGTATTGGTACATCTCCTGCCAAAGAGACTTCCTGTAAAGAAAAAAAGATGTTTATAGTTTAAGTTTGTCGAGGTCGTAAATTATATGGATGAGAATAATTATTTCGGTTACTTTCTGTGATTCCTGATTTAAATTTAGATCGTCTTCAGCGGTTGTAATATTATCAGGGGTATCATTATTTTCATCTGGTATGTCTAATTGTCTACTTACATTTTCATTTTGTGAATCTAAATGTCTACGCGATCATAAATTATATGGGGTTCTATGTTCATAAGTCCGTTGTCTCTGGTAAGAAGGAAGGGTTCAATTTGGATCGTTTGTTGTTAATTCCGGTGAATAAAAAGTTTCTTCCATAGTCTCTGGTTCAATGCTATCTTCAATTTCGTCAATATTTCCGCTAATAGGAATATAATGTCCTTCGTTATCCGTTTGATTTTCATCCACTGGTTTATTTTGTTTATCCTCGTCTAATCTTTGATATTGTTCTTTAGTAGCTCTTTTTTGGTTTCTTATGGGGGTAGATATTGATGAATAACATAATTTCATTCTGTTAACATTTACAACTGATTCTTTTCCTGGACAGTACGAATTAAATACGTAAGATCAGATAATTGTCTCACAACAGGGTATGCTCCTTTCCATTTTTCTGAGAATTTAGTTTTTCCTTTTCCTTTTGGTATATCTTTTAGATAAATAAGATCTCCTATTTCGAATCTAACTAATTTAGTTCCTTGGTCATAATATTGTTTCTGTTTATCTCGACCTAACCTATTGTTTTCTCTTACTACTTCATAAGCTTCTTTTAGTCTCTCAGTTAGAGTAATGATGTGGATTACCATTAATTTCTTGTCTGTCTCTGACATTAAGACCTACTGCATTAAGATCATCTTCGCTTGGTAATCTCATATTTTTACCATATAATAAATAATGTGGGCTTATCTTGGTGATAGAATGAGGGGTTGAGCGTTGTACCATCAATGCATAATCCACAAAATTATCCCAGTCATTACCATATTTATTAACATAATGACTCATTGTCTGATTTAAGCCGTGATGAAAACTTTCCACCTTTCCTTGAGCTTGGGGGTTGTATGCGGTTGAATTTAATCGTCTGATTTGGAATAATTTACAGATTTCCTTAAATAATTCTGATAAAAATTGAGTTCCTCTATCTGAAGTAATATGTTCTGGACATCCATGTCTAGAAAATATTTGGGTTACTTGAGCTCTTGCGACTGTTTCTGTATCCTGTCGGGAGTAAAGGGATTGGCTTCTAGGATATCTTGAAAAATGATCTACACATGTTAGTAGATATCTATTATTGATTAGCTGTTTCTGGGTATGGTCCACATAAATCTATGGATATATATTGAAATGGCTCTGTGCTTTCAGGTAATTCGCCTAATGGGGGGGTTACTAATTTTCCTGTTTTGTGAGTAGCACATGAACGACATTGTTGAATATAACTTACAACATCTTGCAGTTGTCTTGGCCAAAAATATTTAGTCTTTAAAATTTCGTGAGTGCGTTTAGTACCTTGATGTCCTGAAAATATTTTATGATGATGAAATTCAAGGATTTCCTGTGCTAAAGATCTTGGAATAACTATTCTGGGTGATTTTCCTGACTCTATATAATAAATAACATCCTTTGAGTCAATTTTAAACTCATATGTTTTTTCCGTACCTAGTTTATATCTTATTTCCTGACAATAGTGGTCAGTGGTTTGCTCGTCTTTTATTCTAGCTTTAGTAATTCCATCATCCTGTTTTTGATCCGGCGGAAGGATGGGTGCGACTGTCACGTAGCGTGATAATACATCGGCATTAATGTCTTTTTCCTGGTTTATGTTCGATATCGAACTCATATTCCATAAGTTTTAAGAACCCATCTATTTTAATCTAGCGCATTGTGTGATTTTTTGTGGTTATTAACCATTTTAAAGCTATGTGATCAGTGATTAGTTTGAATTTTCGACCATATAATAACATCTGAAAATTTTGGTACCGAAAATTACTGCTATTAATTCTTTATGAGTTACACTATATTTTATTTCATGGGGATTGAGAATTCTGCTAGCATAGCTAATAGGTCGTTCTTTTCCATTTTGTTCTTGATTTAATATTGCTGATACAGCATAATTAGATGCGTCACAGGATAATATAAATGTTTTTTCAAAATTTGGGTTTTGTCCTAAAAATTACTTCTGGCTAAGAGCGGTTTTCAAATCATTAAACGAATTCTCTTGCTCTATGGTCCAAATGAAAGATTGATCCTTTTTGGTTAATTGTGTTAGGGGTCAACTTCTAGCTGCAAATAGATTTATAAATGATCTGTAATATCCTGCTAAACCTAAGAATGCTCCTAATGTCTTTTACTGTTTTAGGTTTTGGGTAATTCTGGATGGATCGAATTTTATGGATCTGGGGCTACTCCATCTTTATTTTATGATGTGGACCTAGATAGTAGTACTTCTGGGACTGCGAAATGAACAATTTATTTAAGTTCAATCTGAAATTAGCATCTCTAATACGGTTCGAATATTAAGCGTAATCTTCTAGCGTGTTCTTCTACAGTAGGGGCAAAAACATAAATGACATCTAAATATACTAAACATTCAATATCTTTTAAGCCTAATAATACTGAATCCATTACTTTTTGAAATGTGCTAGGACTTTCCTGCGAGCCCGAATGGTAATCGTTCATATCTATAGCTTCCAAAGGGTGTGACGAAACCAGTTTTATCTTTATCTTCTTCTTTTAATAGGGATATGCCAATAAGCATTTTCTAAGTCCATGAGTGAAAAATATTTACTTCCGGCCATTAATGATTAAAGTTGTTTTGGACATCTGGGATGGGGGTTATATAGGAATTTTGGTGAACACTATTTTAAAGCTCTAAAATCAGTACAGAAATCGATATTTTGGGGTTCCATCGTATGGGGATTTGTTTCTTACTAGTACTGCCGGTGCGCTCCAAGGTGATGAACATTGCAGTTATAACTCTTTTTCTATCATATCATTAAACTGTCTTTCATTTCATCTCTTTATGGCAAATGGGACTTTGTAAGGATTTTTCTTAATAAGTTGAGTTTCTTCTAAATTAATTTCATGATAACCTTTTATTAGTACAAGGGTGTTGTTCCTGGTGGTGGATCACAAAATAAATCGATATAGTCTTCGAAAACATTTATTATATTTCTGACTCTTTTTCTTTAAATGTTTCAATTTTTCTTTTTATGTTTATCTTTGGCTCTTTTTTGTAGATTTATTTCTGCATGATTCTATTTATTATACAGTCTGTTCGTAATATCAACGGTTCTA
>JASPKZ010005767.1:0-31623 GCA_030220185.1 Diploptera punctata
TGGATAGAAGGGATACAAGCAGCTATTATATCAGAGGTTGGAGGAAGATCAATGGATGGACAGAGGAATGGCGTTTGGTTTCGGAACTATGGCGGCAGCTGCCATATACTGAATATTATGATTATTTGAATTTAGTAACTGCAGGAAAAATGCTGGATGGAATGCTGAAGGCAGGACGAGGAGGACCCAGGGAACATGGATGATAAAGAAAAACATAATCAGCAAGGTTCAAAGCGAGATATTGTGATAGAACTCGTACGGAGCAAATTCATTTGACTGAAGAGAACTATGTAATGTAGAGAACCCTCAAATACTATAGTATATTATTATGATTAATATTATTATTAGAATTATAAAACAATCAAAATTACTTTCCATATTACCACAATTCATTAATTGTTCAAAAAACATTATAAAATTTGTTCATCCAATTTGCGGGGTGACAACCTTTCTAGCCCTCAAGTGAAATTGAGTGAGAGAACATCTACATTAAATAATGCGTGGTAAATAATAGACTTCGGTCCCCCAGCTTTATTCATTAGTAAAATTTTGTTTCACAAGCTGCTTAATCAGTGAGGTACAGTAGATTTCCATCATGATCGCTCCATAAGCCTCCTGCTCATTGTTGCCGTTTTATAATACCCAGTCAACTTCCCTCTGTTAGGTTCATCTGGACACAGACCCATGCTCAGAATTGTTATTTTTAAAATCAGTTTGGTATGCAATGTAAGCTTGTCCGATCATGCATAATTCCTTACTAATATACGTTGTTAAGACCTATATAACATACACTCCTATACACAATACGTCAATATTCCTCATTAGACTCAAGCATTTTACGAACAGAAAGAACATCATCAACGTGATGAATCGTGTATAAATGATATGGACAAGAATGAATACAGTTCAGTAATTGGAGAGGTACGGAAAAATAAGTATATGTTTATTTTTTACATTTTACTTTGGGCTTCGTAAAATATCCTGTTACAGATTTCTAGATAATTTGCTGTCATTTAACGACAAGAAATCGAAAAATATGAAATATAATATATTTTATATTTTTCCCCCATCACTTATAAATTTATGCATGGCTTTAGAAGCGTTAGAAAACTTTAAATAGTAGGAAAAGTAGAAAAACGAAACTGTAAAAAAAATGTCCAAAGTATTTATTGTGCTGTGAAAAATGAAATATAAATTTAAAAAATAACCAGAAAGTTCTTCTTCTTCTTCCCTTCCAAGTAATAGGCCAGGCCTGTTACTCCTATAAAATTTTCCCCTATGGAAATTCTCATATAAGACTTGAAAGCAAATAATAGTCCCTTCGATGGATGCTGCCAAGGAGGCAAGTTTTAAAAACTAAATTCCAGACCAAGGGCGAATAATCCTGAAAAAAAATCAGTTGAAACGGGATTCAAACCTGGCCCGCAGGACATCATCTTATGTTACTTGATCGCGATAATATTACGTTTATAATAAAAAAAACTTTTACCGTTGCCGTATAGATATTAACGATGTAACATTTTGTTAAAAAAATATTATGAAGCTTTAACTACTTCACTTAAAACATGTGTCACCCAAGTTCTCTTATGATCGTATTAAATTCTATAATTTATCAATCGAGAGAATGTGGCCTAACAAATTGCATGTTATAATGCCTTTATTTTCCTACTAAGACCTTATAATATTATTTATTCTTTGCATCATCAATCCGTCATTAGATTATATCATCATGACATCATCAACCAGGGATTAGGCAATTGCCCGTTTTGTGTTAATTTCAGAAACCCTATCATATCATAAGAAACAAGCAGCGGATTATAAAGACCGCCATTTGATTGTTACACAATGATAACAAGAGGAAGTTATGCACAATGATCACATGTAAGTGTAACATTTCTTTGAGTTAGCCGGCAATTTGTTTTAAGTTCCGACAGATGGCAGCATGGCACTAGTTTTAAACGAATAAATTTGTTGATTATTCTAATTAGCTAATAATTAGTTTTTATCTATTATATTGATTTAAAACATATTTAACCATTTATGAATTGGTAAAACCTTCAATTGGATAACCGACCTGCATTTCGTATCCATTATTTTCACTAATAGACCCGCTACTTGGTTGACTTTCCAGTTTTTATAATATTAATACCTACTTTTGCTTTTTGTTGCGTTACACCCTGGAAAGAAATCCAGGAAATTTTTGGAGTGGGTTCGAGGCTTGTCCTTGACCCCAAAATCTAAACGCACTATACTTTCAAGAGCTTTTCAGTACTCTAAACATCGACTCCATCAGGAATCCACCCGTTTCAGAGTTAAAGTTTAACATCTATTCTTATTTCTGTAATGTGCTGTCATTTAACAGAACATAGAAAATATTGGGAAATAAATAAATAAAAAAAAATATCTATATATAAATATATATATATATATAGTATATATTTACACACACACACAATTGCTTGTGAATTTATGCAGGTTTTAAGAACGCTAGAAAACGTTCAAAATAGTGAAAGTAGAAAAGCTAAACTGTGAAAACAAACGATACAACAAGTATTTAGTTAACTTATTGTGCTATGAAAGAATAAATATAATAAAATAATTAAAAAACACAGAAAGCTAAAACTAAATTCCAGAGCAAGGCCGATAATCCTTAAAAAAAAAATGTTAACAGGATTCGAACCTGGGACCCGCATGAACCGTAGTCACAAATTTCAGACCGCAAGAAGATCTCTCATTAATTATTTTGGGCGATAATATTAGCTTATATTAAAACATGTTTATAGTGGCCGTATGTATTAAAACGATGTAGAAGTTTTGTTAAAAAAATTAAGAAGCATTAAACACATCAAGCTGATCAGGTATCACACATTTCTCATATGAATCAATATTAAACTGATGATTATCAATCGAGAATGAAGTAGGCCAACAAATCTTTTGTAATGAGTTTTTTCCCTACTAGAACTATTAATATGATTTATGTCTGCGTTAATCAAGCAGTCTGAAAAATTATATCATCATCTCATCACTCCAGGATTAGGCATTGCCCGTTTTGTGTTAAAATTCAGGAACGTTCATCAATACATAAAAAACATCAGCTGATTAAGAGACCGCCATTTTGATTTGTTATAGATCGATAACAGAGAATTTATGCACAATGATACACATGTATATTGTACATTTCTTTGGAGTTAGCCGGCATTTGTTTTTAATTTCCGACAGATGGCAACATGGCAGCTAAGTTTTAAACGTAATCAATTTGTTGGATATTCTAATTATCGTAAATAATTAGTTATTTTCTATATTAGTGGATTTAAATATTTACATTAAGAATTGGGAAAACCCTTCATTTGATAACCGGCATTTCGTATCAGATATTTTCACTAATAACCCACTACTGGTTTGACTTCAATTTTTATAAATTTATACCTACTTTTGCTTTTTGGTTCAACAACACCCTGGGAAGGGAATTCCAGGGAAAATTTTTGGAGGGGTTCGAGGTTTGTCCTGAACCCCAAATCTAAACGCTACTTCTCAACAGTCACAGAACTCTGAACATCGGACTCCAATCAGGAGTCAACCCGTTTACATGAGTTTAGTTTTTACATCTATCTTATGCGTTTGAATATCTTTAATTTATAGAATAGTAAAACACTCAGATTGATAACCTAGCATTTGTTCAGAATATTTTCAACTTCAACCACACTGACTTCAGTACATTTTTTGTAAATGGTAATAACCACTTTTAGGCCCGCTACCTGAACGGATTCTAACAAACACCAAGCCACAGGGGACCTCCAATTATTGACAGAAAACAACGCCATCTGCCCGACTGACAACAAGGAATGAAGCAGCAAACTAAAACTCCCACATAGTAACCATTCGCTACGCACGGCTTTCATTACAAATATTCCAAACAAGACTTCCACAACCGAATATGATTGCGTGTGCAAACGTGAAAGATACCATGCACAAACAGAGAAATGTCAATATGAATTAGGACTAGAATAGTTATCATCAATAGTTGCCACATGTGCGCATTTTGACTATTATACACCTCTTTGTTCATTTAAGGTTGAGGAAGCGCTCCAGAGACGCTGTTCCCCAGGACTAGAACGGCCTGCATTTGGCAGGTTGGTGGCCCACACTCTCCCTGAAGGTGTCTAATTTTTGGAGTGGTTTTATACCCGAAATTTTGCTCGCCATTTTTAAATGGTAAAACCTACTTTTGCGCATTGATGAAGTTGGTAAGGGGGACCCCAAAAGCCTGCATTGCAGGCGTAAGACTCACTCTTGTTGAAGTTTGAGTATAATTGTTGCATATGATTTTCTTGACATCTCATTTCATTTTACTATACGGCTTTGAAATACTGACATCAAATTCAATAACAACTTGGTATTCAAGTGATAATTTTATTAGATTTTAGTTTCTCTGCCTTAAATGCGTAATTTTGACCTGGTCTCTAACAGAGCACCTTCAACTACACATTAATATATTTGTGTACTATTTCGATGTCATTTCAGAGTTTTCTACACACCAGTGAAACTAAAAACTAAGGCCCGTATCCCGACTATCCAACTGTCGTCGCCCCACCTCACATCCACATTGGCTATCACATAGGTGAATGATCTCCAGCAGTATAAGAGTGAATGTGGTCCAGCATATCGCGCACCCAGCGTCTTGTCTGAAGCGCCACCCACTTTTAACGAGTACCACTATGGCACCTCATCCCCCATTTTAAATAATAATTTTTTGGTCCTGTGGATTATCAACTTGTGTGGTAGGGAGCTTAGTACCATGATACGCGATCATAACCGGAACCTTGGCTTGCGTAAATAAGAGGAGAGAACTAAAAATAATCCGCAACGTGGAACAACGACCACACTGGAAAGCTGCAACACGGAAGACCCACACGCAGACACGGCGGAATAGATATCGGAACGGCGAAAATGGCGGAATGGGCAACCCAATCTCCGGGATGAATAAGAGACACAGCTCGGGGAACAAGAGTGAAGTCCGCACGGCAGAGGGGAACAGAAACCCCCCTTGTGGGAGCAAACACAAGAAGCAAGTGCAAAGGCTTGAAGGGCAGCCCTTCAAAGGCTAACCCTGCGTACGTTAGTAGCGTGCTAGGGACACTTCAAATACTTACAAAGCCAAAGTCACCGCGACTGTCCACCAAGACGCCAAAACGGAATAAAAAGAACGACAAAAACAAACACGAAACAAGACAACAACTAAAAGTAGAGGAATTAAACACATACAAATAAAACAACTGAAAGAACTTTGCAGGAGGACTGAGAAGAGAATACCAAAGCAGCATACAGCTATTCACCACGAGAAGAAGTTTGGAAGACCAAAGAAAAGATGAAACAGGCAAGCAATTTTAGCCGGATAGGCTAGTATATAGCCCAAATCGTGAAGAGAAGTAGAAGAAGGTCGTAGTATATTATATGAATAGTAAACAATAAACAATATTATTAAATTACGTTCTTGCCTTAGAAAACATTTTGTAATTGCATTTAGGTTCCTCCTGCCTTAAAAAATTGAATAACATTTAAAAAGATAAGTTAGACCGGCTTCTTACAAAGAATCTAAGCAGCCATGAGACATATCAGTTGAAATAAACCTGTGCATGTATAAAGGTTGAGCAATTTAGACCCACAGCCCAATAATTTATATCAAATAGATATAGCTTATACAGGAAATCCTTTAAAAAGAACCTCGCATCATTCGGCCGCCGCACAAGACTGTTGAAATCTCATATCTCAATAATGGTGAGGCATTTTTCATAATCTAATTAGTTCAGTTAATTGTATTTTGTAGCTCTAAATGTCTCCATTTACCGTTAGTAACTGAACAACGCGACTCGCCCCCCCCCCGTCAGTGCAACGAATAGGTGCAAATGAGAGCCCTGCAACGCTGTAAAAGGTTTCACTTAAAAATGATTTCGGTATAAGAACCACCAAATAAAAAAGATATCGCAAGAACGAAAAACAAACATATCTTGATGGTATCAAACTACTATGTGTAAACTATAAATAATATATAATAATTACTAATAATACTAATATTACTAATAATAATAATAATAATAATAATAATAATAATAATAAATTATATATAATAAGTATAATAAATAGATATAATGAATGATAATAATACTAATAACAATAATACATAATAGTAATAATAATATTAATTGTAAACTCATTAATAAAATACCATTTATCGGAAGATTAAATCCGGCCATTTCATGAGTGGAATTCCCTTTAAATCCTTTTTACTTTACACTAGAGTGACAGCATCAGTCCCCACTAGAACATCACCCTCAAAGATAAGTATTGTTTCAAATGACTCCAAATTGAGGTAAGTCACCAGGTCCACCGACTTTGGCATACAGCTGGCAGTCTCTAGATGACCTCAATGCCAGTGAGTTCAGAAAAACCCCGGTAAGGATTGGGAATACTTGACAACCGCCATAGGGTTGTTTCTATAAAATTACTCGAAAATAATTCCATTGAAAATACACCCACTGTAGTCAGTTAAGTCCAAGGTAGCCAATCAGAAATATGTGAAACAATCTTTGCAGGCGTTCGCGAGGAATGATTATCTGGAAGGAGGCACCATATCCTATTTAGTACAGGTTGTAATAATTCGGGACACACTGTCTCACACTGTTTTTTTGCTTTCTTTCTGTTAAAACCTTCGCGTAATATGCTCTGACTTCACAATGATGACGAGTGTATGACGTAGTGTATATAAGGATTGTATTGGTATATGCAGCTCCTATACAAGTTTATTAGTATAGGAAATTACACACCCTATATATAAGGTTTATATTTGTCTAACTAAACAAACGATAAAGCCTGTATAGGCAGTTCTCATTAGTAAAAATCCATCGACCCCGGCCCGGTTTGTAACCCGCGGACCTGAGGCAAGGACATACTCACTCTTTTCATTTCGGCCGACAATATGGAGAAATGGTAGAATTCAATTTGTATCTGGAGGAAAACCTCCCTAGCTTCTGTTTGGTCCGCCACGACCCTCTAGGATGATGAGACTGACCATCTCGAGACCACTGCGATGACAGGCGAATGTCACAACTGCTTTGCGCCACGGAGCCGCCCAAACTATTGAATATTAACAACACATTCCATTTGATTATATTTAATATTTTGTACTTCAAATTTAATAAAGTATATTTTAATTGCCAGCTCCCGATTTGTGTCTCAATTTGTGAGATAATTGTTTGTTCCACTCTTTACTATTTTTGCAGCTACTTGATTAAACACCTGAAGATAGTTTCCATGTTTCCACCGCTGTAGTATTTAATAGGTTAATGGTTGTTTATTGCAATGAGATCACACATGCCACCGGGATATGTAATGACTAGCGCGAGGATTTTTTTGAAATTTTCACGTTTTAACTGTTAGAGAGCGCTGAGACAAGTATCTATTACATTTTATGATGTGCAGAATGAAATAAGACCAACATACATTTTTTCATATTGCATAATATTTTTGGCGAAATGTTAAATATTTTAGTAAACTTTAATATTCTCTCATATTTTTCAACTTTTCAATTTTTTAAAATAAGATTTCTAATAATAGCTTATGTAACACACTCAGGACTGTCTTCGTGATCATACAAATTGTTGCGGTAAACATTGTTGCTTTTGGTGCTGCTCTTCCGATTAAGTTTCCAGTTATAATGTAAATAAATAATATTTTTAAAAACTAAAACACACGGTTTATTAAGAAAACCAAACTAAAAATGAAAAATAATTTTAATTTCCAATACGCTTGGGATACATTAAGGTGGTCACCCAAAAAAAATCATCTCCAACACATCTAGAATAAAACTAGAGTTATCGTAAAGTATGCCACGAGTGATTTCTAGAGATTTTGGAATCAAGAGTGGGCAATTTTTTAGGACTATTTAACGAATAAAATTAAGCTTTTTATTCACAAATCATTATTTAACTATAGTTATTTTAAAATACTTATATGTTTAATGTAAACGGCGATGTTTGAAAACAACTGAGAACGATAGGTACGCCTTCTACTGCTTCTTTTTTGTTTATCACTTGCAACCTAGTTCATACTATTTATTGCAAAGGAACGCAATATTGTAAGGAGGAGCTTTCTTTAATATGGTAATTATAACACTGATACATCTTGGTCAACACGACTCTGATTGGTTGTAAAACGAGAACTCATTGAAACGTGATTGGTCATTGACTCCCCTTTGGGGCATGAGTTAAATAGTCAAACAAAAAGAATAGTTTTACATCAAAGCGTGGGGTGGTTTTTTATGATTTTTACATTTTCTTCTTAGGACTTTACTTTACCAATATCTGTTTATTTTCACATATATTAATTGATTTTAATGGGTTCGATAGTTTCCATTAGTATTCGAGTACAACTAATACCCAATATTAAGTCGTAATAAATTACTTGAAAGGCTCAACCATTTTCCAAGTAGATCTAGGGTTTTGAAAAAAGCGCCCCTCAGTTACCTCTGATTTTCTTTGTCATCTTCAACTTTTCTCGATACTGCAAAACTTGTACGTACACCTGCTTCTAACCGCCTCGTATAACTAACTTAACTAACTAACTAACTAACTAACTAACTAACTCACTGTCACTATCGAACCCGTAGGTTCATGGCCACGCGGACATAAGCTCTCCATACATCCCTATCCTGCGCTCATGTTTTCCAATCAACCCCTGTATAATGTACTTCCCTCAAATCATCATCATCGTCATCTGCATTCATGGATTAGGTCTGTTGACCCGTTCCGACTTCAGCCCCTCCCTTTCTAGTCTGTCCGCCCACATCTCGGATGCCTGTAGGTTTGTATTTTGTTTATTTGTTTTGGATATCTATCTTCATTCATTCTGTCTAATGTGTTTGCTTGAATTTTTGTCTAAATATGTATCTATTTTATCAGTTATTTGCAAATATTTCAAGTCCTGTCTTATTTCTGTGTTCTTGATTCTGTCTTCCTTAGTGCACCCTTTAAACAGATCTCAAAAAATTCATTTCTGCCGCCGTTTATCCTACTTAGATCTTGTTTTTTATGTATCCAGGCTTCTGAGCCATAGAGCAGTACGGTACTTGCCAACGTTTTATAAAATTCAATTGGGTCTCTCTTGTTGTTTTTATTATTTAGTGATCGTTTTATCGTACCAACATATTCCCTGGAATTTTGCTATTTTATTAGTTTATATCATTATCATAATTAAATGAAATGTCACATCCTAGATAATTGAGATGGGTCACCTGTTCTAATGATTTTGTTTCCCTATTACTATTTGGATCTGATCCCTCAAATCCTAGTTATGTTATTCTACCAACTGGGGCGTTTTCCTTCTGGTTTTCCTACAAGAAGCTTCCATAACACGTCTTTCATTCCCCATTCGTGCCACATGTCCTGCCCATCGCAGTCTACGAGACTTAACTGTTCTTATTATATCTGGCTTCCTATAAAGACCATGTAGTTCATTGTTCTGTAGTCTTCTCCATTCACCTGTCTGTTCATCTCTCTTTGGTCCAACAATTTTCCTAAGTACTTTATTATCAAATACTTGTAATCTCCTTTCCTCCCTTAAAGTAAGAGTCCATGTTTCGCACCCATATAATATAACTGGCAAAATAATAGTTTTATATTTTCAGTTTAACGTTTTTTGAAAGGAGTTGGGACATCAAGAGTCTCTGCAATGCATAATAGCACGCATTTTCAGAATTGAGCCTATGTTTAATTTCCTTGTGCATCTCATTCCTATTTGTGATTATTGTTCCTAGGTATTTGAATTCAGCCACTTCCTCAAAATTTCCCTCATTTGTCATTAGCTGTCCATTTCCATTATATAATGCATTTCTACCATATATTTAGTTTTATTGAAATTTACTTCCAGTCCTAATTTCTTAGTGTTACTCAATAGTGTGTGCGTGTTGTCCTTTAGTATCTCCTCGCTATCGGCCAATAGTACTACATCATCAGCATACTAACAGCTTATTAATACCATTGAGTTGTAGGTCTTCCTCATCCGCGTTATACGTTATTTTTTTGCGCGATGGTGTTTTCAAAATAATAAATAATAGTAAAATAATAACGTAATTGTTGGAAATATTTGCGTACATTATAAACAATTGACTAACGTTAACAGTGTGGGCAATGTTTATTAGTTGAAACAACAGGAGGCCTTGAGAACAATTATTGATAACATGGCCGCAAGTACGTATTTATTGTTTTATATTGTTTCAAATAAAGTTCAGTTCATTTAAAATGCAGTGATTTGTTTCGTATAATTTATATTAACACTACCTTTTGGGTATTTTTTGTATATACATTGAGGGCAGTGGTTTTACTTTCCACACGCGTTTTGTAATATGTAATGCGGTAAAACTTGTTTAAACCGGAACGTGAATAATGCGGAAATCTGTCCAATGAGAACAAATTTATTGGTTCCGGCGAAATAATAGTAATTTTTACGTGCATTTATTTTGCGTAAAACGGAATCTGTACAACGTGGAAACGAAAAAAAATTATAAAGCGGAAAGGTATATATATATGTGTGTGTATAGTATGATAAGAAAAATAAATGCCTGGACGGGATTCGAACCCGGATCTCTGAGTCTGTACCTCAGCGTGATGTCCATTACGCCACCAGGCGAATCCAATTCAAACATTTATTTTTCTTGTATTATATTCTCCATTATTACTAGATCGGCCGCGGTGGACTAGTGGTTATCCTCCTTGCCTCTGGTCCCGAGGGTCTCGGGTTCAAACCCGGCCGGGGTCGATGGATTTTTTAGGACGGAAAAATCCAAGGAGCAAGTCCTCCGGGAGGGACTTTAAAGCCGTGGGTCCCGAGTCTGAAGATTTTCAGGCTCGTAAAAAATCCTTAAGCCTGAATGAAAAGGCCTCTAAGCAAAATTAACCGAATTTCCCGTCCTAGTACTACCTTGGTTTCCTAGATGTCAGTATGAGGTGGAACGCTGACCACGGATCACTCAAAATGACATCTATACGAAAACAAGTGTAACTAAATTAGTATGGTTCAAATTCTTCCCTGTAGGGGGAGAGCGCCTAAACCTCTGTAAAGGGAAAACATAGGCTTACAATACAAAAAAAAATTACTAGATGTCGCGAGAACTCGGTCTTCACCGACAAGACAACCCTTGAGGATGCCAGCCGCAGTCTCTGGCGAAACGTCGGGGAACTACAAGCCTCACGACCACGGCCAACAGCCCGAAAATCTTCTTCAAGATCATCATTTAATTACATTTTTCTCAGATCAGTTGTCTTGTGGCTTGGTTCCTTTTTTTGCAGAAAATGGTCCAATTATACTTCTTGCTCTCTTATATGTTCATTAAAAAAATGACTGTGATGATCCATTTGTTATTGTTTGAACTTTTACAGTTTTTATATACGCATGTACTAAATTTTTATACAGAAATATTGTCCAAAATACATTTATTATCATTATTTAAATCGGTAAACTCCAAAATTTCATCCAGGAAACTTGTTAGACTGGGGATCGAACCCGGACCACCTGGATCCGAAACAACGACCGATAGAAGAAAGGTTGGGGCACAGAGAGTTGAATTACAGGATAAAAACAATGTATTTTATGGATGTAGCCCCATATGTCACAGGGGTTGATACGCTGAAGATAGTTTTAACGTTTACATTTTAATTTCGATATCTGACAGCGCCAGAGCAGGACACAACGGCTGATTTATATCGTTCATTTTATTACACACGCTATAGCTTTATCTCTGGCGTGTGTGGAAAAATTGCATTCGGACGTAGATGCATCGTCCATTTTATTGATGTTTCGCCACGTCATGATATTTAAATCAAAATCCTGCCAACAAGGAAACTCATAAGGGAAGTGCTCGAACCAGGCGTCTTCAAATTTTATATGTGTGTATATATCTTCTTCTTCCTTCCAAGTATTAGGCCAAGGCCTGTTACGATCCTATAGAAAATTTTCCGATCCTTCCAGAAAATTCTCATATAAGACTTGCAAGCATAATATTAGTCCCTTCAATTGGTTGCTGGCCAAAGGAAGGCAAGACCAGTGATGCGGCTGCCATCTTATAGCCTCTGGTCATGCTTTTGTGGAGAAGAAAAGAAAATAAAGGAAAGAAGAAATGGAAGAAAGGAAAGACTACATAGCCCTCGGATGCCCTAATAGCGTTGGGGTCGAAAAAAAACAAGAGTTAACCGAGAGAGGTTGAATAGTAAAGTTAAAAAGAGTGCAAAACACAAGTAAGTGGAAGAAATGTTTTGCTCAGCTTGGGCACCGTGTATATATATATATATATATATATAGGGGCACGCCGTAGCGTAGTGGTTAAGGCACTGAGCTACAAGCCGGAGGGTCGAGGGTTCAAGTGCCGTTGGGGGTCAGGATTTTTAAACTGACCCAAACCTTCTCGCGGCACTTGGCCTTGGGGTTGACTCAGCCTCTAACGGAAATGAGTACCAGACGCTTGTTCTGGGGGTAAAGGCGGCCGTCACGCAGGGCTGACAACCCGGCTGACATAAAGTGCCGATTGTCTAGAAAAAATGGGAGCCTTAACCTCCTACTACCCCAAGGGCATCCGGGCCTGTTGTGGGATCACTTTACTTATATATATATACTCCTTTTCAACAGTGTTTGCAGTTGAGAAACTTTCCAGCCACTGCTTTGGAGGTTGTCCCAAGGGCATTGTGGTGCTCCTTTTTTTTCAGTCATGGCGATTTTTTTTGCGAGACATCATCAGACATTAATAAATGAGTTGGAGAAAATGTTTTAACATCTCACCTCACAAAGTTGCATGTCTTCACGATACCGGTTTCAAAAGTATAGTATTACTTCCATCTTCAGTCAAATACTATACTTTTGAAATCGGTATCGTGAAGTCACGCAACTTTGTGAGGTGAGATGTTAGAACATTTTCTCCAACTCATTTTATTAATATAAATATCTTATAGTGTTTGCTCCCACTGTAAATTTAATTCAAATCATCAGACATTCTTGAGATACGGTTTAGCCGCCCGTTTATACTCTCTTTTTACCCACAAGACATCCTGTATTCCATGCTTAGTTTTGATTTCCTTATTTGTAGCAGGGATCACCAATGATGGATGTCCATTTTGAAGGTAGTAAATTCAGTCGAGGTCCGGAACCACAGCTGATTAAACATTTTGTATTCTAAGCCCTTGTTTCCCTTAACAGAGATTTTTAGGCGCTCTCCCCCTACAGGGAAGAATTTGAACCATACTAATTTTAGTTACACTTGTTTTCGTATAGATGTCATTTTTGAGTGGACCGTGGTCAGCGTTCCGCCTCATACTGACATCTAGAAAACCAAGGTAGAACTAGGACGGAAAATTCGGTAAATTTTGCTTAGAGGCCCACAGATTATACCAATTGTCATTGAGAGAATTTCAAACAAATAAATTTATCATAAGTAATGCCACGAGTGATTTCCAATTTATCTGGAGAATTTGGAAATCAAGAGTGGCATTTGTTAGGACTATTTAACGAATAAACTTAAGCTGTTTATTCACAAATCAGTATTTAACTATAGTTATTTTAAAATATTTATATATTTAATGTAAACGGCGATGTTCGAAAACAAGTGAGAAACGATTGGTACGCTTCATCCGCTTCTTTTTTTTATCACTGCAACGAGATCATACTATTTATTGCCAAAGGAACGCAATATTGTAAGAATGCTCTCTAGTGGAGAAAAAAATGAAACACTCCAAACTGTACATTAATTCATTTTGATGTCGTATGATGTAAATATGACAATTATATTTTTCTGGATTATTACCTGGGAAAAATACATTTAAGAAAGTGCAAACAGTGTTTCTTTTTTGGTGGTATAATCAATTGCTACAAATGTTTTTATATTAACTCCTGCAAGCGCTATGTGTTGACATCCATGCGCTATATATACAATTTCGTAGCCGTATTTCTTAGGGAGTCAGTCACTGCAAAATAATGATCAGACCTATTCAGAATATTAAAAAGGAGGAGCTTTCTTTATATGGTAAATTTAATATTAAGTATTTGGTGAAACAACGACTGTGATTGGTTGGAGAACAGAAATCATTGAAACGTGATTGGTCATTGACTGCCATTTGGGGCATGAGTTAAATAGTCAATTGCATTTCTAAGTTAAGAGAATTATCAGATGACTGAAAGCAAGTAATGGTCTCTTAAACCAATTTATAGTAAATTAGCGCTTACTTCTGATTGCTTTTTCATTCAGGCTTAAGGATTTTTACGAGCCTGAAAACCTTCAGACTCAGGACCCATGGCTTAAAGTACGAAGCTTTTATTAAGTAATTAATATTATAAGGAAATTATTTAAATTATGTTATGGGTATGAATTGTACAAAACACGTGTTAAATACAGCACAGTAGTACACAGTTATTAATTATAATAATTATTAATAAGTTTATGATAAACTAACATAGGGTCAGAGTAATATTTAAATATCTCACTTCACAAATTTCATGTTTTTCACGATACCAGGTTTCAAACGGAATCCCGTCCATCTTCAGTCAAATCTCCGAGCAAAAGCCGAACGAGAACATACCCAGCATAAACCCTCTGTACAAAATAATTACCAAAAACAGTGAGTACCAAAATGAAAGCAGATGATGATACATAAGTTATCGAAAGGCCACCTATAAAACAGCACTGTAAATTACTTATGACTATTTAACTCATGCAACAAATGCTAGTCAATGACCAATCACGTTTCAATGAATTTTGTTTTACAACCAATGACAGTCGTGTTTCACCTCGCTCTTTATCGATTTCTCTTTATCGGCTCCTGCTTTTGTGATAAAGCTCCTTCTTTTTAATGTTCTGAACAGCTCAGAACATTATTTTTCGCCAACAAATACATTGAATACAGCAAATAATGAACAGATTCCTTGATTTTACTGAGTTGTTTACTAAAAAAATAAATGAATAACCCGTAATGTTGATTATGATATATAGTTTGATGTGTTTCATTATTTCTCCACTTGGGTGCACTCTTACAATGTTGCGATCTTATTTGGCAATAAATAATATGATCAAGCAGCAGTGAATGAACATAACCTCACATTTCTGATTTGTTTTCAAACATCGCCGTTTACATTAAATACATAAATATTTTAAAATAACTATAGTTAAACAATGATTTGTGAGTAAACAACTTAATTTTATTCGTTAAATAGTCCTCACTTCGTGAGTCGTGAATTTATGGATAATTTGGAAATCACTCGTGGCATTACTTATGACAACTGAGATATCAGGTAAAGTAAAGTGATCCCACAACAGGCCTCAGGGGTCCCTTGGGGTAGTAGGAGGTTAGGGCTTCCACTTTTTCTAGACAATCGGCACTTTATGTCAGCCGGGTTGTCAGCCCTGCGTGACGGCCGCCTTTACCCCAGTACAAGCGTCTGGTACTCATTTCAGTTAGAGGCTGGGTCGACCCCAGGGCCATAGTGCCGCCAGAGGGTTTGGGTCAGTTTAAAAATCCTGACCCCAACGGGACCTTTCGGCTTGTAGCTCAGTGCCTTAACCACTACGCTACGGCGTGCCCCACTTAGGGACCTTGGAGTTAGAAAATCGCTGAATGGAAAGAACATTTTAATGTTAGTTTAGGAAGCAAAGCCGTACATTTGTCACATATTCTATTCAGTTTAGATATTTTTCTTGTGCATTAGCTTTGTTCATTTCTTCTTCTTTTCAATGGAAGGCAGAGAGTGTTGAATTAGTGCTTTGTCAACGAGATCCTGAGATAGGAAGTTGATGGGTATTGTGCATTACGTAGAATGGCTTCTCTCTTTTCATCTTGATTGTGTGTGGGAAAAGAAAACAACCTTACAAATAGGACTTGCAGTGTGACCCTTATTGTGTGTCATAATTCTAGGATATCCTTTGTATTTGGCCAACTTCTTCTATAATTTAATTTGTTTACAGTATTTCTTTCACAACAATCATAATCTGATTTTCTCTTCCTCTAAAGTAGGCAAATTTATTTTCTCACAATTTTCTCTTGCATTTGTTACATTAGGCTGCTTGGGAATTGTTTATCATTTGTCTTTAACTAGGATACAGGCTATTCCAAAAGGTGGTTTACAATTTCGATGAATGATAGAGGAGAAAAAAAACACAGGGACATGTTTTTAGAAACATGAAACATTAAGGCATTACGAGTATTTGAAAATAATGTTCT
Source organism: Diploptera punctata (assembly GCA_030220185.1). Lineage (NCBI taxonomy): Eukaryota > Metazoa > Arthropoda > Insecta > Blattodea > Blaberidae > Diploptera > Diploptera punctata. Next base: position 16,248 of record JASPKZ010005767.1, read on the forward strand.
TATGAAAATGTACCTGTGAGAGAGATGTACAGACAAAAATTGCAATGGCAAAAATGCAACTAAAACATTACATGGAATAATTTGGAACAAAAATATCACAAAGGAAACTAAAATGAAAATTTATGAGAGCGTAATACAGAATATATTGTTATGTGGAAGTGAAACTTGGTCTTTGCCGGAAGTGCAAAAAAAAAATAGAACAGTTGAATTTGATTATTTTAGAAGAAACCTCCAAAAAATGAATGTCACCACATCTGTTGTTAAGAGGATTGAAAATCAAACGCTTAAATGGTATGGCCATGTACAAAGAATGGAAAATGAAAGATGGCCAAAAAAATGTATACCAATGGTCACCCCCTGGAAGAAATAAACGTGGCAGACCAAGATGGAAATGGACAAGTTCAAATCTCATGTGGGCTATTTTTTTATTTCCTATTTATTTTTAGTTTTGTTCTATGAAGTAATTTTGTTAAGTGCAGTGTTTATGGTTGTACAAGTTAACGATGGCAGGTTGAGGAATTATAAATCGTGGTGTGAGACAAGGCTGCCCCCTATCCCCAACACTGTTTGCAATTTATATCAATGAAGTAATATGTTGCTGGAACAAAACATATAAATTTGGAATAAGAATATCAGAAAATAGAAAATTAAACACCCTACTGTTTGCAGATGACCAAATAATAATAGCAAGTTCCGAAGATAATCTACAGAAAGGTCTGTATGAACTTAACAAAATTACAGAAGAATATGGATTAAAGATATCTACAGAAAAAACAAAAATTATGGCATTTCAAGGTGTAGATCCTGTCAGAAGTAAAATTGTACTGGACAATAAAATTTTGGAGCAGGTGAATAATTTTACATATCTAGGATGCAATATCTCATATGAAGAAGAAAAGGATGTAAATGCAAAAATATCTAAATTTTTAAGAATTTTAGGGTTAATAAATTCTATCTTCAAGCCACAGTTAGTCCAAAAGCATTCAAGACTGAAAGTGTATAAAACACTGGCTCTTCCAACTCTTTTGTATGGTAGCGAAGTATGGACGTTGAAACAGAAGGATATACAGAGACTTAGATCTGCTGAAATGAGATATCTTCGGAGGACTGCAGGATACACACTACTAGATCACAAAAAAAATGAAGACATCTTAGAAGAATTACACATGGAATCTTTAGAAAACAAAATTTCTGATTATAAGTCAAGATGGATACAACATGTTCATCGAATGGAAGATCACAGAATACCCAAACTAATGTTAAGATATCAACCTGCAGGAAGAAGAAGACCAGGACGTCCACTCAAAAGACTTCTGGATGGTGTTTCTCTTGAGGCCGAAACAGGTCAACAAATGGCCTAAATTCGTGAATGTACTATGATGATGATGAGGTTGAGAGACTAAATTCTAAACTATCCGGGAAAAAACAATATTGTAACGATGCAACTTGTGTAGATATTTACCAAAGAATTTTCTTATATCCATTTTTACGCATACACGCACGAATACGCGTAGTTCAACGTTAAAACATGCGTCTAGAATCCTCGAATAAAGAATATGTCAATGAAGAGTCAAGGTCAGGCGAAGTTTATATAAGCGTCTAGGAGTTGAAAAACAAACTCAGGTACTTAGCTGAAATTTGAGAAGCGAATGCTGCGTTAGCCGTTCATAATAGAGATCTAGAATTTTCAGGCGCATTGGCGATGCTTACGTCCACTCGGACAAGTACTTGATAAATCGATATATCCATCGTTTGCGTTTGGTGGACTTGATATATTTTTTACACCTATTTTTAACATTTTACTCCTACTTTCAGATAGAAGAAAATATCATTCTATCTTGTGTTAATTGATAAAAAATCAGCACCCACCTCGCTACGCCCAAGTATATATATACATACACACACATACATATATACTTTAAACTCTGTTTGGTGGAGCAAAAATATTACAAAAAATAGAAAATTACAAATATATCAAACCATAATTCAAAGCATTTTAACGTAATGGTGCTGAAGATAGGCAAATTCCTACCAGGGAAATGAAAATAATTTTAAGTACAGAAATGGATGTTTTAAGAAGATCAGCTGGAAAATCTAGACTGGATAGAATACAAAATAAAGAAATAAGGGAAATTATGGGTGTACAAGAGGAGCCGGACATCATAGACATTACTTACTTACTTACTCACTGGCACTATCGAACCCGCAGGTTCATGGCCGCACGGACATAAGCTCTCCATACATCCCTATCCTGAGCTAATGCTTTCCAATCATTTCCTGTATAATCTACTTCCCTGAAATCATAGTTAATGTTGTTCTCCCACCTCATTCTTGGTCTACCAACTGGGCGTTTTCCTTCTGGCTTTCCTACAAGAAGTTTCCATGCACGTCTTTCATTCCCCATACGCGCAACATGTCCTGCCCATCGCAGTCTACGGGACTTAACTGTTCTTATTATATCTGGCTTCCTATAAAGACCATGTAGTTCATTGTTATGTAGTCTTCTCCATTCACCTGTCTGTTCATCTCTCTTTGGTCCAAAAATTTTCCTAAGAACTTTATTCTCAAATACTCGTAATCTCCTTTCCTCCCTTAAAGTAAGAGTCCATGTTTCGCACCCATATAATATAACTGGTAGAATAATAGTTTTATATATTTTCAGCTTAACGTTTTTTGAAAGGAGTTGGGACATCAAAAGTCTCTGCAATGCATAATAGCATGCATTTCCAGAATTGAGCCTATGTTTAATTTCTTTGTGCATCTCATTCCTATTTGTGATTATTGTTCCTAGGTATTTGAATTCAGCCAATTCCTCAAAATTTCCCTCATTTGTCGTTAGCTGTCCATTTCCATTATATAATGTATTTCTACGTGTGACCATATATTTAGTTTTACTGATATTTACTTCCAGTCCTAATTTCTTAGTGTTACTCAATAGTGTGTGCGTGTTGGCCTTCAGTATCTCCTCGCTATCAGCAAGTAGTACTACATCATCAGCATAAACTAACAGCTTATTATTAGACATTATAGAAAAGAAAAGATTACAGTGGTATGTTCATGTCAAAAGAATGCCAGAATAAAGATTGCCTAAAATTCTTATTGAATGGATCCGAATGGAAAGGAGGAAGAGAGGAAGACTGAAGGAAACTTGGATAGAAGGGATACAAGCAGCTATGAATATCAGAGGATTGGAGGAAGATCAATGGATGGACAGAGGAATGGCGTTTTGTTTCTGGAAGATGGCGGCAGCTGCCATGATACTGAATTATTATTATTATTTGGAATTTAGGTAGACTGCAAGGAAAAAAATGCTGGATTGGAATGCTGAAGGCAGGACGAGGAGGAGGAACCCAGGGAACAGTGGATGGATGAAGTAAGAAGAAACATGATCAGCAGAGGCTTCAAAGCGAAGATATTGTGGATAGAAATCTGTAGCGGAGCAAATTACATTTGGACTGAAGGATAACTATTGTAATGTAGAGGAAATCCCTCATAAAATACTATTATTATTATTATTATTATTATTATTATTAATTATTATTATTAGGATATTATAAAACAATCAAAATTACATATTCCATTATTTACGACGAAATTACATTAATTGTATTACAAAAAACATATATTAAAAATTTGTTCATCCAGTTGCTGGGTGACCAACCTTTCTAGCACCTACAAGTGAAATTGATTTAGAGAACGATGTACAAGTTAAATAATGACGTGGTATATAATATTGCTTCCGGTCCCCCAGCTTTATTCTTGTAACAGATTTTGTTTAAGAACAAAGCTGCATTAAGTCCATTGAGGTTACAGTAGATTTAACATCAATGAATCGGGTCTCACAGGAAGCCTCCTGCTCATTGTTGCCGGTTTATATTATACACCAGTCAACTTCCCTCTGTTGAGGTTCATCTTGACACAGACACCTGCTCAAGACTTGTTATTTTTAAAATCAGTTTGGTTATGCAATGTATAAGCCTTGTACCGATCATGCATAATTTCCTTACTAATATACGTTGTTGAAGAGCCATATATAACAATACACTCCTTATACACAATACGTCACATATTCATCATTATGACGTCAGAGCATTTTACGAACAGAAAGAAAACATCATCAACTAGTGATGAATCGTGTAATAAATGAGTATGGACAAGAATGAATACAGTTTCAGTAATTGGAGAGGTACGGAAAAAAATAAGTATATGTTTATTTATTTACATTTTACTTTGGGCTTCGTCAAAAATATCCTGTTACAGATTTCATAGATAATTTGCTGTCATTTAACGACAAGAAATTCGAAAAATATGAAATATATATATATTTTATATTTTTCCCCATCACTTATAAATTATATGCAGGGCTTTAAGAAGCGTTAGAAAACGTTGAAAATAGTAGGAAAAGTAGAAAAAGCGAAACTGTAAAAATAAAATGGTACCAAAAAGTATTTATTGTGCTGTGAAAGAATGAAATATGAAATAATTATAAAAAATAACCAGAAGAGTTTCTTCTTCTTCTTCCTTCCAAGTATTAGGCCAAGGCCTGTTACGATCCTATAGAAAATTTTCCCTTATGGAAAATTCTCATATAAGACTTGAAAGCATAATAATAGTCCCTTCGATTGGATGCTGACCAAAGGAAGGCAAGTTTTTAAAACTAAATTCCAGACCAAGGGCGAATAATCCTGTAAAAAAATCAGTTAGAAACGGGATTCAAACCTGGGACCGCATGACGATCATCTTATTGATTACTTTGTCGCGATAATATTACGTTTATAATTAAAAACATGTTTACAGTTGCCTGTATTAGATATTAACGATGTAAGAAAGTTTTGTTAAAATAATATTATGAAGCATTTAAACTACATTCAGCTTAAATCATGTGTCACAAACATGTTCTCTTATGAATCAGTATTAAATTTTATAATATTATCAATCGAGAATGAATGTAGGCCTAACAAATTGCATGTTATAATGCTTTATTTTCCTACTAAGAACCTTATTAATATTATTTATGTCTTGCGTATCAATCAAGCAGTCATTAAAGAATTATATCATCATGATCATCATCAACCAGGGATTAGGCAATTGCCCGTTTTGTGTTAAATTTCAGGAAACGCTTATCAATATCATAAGAAAACAATCAGCTGATTATAAAGACCGCCATTTTGATTTGTTATACAATCGATAACAAGGAGGAAGTTATGCACAATGATACACATGTATAGTTGTACATTTTCTTTGGAGTTAGGCCGGCAATTTGTTTTAATTTCCGACAGATGGCAGCATGGCAGCTAAGTTTTAAACGTAATAAAATTTGTTGGATTATTCTAATATATCGTAAATAATTAGTTATTTATCTATTATTATTGGATTTAAACATATTTACATTTATAGAATTGGTAAAACCCTTCAATTTGATAACCTGGCATTTCGTATCAGATTATTTTCAACTAATAGACCCGCTACTGGTTTGACTTTCAATTTTTATAAATATTAATACCTACTTTTGCTTTTTGGTTGCGTTTCACACCCTGGAAAGGAGAATTCCAGGGAAAATTTTTGGAGTGGGTTCGAGGCTTTGTCCTTGAACCCCAAAATCTAAACGCTACTTACTTTTCAAGAGCTTTTCAGTACTCTGAAACATCGGACTCCATCAAGGAAGTCAACACCGTTTCATGAGTTTAGAGTTTACATCTATTCTTAGATTTCGTGGATAATGTGCTGTCATTTAACAAGAACATAGAAAAATATTGGGAAATAAATAAATACAAAAATATATATATATATATATATATATATATATACACACACACAATTGCTTGTGAATTATATGCAGGGTTTTAAGAAGCGTTAGAAAACGTTCAAAATAGTAGAAAATGTAGAAAAAGCTAAACTGTGAAAATAAAACGATACAAACAAGTATTTAGTTAACTTATTGTGCTATGAAAGAATGAAATATAATATAATAATTAAAAAATCACCAGAAGAGACGTTAAAACTAAATTCCAGAGCAAGGGCGAATAATCCTGTAAGAAAAAAAAAATGTTTGAACAGGATTCGAACCTGGGACCGCATGAACCGTAGTCACAAGTTCTGACCGCAAGAGGATCATCTCATTAATTATTTTGTTGCGATAATATTAGCTTTATAATTAAAAACATGTTTATAGTGGCCTGTATTAAATATTAACGATGTAAGAAAGTTTTGTTAAAATAATATTATGAAGCATTTAAACTACATTCAGCTTAAATCATGTATCACAACATGTTCTCTTATGAATCAGTATTAAACTTTATAATATTATCAATCGAGAATGAATGTAGGCCTAACAAAATGCATTTTATAATGATTTATTTTCCTACTAAGAACCTTATTAATATTATTTATGTCTTGCGTATCAATCAAGCAGTCATTAAAGAATTATATCATCATCATCATCACTCCAGGGATTAGGCAATTGCCCGTTTTGTGTTAAATTTCAGGAAACGTTCATCAATATCATAAGAAAACAATCAGCTGATTATAGAGACCGCCATTTTGATTTGTTATAGAATCGATAACAAGGAGGAAGTTATGCACAATGATACACATGTATAGTTGTACATTTTCTTTGGAGTTAGGCCGGCAATTTGTTTTAATTTCCGACAGATGGCAACATGGCAGCTAAGTTTTAAACGTAATAAAATTTGTTGGATTATTCTAATATATCGTAAATAATTAGTTATTTATCTAATATTATTGGATTTAAACATATTTACATTTATAGAATTGGTAAAACCCTTCAGTTTGATAACCTGGCATTTCGTATCAGATTATTTTCAACTAATAGACCCGCTACTGGTTTGACTTTCAATTTTTATAAATATTAATACCTACTTTTGCTTTTTGGTTGTGTTACACCCTGGGAAGGAGAATTCCAGGGAAAATTTTTGGAGTGGGTTCGAGGCTTTGTCCTTGAACCCCAAAATCTAAACGCTACTTCTCAACAGTCACAGAACTCTGAAACATCGGACTCCAATCAAGGAAGTCAACACCGTTTCATGAGTTTAGAGTTTACATCTATTCTTAATGCGTTTGAATATCTTTATATTTATAGAATTAGTAAAACACTTCAATTTGATAACCTAGCATTTCGTATCAGAATATTTTCAACTAATAGACCAACTACTGACTTCACGTACAATTTTTGTAAATGGTAATACCTACTTTTAGGCCCGCTACCTGAAACGGATTCTACCAAACACCAAAGCCTACGAGGGGACACTCCAATTATTGAACGAGAACAACAACGCCATCTGGCCCGACTTGACAACAGAGGAATGGAAGCAGCAAACTATGAGCTCCGACACATAGTAGCAAGATTCAATACTCACGGCTTTCATTACAAATTCTGCCAAGACAAGACCATTCCACCAACCGAATGATGATTGCGTGTGCAAGCTGTGAAAGATACCATGCACAAAACAGAAGAAAAGTGTCAATAATGAAATTTGGACTAGAATAGTTAATCATCAATAGTTTGCACATTGCGCGCATTTTACTATTATACTACCTACTTTTTGTTCATTTAAGGTTGAGGAAGACGGCTCCAGAGACGCTGGTTCCCCTAAGGGACTAGAACGGCCTGCATTTGGCAGGTGTGTGGGCCCACACTCTCTCCTGAAGGTGTCTAATTTTTGGAGTGTGTTTTATACCCTGAAATTTTGCTCGTCATTTTTATAAATGGTAATACCTACTTTTGCGCATTGATTGAAGTTGATATGGGGGGACTCCCAAAGCCTGCATTTGCAGGCGTAAGCGCTCACTCTTGTTGAGGTTGGAGTATACTTTTTGCATATGATTTTCTGTTCATCTCATTTCATTTTACTACGCTTTGAAATACTGACATCTAAATTCAATGAACAACTTTGGTCATTCGAATGAATAATTGTTTTATTAGATTTTAGGTTTGTGCCTTAAAATCCGTAATTTTTGACCTGGTGTCTTCAACAGAACCGCCTCTCAGACTAACACATTAATATATTTTGTGTACTATTTTCGATGTCATTTCAGTTTTCTACACTTATTGAAAACTAAAAACTAAGGCCCGTATCCCGACTATCCAAACTGTCGTGCGCCGACCTCACATCCACATGTAGCTATCACATAGGTGAATGATCATCCAGCCAGTATAGGAGTGGGATGTGGTCAGCATATCTGCTCACCCAGGCGTCTTGATCTGAAGCTGCTAACCCACTTTTAACGAAAGTACCAACTATTGGCACCTCGTCCCCATTTTATAAATAATAATGTTTATGGTCCCTGTGGATTATCATCCTGTCGTGGTAGGGAGGCTTAGTACCAATGACCCAGACGATCATAATCGGGAAGCCTTGGCTTGCGGTTAGATAAGAGGAGATGGAACTAAGAATAATCCGCAACGTGGGAGCAACGACCACATTGGAAGCTGCAAACACGGAAGACCACAACGGCAAGACACGGCGGAGATAGAAATATCGGAACGGCGAAATGGCGGAAGTGGCAACCCAATCGCTGGGGATGAAATTACAGACCCAGCTCTTGGAAACAAGAGTGAAGTCCTCAACGGCAGAAGGCGGAAGAGGCAACCCTTCTTGTGGGGATAAAACACAAGGAAGCAAGTCCAAAGGCTTTAAGGAGGCCAGCCCCTCCAAGGGACTAACCCTGCAGTACGTCACTACGCGTACTCAGGGGACACTTCAAAATACTTACAAGCTCCAAAGATATAGCCGGACTGTCCAACCGATGACGCCAATAGCAGGATATCAAAGAACAGACAAAAACATAACACAGAAACAAGACAACAACTAAAAGTAGAGAATTAAACACAATAAAGAATACAGAACAACTGGAAAGAACATTTGACAAGGATGACTGAGAATAGAATACCAAAAGCAGCATACAGCTATTCACCACGAGGAAGAAGTTTGGGAAGACCAAAGAAAAGATGGAAACAGCAGCAATTTGGAGCCGGAATAGGCTAGTATATAGGCCTAAATCGTGAAGAAGAAGTAGAAGAAGGTCGTAAGGTATATTTATATGAATACGTAGACAATAAACAAATATTAATTAGAAATTACGTTCTTGCCTTAGAAACAATTTTTGTATTGCATTTTAGGTTCCTGCCTTAAAAATTGAATTACATTTTAAAAGATAAGTTAGTAGAGCCGGCTTCTTACAAGAGAATATACATAAGCAGCCATGAGACATCTCAGTTGAAATAAACACTGTGCAGTGTATAAGAGGTTGAGATCAATTTAGACTCACAGCCGCAATAATTTATATCAAAATTAGATATAGGCTTATACAGGGAATCCATTTTAAGAGGAAACCTCGCATCATTCTGCCGCCGCGACAAGACTGTTGAAATCTCATATCTCAATAAATGGTGAGGCCTATTTTCTATAATCTAATTAGTTCAGTTAATTGTATTTTGTAGCTTCTAACTGTCTTCATTTACCGGTAGTAACTGAACACGCCCCCCCCCCGTCAGTGCAAGCAGAATGAGGTGCAAAGTGAGAGCCGCTGCAACGCTGTAAAAAGGTTTCAGCTTAAAATGGATTCTCTGTATAAAGAACCCACCAAATAAAATAAAGATATCTCAAGAACTAAAAAACATAACAATATCTTGATTGGTATCAAACTAACATAAATGTTATAAACTATAATAATAGTAGTATAATAATTACTAATAATAATAATAATAATAATAATAATAATAATAATAATAATAATAATGATAATAATAATGATAATAATAATAATAACAATAATAATAATAGTAATAATAATAATAATTGTAAACTCATTAATAAAATACCAATTATCGGAAGATTAAATCCGGCCATTAATGAGTGGAAATCCCTTTAAACTTTTAAACTAGAGTGACAGCATCAGTCCCCACGAGACATCAACCTCAAAGATAAGTATTGTTTCAAATCACTCCAAATTGAGGTAAGTCACCAGGTCCACCAGACCTTTGGCATACAGCTGGAAGTCTCTAGATGACTCAATGCCAGTGACATAGAAAAACCCCGGTAAGGATTGGGAATAAACTTGACAACGCCATAGGGGTGTTCTCTAAAAATACTCGAAAATAATTCCATTGAAAATACACCCACTGTAGTCAGTTAAGTCCAAAGGTAGCCAATCAGAAATATTGTGAAACAATCTTTGCAGGCGTTCGCGAGGAATGAATTATCTGGAAGGAGGCAACATATCCTATTTAAGGACAGGTTGTAATAATTCGGGACACACTGTCTCACACTGTTTTTGCTTTCTTTCTGTTAAAAACTTCGCGTAATATGCTCTGACGTCACAATGATGACGAGTGTATGACGTAGTGTATATAAGGATTGTATTGTAATGCAGCTCCTATACAAAGTTTATTAGTAAGGAAATTACACACACATATATATAAGGTTTATATATTGTATAACTAAACAACTGATAAAGCCTGTATAGGCAGTTCTCATTAGTAAAAAATCCATCGACCCCGGCCCGGTTTGAAACCCGCGGGACCTGAGGCAAGGAACATACTCCACTTGTTCATCTCGGGCGACAATATGGAGAAATGGTAGAATTCAATTTGTAGCTGGAGGAAAACCTGCCCTAGCTCCGTTTTGTCCGCCACGACCCTCTAGGAGTGATTGAGACTCGATCTCCGAGACCACTGCGATGACAGGCGAATGTCAAACTGCTTGCGCCACGGAGCCGCCAAAACTATGAAAATTAACAAACATTCACATTAATATATTTATATATTTTGTACTTAAAATGTAATAAAGTATATTTTTAATGACCAGCTCCCGATTTTGTGTCCAATTTGTAGAAATATTTGTTCCCGAACTCTTTACTGCAGCTACTTGATTAAAAACAGAAGATAGTTTCCATGGTTACCGCTGTATTATTATAGGTTAATGTGTTTATTGCAATGAGAATCACAATGCCACCGGATATGTAATGACTAGAGCGAGGATTTTTATGAAATTTCACGTTTTAAAAAACTGTTAGAGAGCGCTGAGACAAAGTATCTTTACTTTTTATGATGTGCAGAATGAAATAAGACCAACATATTTTTTTTTCATATTTCATAATATTTTGGGCGAAATGTTAATATTTAGTAAACATTTAATATCTTCATATTTTTCAACTTTCAATTTTTTAAAAATAAGATTTCTAATAATAGCTTATGTACACATCAGACTGTCTTCGTGATCATACAAATGTTGCTGTAACATTGCTGCTTTGGTGCTGCTCTTCCGATTAAGTTCCAGTTATAATGTAAATAAATAATAGTTTTAAAAAACTAAAACAACACGCTTTATTAGAAAACCAAACTAAAAAATGAAAAATAATTTTAATTTCCAATACGCTTGGGATAAAATTAAAGTGGTCACCAAAAAAAATCATCTCCAACAATCTAGAATAAAACTAGAGTTATCGTAAGTAATGCCACGAGTGATTTCTAGAGAGTTTGGAAATCAAGAGTGGCATTTGTTAGGACTATTTAACGAATAAAATTAAGCTGTTTATTCACAAATCATTATTTAACTATAGTTTATTTTAAAATACTTATATGTTTAATGTAAAACGGCGATGTTTGAAAACAAATGAGAACGATAGGTACGCTTCTACTGCTTCTTTTGTTTATCACTGCAACGATCATACTATTTATTGGCAAGGAACGCAATATTGTAAGGAGAGCTTTCTTTAATATGGTAATTAAAACACTGATAAATATTTGGGTCAAACACGACTCTGATTGGTTGTAAACAGAAATCATTGAAACGTGATTGGTCATTGACTCCCATTTGGGGCATGAGTTAAATAGTCACAAAAAGAAAATTTTTACCATCAAAAGCGTGTTGTGCTTTTTTAAAATGATTTTTAACATTTCTCTCTTAGAGACATTTACTTTTACCAATATCTGTTATTATCAAATATATTAATTGATTTTAATGGGTTCGATAGTTCCAGTGAGTATTCGAGTAACTACAATATTAAATCGTAATAAATTACTTGAAGGCTCAAAACCATTTTCCAAGTAGATATAGGGTTTTGAAAAAAGCGCCCCCTCAGTTACCTCTGATTTTCTTGTACATCTTCAACTTTTCTCGAATACTGCAAAACTTGATACGGTACACACTGCTTCTAACCGCCTCCTCGTAATAACTAACTTAACTAACTAACTAACTAACTAACCTCACTGTCACTATCGGAACCCGTAGGTTCATGGCCACGCGGACATAAGCTCTCCATACATCCCTATCTGCGCTCATGTTTCACAATCAACCCCGTATAATGTACTTACCCCTCCAAATCATCATCATCGTACATCTGCATTCATGGATTAGGTCTGTTGACCGTTCCGACGTCATCAGCCCATCCCTTTCTAGTCTGCCCACATCTCGGATGCCCTTAGGTTTGTAATTTTTATTTGTTTTGATATCTATCTTTCATTCATTCGTCGATGGTTGCTTGAATTTTTGTCTATTGTATCTATTTTATCAGTATTGCAAATATTCAAGTTCCTGTCTATTTCTGTTGCGTGATTCGGCTTCCTTAGCAACCGCTTTACAATCTCAAAAAGTTCATTTCCTGGGCCGCCGTTATCCTACTTAGGATCGGTTGTGTTTTTTATGTTTCGCTTGCAGGCTCTGAGCAGAGGCAGTAACTCGGTATCTGGCCAACGTTTTAAAAATTCAATTGGGTCCTCTCTTGTTGTTTTTATTATTTAGTGATCGTTTTAAATCGTAGTTCACATATTCCCTGGATATTTGCTATTTTATTAGTTCTATCATTATGATCATAATTAATGAAATGTCACATCCTATATAATTGAGATGGTTCACTCTGTCCTTATTATTTTTGTTTCTATTACTATTTGGATCTGATCCTCAATCGCTATGTTAATGTTAATTCTACCGAACTGGGCGTTTTCCTTCTGTTTTTCCTAGACCTACAAGAAGCTTCCATACTTACGGTCTTTCATCCCGCGATATCGTGCTACGTGTCGGCTGGCCCATCGCTAGTCTACGAGACTTAACTGTTCCTTATTATATCTGGCTTCCTATAAATAGCCATGAGTTCATTGTTCTGTAGCTTCCTTCCAACCCATTCCACCTGGTCGTTTCATCTCTCTTGTGGTCCACAACAAGTTTCCTATAGTAGGGCTTTATTATTCAAATACTTGTAATCCTCGTTGCCTTGTCCTACCTTAAAGTTAAGAGGTCTCCAGGTGTTTACGCACTCCATATAATATAACTGCAAAATAATAGTTTTATATTTTCAGTTTAAAAAAAACGTTTTTGAAAGGTTAGTTGGAGACCATCAAGAGTCCTGCAAATGCTAATAGTCACGCATTTTGCAAATTGAGCCTTATGTTTAATTTCCTTGTGGCCATCTCATTCCATTTGTGATTATTGTCCTAGGTATTTGAATTCACGGCCCTTCCTTCCGCCTCAATCAAATTTCCTCGATCATTTGTCATTAAGCTGTCCATTTCCATTATATAATGCATTTCTTTCTACCATATATTTAGTTTGATTGAAATTTACTTCCATGTCCTCATTTCTTAGTGTTATCCTGCAATAGTGTGTGCGTGTTGTCCTTTAAGTATCTCCTCGCTCTCCGGCCTAATAGTGGACTACATGCAATCAGGCATAAACTGACATCTTATTGACACTAACCATTGAGTTTTAGTCTGTCGCTCATTACCGCGTTATGCGTTATTTTTTTGGTCGCGTATGGTGTGATTTTCAAATAATAGATATAATAGTAAAATAATAACGTAATTGTTGTGGAAATATTGCGCTATTAATAACATTGACTAACGTTAACATTGTGGGCAATGTTTATTAGTTGAAAGCAACAGAGCCTTGAGAACAAGTATTGATAACTATGGCCGCAGTACGTTATTTCTTGTTTTAATTATTGTTGCAAATAAGTTCAGTTCATTTAAAATTGCAGTGATTTGTTCGTATATTTATATTAACACTACCTCGATTTTGGGTATTTTTTGTATATACATTGAGGTGCAGGTTTTACTTTCCAGCACCAGCGTTTTGTTAATATGTAGTGCGGGAAAAACTTGTTTAAAAATTAATAACAAACCAGGAACGTGAATAATCGGAGAATCTGTCCAATGAGAAGAAATTTATTGGTTCGTCGGCGCAATAATAGTAATTTTACGGTGGGTCATTTATTTTGCGTAAAAACGAATCCATGTACAAACGTGGAAACGAAAAAAAATTATCAAGCGTAAGGTATATATATCTGTGTGGGTATAGTATGAAATAAGGAAAATAATGCCTGGACGGGATTGCGACTCCTGATACTCTGAGGTCATCGTACCTGCAGCAGTGATGTCTGGCATTACGACGCCACCAGAGCGAATCCTATTCAAACATTTATTTTCTGTAATTATATTCGTCTCCATTATTACGAAGAGAGGATCGGGGCCCGGTGACAGTTGTTTATCCATTCCTCTTGCCTCTGTGTCCGCGAGGGTCTTCGGGTTCTAACACCCGCGCGGGGTCGATGGATTTTTTAGGACGGTAATAAATCCAAGGAGCAAGTCCTCTCTCCGGTAGGGACTTAAGCGTGGGGTCGCGCTGAGTCTGAAGATTTCTAGGCTCTTAAAAAATCCTTTAAAAAAAGCCTGAATGAAAAGGCCTTAAGCAAAATTTATCGCCGAATTTTTCGCCACTGTCCTAAGTACTCAACGCACTTGGTTTCCTAGATGTCATTATGAGGTGGAACGCTGACCATCTGATCCTCAAAATGAAATCTATACGAAACAAGTGTAAACTAAAATTAGTATGGTTCAAATTCTTCCCTGTAGGGGGAGAGGCAGGCCGAACGCTCTGAAAGGGAAAACTATCGGCTACATACAAAAAAAATTACTAAGATGTCGCGAGAACTCGTCTTTTCACCGACAAGACAACCCTTGAGGATGCCAGGCCGCAGTCTGGCTGCGAAAGTCGGGGAACTACAATCTCAAGCGACTCACTCGCAACCAACGAAGCCCGAAATCTTCTTCAAGATCATGAATTTAATTACGATTTTTCTTGCAGATCATTTGTCTTGTGGCTTGGTTCTCCTTTTTGGCAGAAAATGGTCGTAACAATTCTACTTCTTGCTCTGCTTATATGTTCATTAAAAAAATGACTGTGGATATCGCATTTTTGGTTATTTGGAATGAATCTTTTACAGTTTTTTATAATACGCATGTACTAAATTTTTATACAGAAATATTGTCAAAATACATTTATTATCCTTATTAAATCGGTAAACTCAAAATGTCATCAGGAAACTTTGTTAGACTGGGGACGAACTCCGGGACTGCACCTGG